>JAOWBW010000094.1:1630000-2028731 GCA_026119855.1 Campanula takesimana | reverse complement strand
TTTTATCTTTTGTGGACTTTAGGATATATTGTAAGAAGTGTTAAACTTCATTTTTAGAATAGTCCACTTTGATAGTATAGGCTTTAGATTGATAGGCTGAAAATTTTCTAAGTCTGGAATTTTAGTGGTCAAGACCTTGACACGTGATTCACTTGACCGGAAGTCAGTGACCGTGAGCTTTGTGGCATATCTTGACAAGTCACATTTGACGCCCTTCGAGACGCATAACCCACTCGACCGCGAGTCTCGACCGCAAATGATGAGTTTGTCCAAGAACCCAAGTTTGTTCAAACTTAACCATGGTCAACTATGGTTAGTTTAGAACGTTGCAGAACTTTGATCCCAAGTAATTCAAATTTGAATTCATCTAGTGTGGGACCACCTCTTATCTGCAAAAAGGACAAACTCAGAATGAGCTCCAATCAGAATTCAACAGCTCATTGTCCTTCAACTTGGAGCCCAAGTAAATCCAACAGCTATTTCTCATTCAAGGCTATAAATAGCCCTTAAGTTCTTCATTGAACAGAGCTGAGATTCTAGAGAGAAATTGCTGTTGAAATACTTGGTGATTGAAGATCATACTCAAGATTTCCAGAATCCTTTGAATCTTCAAAGAACTCACCTTCAACCTTCAAAGATCTCCAGCAACATTCAAGTCATCTCAAGCCTTGTAACACTTAAGATTCTTTAGGCTCTAAATCATATAGATTTCAAAGAGCTTCAGATTCTTACACACACTCACCCCAATTGATCAATCACTTAGATTGAATCAAAAGGGATACACTGGTCTAAGTCTAGGATTTGTTCTTCATAGAAAGTAGGTGTTGATTCAATACTTCATCTCTGTATCTGTACACTCAAGAATCAATATATACCTCCATTCAAAATCCAGACTGACCATCTTGGTAAAGGACGTAGATCTTTTAACAGATCGAACCTTTCCAAATACTTGTGTCATTTTACTTTCTGCAAATTTACTTTCAAGTATTGTTCATCTTGTTCTTCATTGTTCATATTAACTTTGTTTGTCGTTTAGTGTTTGATCTTACAGATATTCAAACGTATTGTGAATTGTGTTTGTTTGTTCTCCACATGCCTAAGTTAAAATCTGACTAACTTATATTTTGCCAAAACTTCTAAGACAACAACTTTCAATCTCTCAACCATCTGACCACAAATCTCTTGACCGCATTTCTATTGACCGCACTTACCTTGACCGGACTCACTTTGACCGCAACTGGGTTGACCGTGAGTTCTGGTGTTAGAGATTTTGTAAACAACTCTACCTTACTTCCATCGAAAACTTCCGCTGTGCATATTACACCTTGACTGCACGTTTATTACTTGACCGCAAACTCAAGATTGTAAGCACTTGGTTGAATTTTGAAAAAGGGTTGAAATTTTAAGTAGGCTATTCACCCCCCCCCTCTAGCCTCCTTTCATACCCTTGTTGTGCCTTTGGGACCAACAAGTGGTATCAGAGCAAACACCTTTATAAAACTTCTGTTTTTCAAGCTTAACGCTTGGGTGCCGATTCGAAATGGCAAGTCAGAAAACTATGGCAACGGTTAACTTCACTCACGTTCCAGCGTTCGACGAGATAATTTTGACGTATGGAAGCACAGCATTCTAACTCAGTTCTACTCCATGGACGAGCAACTTGGGACTGTCTTACCATTGGACCATACTTCCCAATGAAAGCTAATCCGGATCCAGAAAACCAATGGTGCAAATCCACTATCAAGAAACCAAAAGCTGAATGGACCGATGAAGAGAAAAGACTAGTGGAATGGATGTGAAAGCAAAAATCATACTTCTAAGTACTTGAGTACGTCACAGCGTCGACAGATCATGGAATGTTCTACTGCAAAGAACACTTTGGGATGCAATTGAAGATTACATCGAAGGAGATCAGCTTGCAAGGAAAGCAAAAAGTTTGCAATTCAAAGAAGATTCAACAACTTTGCTAAGATCCCGGTGAATCACTAAGAGCCACTTATGATCGTTATTGTGAGATCGTAAGTACTTATACAGCACTCGGAAAGAAGCTTACCAAGAAAGAAATCAATGTTAATTTTCTTGCCGCTCTTGGTTCGCAATATCTACACAAAGGAAACACTCTTGAAGATACCAAGCTACTAGATGACATGTCTCTCAGAAGCCTCTATGCCAACCTCAAGGTCTTTGATATCAAGCTTAACACATTGCTGAAATGGAAGGAAAAACAAAGAGCTTATCGTTGGTTGCACAAAAGGAAGAAGTGATCGAGGAAGAAGATCCAAAAAATCTCCACATCAGATTTACTTGATATGGATGATGATGATTTTGCTATGTTCGTGAAAAGATTCCAAAAGTTCAGAAAGACAGCAAGACCCGGATCAACAAGCAAAGCTCCAACAGGTTTTCAAGGAGCAGCCCTTCAAAGAAGAAAGAGAACTTCAACTTCTCCAAGAAGAAAGAGGATCTCGTTTGTTTTAATTGCAGGAAACCCGGTCATTTCGCATCAGAATGCCCAATTCCCAAGTATGAGTATATGAAGAAGAAAACAACTTCAATCCAAGATACTCAAAGCAAAAGGGGATGTTGCTGAAGAGGACTCTACCACAAAAGAGTTAGCTACCTGGATAGAGTCAGATTCTGATGAAAGCGATGAGGATTCTGAAGAAGGTCACATCTGTTTGGTCGTTCATCCGATGATGAGGATGATAATAAAAGTCGTCGCTCACCAAATGCAAAACCTAAACGGATAAGTTATACGGCCGATGAACTTGCAGAAAAGGGATTCCTAACTCCGGTTCAAAAGAATGGTGATCTTCTATTTTCAAGATGTGATGTAAGTGCAGCAAAGAAGGCTCTACTAAACCCCAAAGTAAAGGAAGTTCTGTCTACCACACCACAAGTCAAATTTGACATTTCCCCGATGAACAAGAAAAGATGTTTGCAAAAGCTGAACAGGTAATTAGTAAATTCTCTGGCATGAAGGAAGCTTTAGCACTTTCAACTGAAGAAATTTCCCAGCTTAAGACGGAGAAATCTCTACTAAGATCTGAACTCACCCTCCTTAAGGAGCAGATCAAGAGTTTGACTCCTCTTACTGATCGAAACCGTTTCTTAGAAGAACAAAATGCTATATTTAAAGTTAAAAACGAAGAATTGGTTGCTGAGATAAAAGACCTGAAAAGGATCACAAATGAGTGGACCAATTCTCGTGTCACTATGGAACAAATCTTAGAATCCCAAAAGTCTAGTGGTGATAAGGAAGGCTTGGGATTCCAAACTAGTGACAACTTAAATGTGCATCTTGTTGTGAAAGAGATGAGAAATTTACCCAGCAAACTTTGGAAGAGTCAAAGGCTAAACATCATGTTTCAAAGGGTGTAGGACAAGAACCAAAGAAGAAACTAGTGTTTAATTATGTCTACCCTAAGAAACAAACTGGCAAGGCAAAGTTAAAAGGTATTGCCATGGATGAACCTGCTGCTGCGGCAAGCACCAGCAAGGTTGCTAAGTCTCCCGACCGCATGTACTTACCGCGAGGTCAGTCGACCGCACCTAGGAAGGACGACCGCATCCTGGAAGCCGGCGACCGCAAGTAGCGGCAAGGCAGCAAAGTTCAAGAGGATGAATTTTGTTAAGGAGACCTCATCCATACCAGTAAACAATGTTGTGCTCAAGACTTCAACGAAGTTTGTTAACCCTCAGTTGGGTGGCTTCCACCATTGTTCTGTGTGTGATGGTTATGGTCACAAGGCTGCTGAATGTCTTTTGAGATTCACACCTAATCCCAGAAAGAGTAACCCTCCTTCTGTGAGAGAAGTGTGGGTTGTCAAAAGTTGCTAACCCTTTGGACCCAAAAGAATAAAAGGGGACCTTGTTCTTAAATGTTTATTTTATAGGCCCTCTGCTTAATGGCTGGACACTTCAAGGATAAATCAAGTTTATGGTATCTCGATAGTGGCTGCTCAAGGCACATGACCGGAGATATCAATTTATTGGAAGATGTCCGTGAAGAAAAAGGGCCATCAGTAACCTTCGGAGATAATAACTAAGGAAAGACTGTAGGATATGGAGTCATCCAAAAAGGAAAAATCACCATCCAAGAAGTCTCTCTAGTTACTGGTCTACAACACAATCTACTCTCAATATCTCAGTTCTGCGACAAAGGATTGCAATGTCACTTCACTTCAAATTTCTGTCTCATCAAAGATGGCATATCCGGCGTCACTTTGCTCAAAGGGATTCGTAAGAAAAATGTTTATGTTGTTGATTTTAATTCATCTTGCATTTCTTCTAATCTCTGTTTTATAGCAAAGAATGTTAGTGAGAATAGTTGGCTGTGGCATAAAAGACTAAGTCACTTAAACTTCAAGTATCTCTCCAAGATTGGTAGAGAAAATCTAGTTCGTGGTCTACCCAAAGTAGCTGATCACCACGATGAGAAGTGCACAGCATGTCAACTAGGCAAACAACCAAAAGCGTCTTTCTCCAGCAAGACGACACCTTCAACTTCTAGATGTTTGCAACTACTACATATGGACCTTTTTGGACCTGTTTCTACCGCAAGTATTGGAGGAAACAGATATTCCTTAGTTGTGGTAGATGACTACTCAAGATATACGTGGGTCGAGATGATGAGCTCCAAAGATGATTGTTATGACATTTTGACCGCACTCTTTAGACAGCTCCAAACACAAAAAGAAGATGACATCGTTAGTGTTCGATCCGACAACGGTACAGAATTCAAGAACAACGGTGTAGCTCAATACTGTGACGATCATGGTATTGACCACAACTTCTCTGCTGCTGGAGTTCCACAACAAAACGGTGTTGTGGAAAGAAAGAATAGAACGTTGATAGAGGCCGGAAAAACAATGATTGCTGAAGCAAAGCTACCTCAATACTTTTGGGCTGAAGCCGTCAATACAGCATGCTTCACTCAGAATAGATCCCTCATCAACAAGACCTACAACAAAACTCCTTATGAACTATGGAGAGGAAGAACCCCCAACATAGCATACTTCAAGATATTTGGATGCAAATGCTTCATACTCTACAATGGTAAAGAACATCGAGGTAAATTTGCTCCCAAGGCCGATGAAGGTATATTTATTGGGTATGCTAAACACTCAAAAGCTTTTCGTGTATTTAATAAAACCACTCTTAAGATAGTTGAATCTGTCCATGTTACTTTTGATGAACATTCTCTCCTTGAGCCACATATGGCTCCAAATATTGCTGATGATTTTGTTGAGCTTAATGAGACAGGTACAAATCAACCACAAAATCAATCAACTCAAGGAAACCCATCTACCTCAACTGCACCTCCATCTACCTCATATGAAGCACCAGAAACTACCACATCTGCTGCTACCTCAAATGGAGTTGAAATTGAAACACCCATCAATGTGGAAGAACATATCCCTCAAATTACTTACGATTGGGATGGCACATATGATGTACCACTAGAAGACTTACAACCACCATCAACTCAACCAGATATACCTCAAGAAGTTCGTGAGGTTAGAGATCACCCAATTCAGAATATCATTGGTGACTTGCATTCTGGTGTTCGAACAAGAAGATCAAACTACGATGCACTTACAGCATTCATATCTCAAGTTGAACCCAAGAAAGTTGATGAAGCACTCCAAGACTCAAGTTGGGTTGTTGCTATGCAAGAAGAGCTCAACCAATTTGAAAGATGCAAAGTTTGGACCTTAGTTCCAAGGCCACAAGATCAAGGAGTGATTGGTACAAAGTGGGTGTTCCGAAACAAGATGGATGAGAATGGAAGCATCACAAGGAACAAAGCTAGGTTGGTTGCACAAGGATATAGACAAGAAGAAGGCATTGATTATGATGAAACGTTTGCCCCCGTTGCAAGACTCGAAGCTATAAGGATATTCTTAGCTTATGCCTCTTACAAAAGATTCAAGCTATATCAAATGGATGTGAAGAGTGCATTTCTCAACGGAGAACTTCAAGAAACAGTCTTTGTTGCTCAACCGCCCGGATTTGAAGACCCCAAATTTCCAAATCATGTCTACAAACTCCGTAAAGCTTTATATGGACTCAAACAAGCTCCACGTGCATGGTATGATACTCTATCTAAATTTCTCCTAGAGAAAGGCTTCAAGCGTGGTAAGATCGACATAACTTTATTCATTGCTAAATATCATGATCATACTTTACTCGTTCAAATATATGTAGATGATATTATTTTTGGTTCTACTAATGAATTGTTGTGTAAGCGATTTGAGAAGCTAATGAAAAGCAAATTTGAGATGAGCATGATGGGAGAATTAACATTCTTCCTTGGGCTTCAAATTAAACAATGTGCTGAAGGCATCTTCCTCAATCAAGCAAAGTACACAAGAGATCTCATCAAGAAATTTGGACTTGAAAATGCAAAGGTATACGACACTCCTATGGCTACTGGTAACAAGCTAGACAAAGACTTAAAAGGTAAGAAGGTTGATCAAACCTTGTATCGAGGTATGATTGGCTCTCTCCTATACTTAACTGCTAGTAGGCCAGATATCATGTTTAGTGTTTGCGTTTGTGCTCGCTATCAAGCTGATCCTAGAGAAGCACATCTTATTGCTGTTAAACGAATAATTCGATATCTATCTGGGACTATTAACCTTGGACTTTGGTACTCCAAAGATTCAAATTTTGATCTTATAGGTTACTCAGATGCAGATTATGCAGCATGTACCATCGACAGGAAAAGCACAAGTGGAACTTGTCATTTCCTTGGAAATCGACTCGTTTCATGGGCAAGCAAGAAACAAGCCTCAGTCTCTGTATCTACCACAGAAGCTGAATATATAGCTGCTGGAAGCTGCTGCTGCCAAGTGCTGTGGATGAAGCAACAATTGGTTGACTACGGAATCAACGAAGAAAATTGTCCAATCTTTTGTGACAATACATCTACCATTGCTGTCTCCAACAACCCTGTCATGCATTCAAAAACCAAACACATTGATATCAAATACCACTTTCTCAAGGATCATGTGGAAAAAGGTAATATCCATCTAGAGTATGTGAGTACTGACAATCAAATTGCAGATATTCTCACCAAGGCTCTGGATTCCAAGAGGTTTAGGTATCTTAGAGGAGAGATGGGTATGCTAGAACTTTAATTACTTGTCCATATACTTTGATTGTGCTAATGTCTTATGTTTTATCCAAGTTCAAAAACTAGTAGGTCACGGTCAACACTCTTACCGGTAAATCAATCACGGTCGATTACCATCTCACAGGTCAAGAAAAGTCCGGTCGAAGCATAAAATCTATCAAAGCCTACTGATCTCATCAATGCTGACCGCATAAATGTCGACCGCTCATATGCCAACCGCCCCATTAACCGCATACAAGGATGATATTCGTTCACTGCTTTAAAGAAGAATTCATAGGTCAAGGTAACATTCTTGACCGCAAATACTCACGGTCAAGCACCTGACCGCAATAGTTTGGTGATCAGGTAAGTGTTTCTAACTTAGCAATTTTTAGGATCCTCCTAGTCATCCTAAGGGGTAATTTTGTAATTTCCTCTTTTCCCTCGTTTTCATTTAATTCAAATCATTTGCAATTAATTTTATTCCCTTATTTATGTCCGCCGTCACTATCCATGCATTTATGGCGAAAGGACATCATTGGTCAAATCCCTGAATTTGCAGAGTTAACCTCCCACTTCTCTGCACAAACGGCTCCACTACTTCCTTAACCTCCACCTCTCTGCAAAAACACTTTTTCAGAAACCCTTCCTCACTTTCTCTCTCTACACTGTCCCTCTCTACTCTCTCTCTATAAACCCAGTTCACCCTCTCTCCATTCCTTCATCATTTCACTCTCATTTTCTCTATAAATGGCACCAAAATCAACACAACCAACGAAATCTTCTAAGAAATCACAAGAACAAATCTCTGAAGACACAATGGTATGATTTCTTGACCCAAAACTTTACATTTTTTGAGTTCTATGTCTTAGTTTTGGCGGGTTAAACCCATTTGATATGTTTGTCTAAATTCTTTATATTCCTGGGCCATTTTGGTTCTGATTATGCTTATAACTTGTTACTTTGATGATTTCGAGTTCTCTAACATGTTTAGATTCGTATTTGGCTTATTATATCTATTTATGCCATAAATGTTTTTGAAGCTTTTTGGTTAACTATGCCCTTTCATATTCTGAGTTTAATATGTTTTTGATGTTAAAATTGATGTTATTTATGCGTGTAATCGGTTTTTATGCTCACATTGATATAATTTTTATTGATTTT
The DNA here is from genome assembly GCA_026119855.1 of Campanula takesimana. NCBI lineage: Eukaryota > Viridiplantae > Streptophyta > Magnoliopsida > Asterales > Campanulaceae > Campanula > Campanula takesimana. The sequence continues at coordinate 2,020,447 of JAOWBW010000094.1, read as the reverse complement.
CATGCTCTGAATCATTTTCTGGGTTTTCGACATGAATAGTGTTCTTGGTGTTCTTATGGTGTTCTTCATGTTCTTGAGAGCATCACTTTTTGATCCTTAAATTCATTTACACATAGTAATATGTTGTTTGTGCGTGTTTTTAATTATCATTGAAATATTTCTAAGTGTTTTTGTCAACCGCTCTCTGTCTACCGTGTGCCTGTCGACCGCATCATCAATCCTTCGACCGCACATTGGTTGACCGCATCACTATTGCTAACTTTCTCGATTTTGTAGGAAGAGCAATCATTTATTCCCGGCTGCGTTATTGATTATAAAGACCTCCAGAAGGATGCTATTGGGAGGCATTTGATAAAAAGAATGAAGAAATCAGACATACTTCATTATTTCACTATGAATCAAACCAGTCACTACCTTGCCGCAGTCGGAGAATTTTATTCTACCGCGAAAGAAATCAAAGGAAGAGATGAGCAAAACAACTCTCTTAACTGGATTGCTGCAGAAGTTTACGGTCACAAGATAGAGATTGACTACACTGATATTGCCTCCACTCTTGGTCTTGACATTGACAATGAGGCTCCTATCTCTCTATCTGACGAAGAATATGATGGATTGGCAATGAGATTGATTGGATCTACTGACGTGTGCAAGCCCTACCGGAAAACCTTTCCAGAGGTGATGTATTACATTGGTCACTTGGTTGGCCACGGTCTGCTCTGCAAGAGTGGCAACCATGGCAATTTCAATACCACTCAATGGAGGCTGTCTACTGCAATCTATCTGGACAGGAAGATGAACTGGCCCAAGATTCTATATGATCTCCTGTTAGATCACATTTCTGATTATAAGAAGCTGATGTCTGAAAAGGCCGCCACCAAATACAAGAAAAACTCACGGTTCCTTTCTCTGTTGTTTAAATTCATTCCTGAACTCAGAAGGGATATCAACCGAGATACAGATGCCAAAGTTCCCATCTCTCTATCCAAGGTCTTTGATATCAAGACTATGAGATCTACCTACCGTAACCGTTTTGGTGATGATCAATACCAGGAATACAGAAATCGTGAACCTGAGCACAAAAGAGAAAAATACATCCCTCCTGCCTACACCAAAGCTGCCAGAATAGCCTTAGGACTTGACGCACCAAGGAAGTCCTCATCTGTCCATGATGATGATGATGATGAAGAAGCTGAGGACGAGGAAGAATCTAGAAGAAAGGTTAAAGGCAAAGGAATTGCCAGTGCATCGACCGCCCCTCCCAAACCAAGACCATTGACTGGAGTTGTCATCAAGGAACCTTCAACCGATAAGTCTCCTTCCAATATTCCTCCTACTGTACCATTGAAAACCAAGTCTACTGCTCCCATCTCCAAATCAACGGTCTCCAAACCAACCGTGTCCTCTCCGACCGCTCCTTCCAAATCCTTCAAGTCAAAGTCTTCTGCACTCCCCGCTTCGTCTCAGGGGGAGAAATCCAAGAAAAGGGATCTTTCTCTAAGTCCCGTTCAAACAGCAAAGAAATCCAAGATTTCAAGACCACCTCCTTCGACCGCATCTCCAGTTTTTACCCCATCCGGTTCACCTACTCAGGGCGACCGTGAAGATGTTATTGAAATTGCTCCACCCCAGCGCCTGAAAAGGCAACCAATTTCTAAACCAACACTTGGTTTAGTTGATGAATCTACAGATGAAGAGGTAAAGGATGTATCTGATGATGGATCAGAACATTCTGATCATAATGCTGGTGATAGTGTTGAGATTGATAAGGGTATCAACGCTGATAGCCCGGTGCTTAGTGATGATGAAGTTCCAGCAAATGTTGAAAAGCTTCCTAGGCATGGGGGTCACGGTCAAGAAGATGACCATGAACCCAGTGACCGCGAAGTTAATGATACTGGTAATATGACCATGTCTCCAATCAGGCAATCCCCTTCTGAACCTCCTGTCGATCAAATTGCTCATCTATTGACTGCAGTGGAAATGCTTACACAAATCAATCTGGATTCCCAAACCCAGATCTCAAAGCTGACCGCCAATCAGACCGCTCTTCATGAAGAAATCTCTCAGCTGAAGTCTGCCAATTCAGTGCTTAAAGACCAGGTTGTTGCTCTCCCCTCTCAACTGATTGAGACCATTAAGGGGGAGAGAGAGTACGTATCAAAGGCTATATCAGATGCCCTCTCCGGTCAAGCAGGCAGCAGCTCTTCGAGGCCCGGTCAAGCTGCTGGCTCTACTTCTACCGCTCTTGTTGCTCCAAGTGCCTTCATGGTAACTCCGGACTTTATGAACAAATCTTTCCTTATTCAAACAAGGGCCATCATGAAGTGCTTTTCAAAGGAAGTCTTAAAAGCCTCGGTAGATATCTCAAAATCTATGGAGGATGTTAAAGATGAACTCTCTCTGGAAGTAAAGAAAGTAAGAATGTCGGTGGAAAAAGATGTTGATATTGCCCTAAAAACCGCTATGACCAATCTGAATGAAAGCTTGAGTAGGAAATTGGAAGCATTCAAACAAGCCATGATCGTCCACACCAACCGCCTCAATGACCAATCAAACAAAATTGATTTACTATCCAATCGAGCTAACACTGTGCTGAACAGGATCAACCGCCACGGTAATCTAGTTGCAAATCAAGAGGCAGAAGCAGGCCACGGTAATGTAAATGCTCAGGTGAAGATGATGAAGATGGAGTGACCGTACCTAATCTCATTCCCGGTCGCTCCATGCCCTCTTACCGCTCTCCCTTCTCTGATCTCACTGAAGATGATCTCCATACCTTCGACCGCTTCTAAACTATCCTCTACCGCAATGTTAATCCGTACCATTTGAACTGACCGTATGTGGTCATGTTAAAACAAATTTGTTGATGTTTGTCTCAAAACAATTTTTATTTTCTGTTTCTTTTATTTGGGGTTGTAAAACTTTAATCTCTCTTTTGTCTGCACTCCTCACTTCAATGGTTATATTTTTGTGGAGTGCCTTTTGAATGTTTGTTTGATGCATTTGCTTACTTATTGTTATTCTCTCTAAAAATGCTTTCAAACCTTATATGTCTATCTTGCTAGGATTAGTATTTTTTTTATCCTTTTAGGCTGATAGAAATCTATGACACTGGCTTAGAGTGTGCATTGACTTGGGGCATGAAATTAATAAAATATTATTTTCTTGAAAACATGTTATTACCAAGTACAATGAATTAGCCTTTGTTATAGTAGGTAATGGTCTCAATCAAATAGGGGGAGATTGTTGGGTATGCTTATTATAAACCACTCCTATTACCTAGATTTGATTGATCCCATAACCTAATTTTATCTTTTGTGGACTTTAGAATATATTGTAAAGAAGTGTTAAACTTCATTTTTAGAATAGTCCACTTTGATAGTATAGGCTTTAGATTGATAGGCTGAAAATTTTCTAAGTCTGGAATTTTAGTGGTCAAGACCTTGACCGTGATTCACTTGACCGGAAGTCAGTGACCGTGAGCTTTGTGGCATATCTTGACAAGTCACATTTGACCCCTCGACCGCAAACCACTCGACCGCGAGTCTCGACCGCAAATGATGAAGTTGTCCAAGAACCCAAGTTTGTTCAAACTTAACCATGGTCAAACTATGGTTAGTTTAGAACGTTGCAGAACTTGGATCCCAAGTAATTCAAATTTGAATTCATCTGTGTGGGACCACCTCTTATCTGCAAAAAGGACAAACTCAGAATGAGCTCCAATCAGAATTCAACAGCTCATTGTCCTTCAACTTGGAGCCCAAGTAAATCCAACAGCTATTTTCTCATTCAAGGCTATAAATAGCCCTTAAGTTCTTCATTGAACAGAGCTGAGATTCTAAGAGAGAAATTGCTGTTGAAATACTTGGTGATTGAAGATCATACTCAAGATTTCCAGAATCCTTTGAATCTTCAAAGAACTCACCTTCAAACCTTCAAAGATCTCCAGCAACATTCAAGTCATCTCAAGCCTTGTAACACTTAAGATTCTTTAGGCTCTAAATCATATAGATTTCAAAGAGCTTCAGACTCTTACACACACTCACCCTAATTGATCAATCACTTAGATTGAATCAAAAGGGATACACTGGTCTAAGTCTAGGATTTGTTCTTCATAGAAAGTAGGTGTTGATTCAATACTTCATCTCTGTAATCTGTACACTCAAGAATCAATATATACCTCCATTCAAAATCCAAGACTGACTATCTTGGTAAAGGACGTAGATCTTTTCAACAGATCGAACCTTTCCAAATACTTGTGTCATTTTACTTTCTGCAAATTTACTTTCAAGTATTGTTCATCTTGTTCTTCATTGTTCATACTAACTTTGTTTGTCGTTTAGTGTTTGATCTTACAGATATTCAAACGTATTGTGAATTGTGTTTGTTTGTTCTCCACATTGCCTAAGTTAAAATCTGACTAACTTATATTTTGCCAAAACTTCTAAGACAACAACTTTCAATTTCTCAACCATCTGACCACAAATCTCTTGACCGCATTTCTATTTGACCGCACTTATCTTGACCGGACTCACTTGACCGCAACTGGGTTGACCGTGAGTTCTGGTGTTAGAGATTTTGTCATAAACAACTCTACCTTACTTCCATCGAAAACTTCCGCTGTGCATATTACACCTTGACTGCACGGTTTATTACTTGACCGCAAAACTCAAGATTGTAAGCACTTGGTTGAATTTTGAAAAAGGGTTGAAATTTTAAGTAGGCTATTCACCCCCCCTCTAGCCTCCTTTCATACCCTTGTTGTGTCTTTGGGACCAACAATAACAACATGTGTTTTCGAGGTATATAATCTATAAGAAAATATACTCCGGGTGTGTAGTGTGGAAAGAAATCAAGAGCTCAAAATATCTAAGTGATGGTGAGCAAATGATTACTTTCTGTGTAAGGCTGATTTGTGATGATTTAAAGGCTTGAAGCTTTGATGAAGAACTCTGGGTTTGCTAAGGAGATGATGAAGATATGAGTATCTGGGTTTTCAATCTTCAAAGAAAACTTGAATACTTGGGATATTCTCTTTGAAGCTCAGCAACCTTCAATGTTGAACAATGAAGGCTATTTATAGTGAAGGCATTAGTGACCGTTGGACAATGACGTGAGTCATTGTATGGCGGTTTAATGCGCTGTCACAATCCCATTGGTTGACCTGTCACTGTCGTCCTTTGCTTTTGCTTTGTGGCAGGAAGTTGTTGGACCACTACCTGACATTATCCTTTTAGTTGTTGAAAAGTACAACGGTAACTTTTCAAAAGACTAGACAAACCGACATTCCCAGAATAACTGATCCATGACTTGAAGTTTAAGGACAAGTCACCAGTCATTCATTTTTACGGTTGAAAAGCGAATGTTTGTCTTTAAGGAGTAAATGACAGCAATAAGTTCTTCAATATCTTGGTCGGCGGTTCCACCAGATGCATGTGCGGTTTTATGAATGAGCTTGAAATGCGGTTTCATCAAATACACAAACTGCGGTTTGATGAAGGACTTAAGGCACCATGCTGGCGGTTTGAAGACGGCGGCTTGAGGGACACTAAACCGCTAAGAGTAAACCGATCATAACTCAGCCTAACTACTAAAAATCTAGAAATAGACTTGTCTAAAAATTGAAGTAAAACTTCATTACAAGTAAACCTAAAGTCCATAAAAAGACACGTGGAATGGGTCAATCAAATCAGGTGGGTGTACTAACAATGAATCCTAACACTTTCCTTTTCGTGTTTGTAAATTTTCCTTTAAGGCATTCAATGCAAAAGTCTTTATCCGGAATATCAAGTTTATTTATGATTCCCTCAGACACAAGCTTGTCAATTCTCCTTTTGGAGATATGACCTAAACGCCTATGCCATAAGGTATAAGAATTTTCACTTGAAAACTTTCGCTTTTTACTTTTAGTTTCATTATTATGGGACTCATTGATTGTTTGAGTAGTGTTAAGCAAATAAAGATTATCACTACTCGATAAAGTACTAGTACCAACAATAATGGAATTAAAATAAAGATCACATCTATTATTTCCGAACGAACAAGAGTAACCCTCTTTGTCCAAAATAGTGATAGATATTAAATTCCTTCTAAACGAAGGTACAATGAAAGTATTATTCAATACAAAATAATATCCGGTACTTCATAACAATCTAAAGGTTCCAATGCCTATTACTTCTACCGGGTTCCCAGCTCCCATATAGATGAATCTTTCATCCTCGCTAGGTCTTCGGTAATTCAGGCAACCCTGCATAGACATACTAATGTGAGTTGTTGCACCAGAATCCAACCACCATGTATATGAAGGAATTGAAACTAAATTAGCCTCAGTACAAACAAGACCAAATGACATACCTTTCTTAGCACGCCAAGCGTGATACTTAGGGCAGTCATACTTCATGTGCGTTAGGTCCTTGCAAAAGAAGCACTTCTTTTCTTTATGATCGTTAGATCCCTTAGGCTTTTTGTTGCTTGTTACCGCAACTTCTTTCCCTCTTCTCTTAGTCCCATGAGAAGAGGTAGATGCTAAGTGAGCACTTTCAACCTTAGATTGCTTCAACCTATCTTCCTCTTGTGTCACATGTGAAATCAATTCATTAATGTTCCACTTGTCATTTTGACAATTATATGTCACCTCAAAGTGACCAAACCGAGGAGGAAGAGAGATCAAAACTAAATGCACGAGGAGCTCTTCAGTCACCTCTAACTTAAGTGCTTTTAGTTTTGTTGAAAGGTGAAGCATTTCCAAGATATACTCCCTAAGATTCCCGGTACCCTTGTACTTCATGGAAACAAGTTTCCTTAGGGTAGAACTTGTTTCCGACTTTTCTCTTTTTGCAAAGCGTTCTTCAAGGGTCTCTAGGAAAGTATTAGCATCAACGTCCTCGGGAACACTGTTTAAAAATGTTTCCGAGTTGATTCATAAATAATTGTCTTAGATGACAAGTAATTTGAACAATATTTGATTAAATGTATAATCTTCCTTTGGGTAGTCTTAAGCATTTAATAAAATAACTTAATGTTCATTTTATTTGTCATCACATGAATGCTCAAGTTTAGTCAAATGTCAAGATCTTCTTTGGAAAATTCAAGTCATTCACATATTAACTTAAACATTCAACACTTTAATAATTTTGTATTTAAATAACGTTAATCACTTAGGCGATAATATTATTTAAACAATGAATAAAATTATTTAATCATATAATTAATCAGGGCTTTAAGGTTTGAAAAATGAATGTTTTGATCAAAAGGGGAAAACAAAATTATGCAGAATTGAAAATATTCCAAAACCTGTGAACAGTAGCTGCTCGGCCGAGCATAGAGAAGTGCACGGCCGAGCACTTTAATCAAAATGTTTTGGTCTTTTCGACATGAAGAGCACGACCGTGCTAAACCAAAGACACGCCCGTGCGAAATTTATATGCTCGGCCGAGCATGGCAAAGGACACGGCCGAGCACCTTAATCAGAAACATTTGTCTTTTTCGACATTCAATGCACGACCGCGCAAAACCAAACGCACGACTGTGCACGTCTTGGTCCGACCGAGCATAACCAAAGACCCTCCCGGGTTTTCCAAGAGATCCGACCGGACTCGATCAAAGGTCCGACCGGATGATGTCAATTTTGGCGCCTGTTCATGTGCTCGGCCGAGCAGATCATAAGACTCGGCTGAGCAGTTCGCGCCTTTTCATGTGCTCAGCCGAGCAGATCATAAGACTCGGCCGAGCATATCAATTTTCTGCATTTTCTGATTATTGTTTAACCTTTCCCAAATCAATGAATTGCAAGTAGATCCACATGGTATGTTCTTAAAACATAAAACCACATTATTTAGGGATAATCTTGCTTTAAAATTAATGGAATCAAGTGAGTAGATCCACATGGTATGCACTAGACATAAAACCATGTTATGAAGGGATAGTCACACTTGAACCATTGAGTTTTAATGATCAAAACTTTCAAACCATTTTTTAATTTAGATGAATATCATCAATACTTTATTAGAGTCCCTAATCAACATCAAAACCTTATGATTCAACAGGAAAAATGAAACAAAGTAAAGCATGAAAGCTTTCTTAAAAGAACTCAAACTCAAACTAAAAAATGAGCGGGCTCTGATACCAATTGTTAGAACAATTTATCCCTGAATGCCACACTCATATTTAGAAGAAGAATGAGGAAGGAGATGAAGGCGGAAGCATGAAAATACATGTTGAATCCATAGTAGATGTTGTAGGGAGAAAGTAAGACCAAGATGAAGATGTAGGAGAATGGATCTTCTAAATGAAAGTGTCTCTTAATCTCTCAATGTTCTTCCAACAATATGAAGTATAATATAGATGAGAGAAAATAAGAATCAAGTAGTTTGTAAGCTTGATGGAAGGGCCTATATATATGAAACATGGTGACACTTCAAATAGGGACCATACGTATTCATTTTTTAAGCAATGTTGATTTACCATTTTGCCCATCATAAATAGGTAAATAACATTTCAGGGATTCTACACATTGACTAGGTTTGACTATACTTTATATCAATGTTATAGTCATGATTTTATTAATGAAAGTCCAAATAACTTGTATTGCAAGCCATGTTCTAACAGCCTCCTTCACCAACTCAGCTATGCCCGGGAGGCATGTGGGTTTCTTTTCTTGTAACCAATTAAAATTGCTTAATCAATCTTTGCCGTCTGATTTATCTTTATCCATATCTAATAAATACAGTCATACTCCACCGGTCCAAACTGAGTACTCACTCCTTTCCCAAACAAACTAATTATTTCGTTTTTTTAGGAACGAGAATTAAGAAATACTCCCTCCGGCCCAAAAAATCTTCACGTTTGATTATTCAAACTTTTTAATGATATAAACACTTGCTTCACGTTTTAACTAGCCATGTTGTGTTTATGCACTTTTAAGCCTAAATTATAGAAATGGGAAGAACTTTTGGGATAATGAAAAATGGCAAATGAGAAGATCATTTTGGAACGGATGTAGTATGTTAAAAAAAAAACTAGGTGGTGTGAATGATAAGGGAAGTGAAAGTGATGTAAAAAATAGTACTCTTTCCGTCCCAGAGTAAAAGTCATACTTTTTATTTTGGTACGTCCCAGAGTAAGAGACTCTTTTCTAAAATGGTGAAGAATCTTTACTATTCATCACACTCATTCTCTCTCATACTTTACTTTTATACTCACAATACTAATCAACTTACTTTTCCCTCCCACTCATTCCATCTCCTACTTTACTTTTATACTCACAACATTTATATCACTTCCACAATTTCTTAATCTCCATGCAAATGGGAGATATGATTTTTACTTCTGGACGGCGGGAGTAAGTGAATAGATGTTGTGAGCACAAACGGATTTATGAATAGGGCCCACACTCATTAAAAGATTTTTTTCACTTTTCTTTTTAAGCTCACTCACCCATCTCTACTCCCTTCTACTCCAAATTATGAAAATAATAAATATAAATTATAGAATTCTTCTTTTTTTTTTTTTTAAAACAAAACATTTCTTTCAATAGAAAAATTTAGGGAAAACTAGTTCCTACATAAGTTAAAAAAAGTCTTGCTTTTATGGGGTTTAAGGTTTAGGGTTTAGGATTTATGGTTTAAAGTTTAGGTTTTAAATGTAACAATAATATTAAAAAGTGGACTTTTTATAACTTATAGAGAAACTAGTTCCCTCAAAACCTACTCTTCTTACAATACTTTTTCGCATAGAATACGCGTTGTTTCCTATTAAAAAAAGTCTATATTCATTTTTTCATGTTTTAATAAATCTATTGCCTTATAATATTTTTTGGTACAATATCATAAAATACTCATTCCTGAAGTAAAGAGTCTATTCCTTTTCCATATGTTTCAAAATATTTACTCCATCAGTTCTACAACAATATGCACAAATTTTCTTTTTAGGAATCTCATTGATAAAGTATGACTTTCTTAAAATAAAAATTTTAATATATTTTTTATTAAATGGAAAATTTTGATGCCATTCGGCAGAATAATTTTATGGCCCACACTCAAAATAAATCCTGGATCCGTCACTGGTTGTGAGTGAAAAGGAGAGAGAAAGTGACGTATATATTTTCCATTTTAAGAAAATGATACTAAATGAGACGCCTAAAATGACAAAATGAGTAGTTTGTTTGGGACAGAAGGATTAGGTCTTTATGAAGAAAAACAGATTTTTAAAACACGCAGTGTCATTTTTGTAAATGACTGGTGCTTGTACACTCGAAGATATTTTTTAATACTCCCTCCGTCCCAGAGTAAAAGTCCTACTTTCTATTTTGGTACATCCCAGAGTAAGAGTCCTATTCCTAAAATGACAAAGAATCTTTACTATTCACCCCACTCATTCTCTCTCCTATTTTACTTTTATACTCACAACACCAATCAATTCACTATTCTCTCCCACTCATTCTCTCTCTTACTTTACTTTTACACTCACAACATTTACATCACTTCCAATATTTATTAATAAGCATGCAAATGAGGGGTAGGAATCTTACTCCGGGACGGAGGGAGTAACTGACAAGCGCACATCTGGATCATAAATGTTAGTGGTAATGTTACAAAGTGCCAGCCATTCATACTAGCATTTGTAAATATTAAAATTGACATTTTTACTAACTACCAATGCTAATGGTACTAAGTGCCAGACATTTTTAGTGACATTTATAAACATTGAAACTAACAATTTTAATAACTGTCAGTAGTAGTGTTAAAAAGCGTCAGTCATTTATATTGACATTTATAAACATTGAAACTTAGAGCTTGAGCAAAGTGCAGGTGGTAAGTGGTAGAGTTAAAGAGTGTCCGTGTGTGTTAAATAGTGTCAGCGGTGGTGTTAAAGAATGTCACAATACAACAAATATGAGTTTTCGCGACACTTTAAAAATGCCGAAAACAGGAAAAAATGTGCCGGAAAAACTATTTCCGGCACTTTTCTAAGTGTTGGAAAAAGTGGTGTCTTAAAGTGCGGCAAAAATTTCGGCACTTTTAGTGCCGCAAATTTATGTTATTAAAGTGTCGTATTTTAAATAAAAATATTAATGAACTTAACAAGATTCAAACGCTAGACCTCTTGCATATAAAGCAAGCTTTCTACCGCTAGACTAATCATTTTTTGATATAAATTTACACATAAAATTATTTATTATAACACATACGAGTAAGTTTTTATTAATTCATTTTTATTGTTGTTGTAGATATTAAATCCAATACAACTAACAAATTAAAGCAAAGTGAAATGAAAAATATGATTAAATTTTAAAATAAACCTCTTAATATTAGCGGCACTTTATAAAAAGTTCCTTAACTAGCAGCACTTATAAAAAGTGCCGCTAAATTTCCGACACTCTTTGCAAGTGCCGCTAATTTCCAGCACCTTTTGAAAGTGTCGCTAATTTCTAACAATTTTTATAAAAGTGCCGGAAATTAACGGCACTTTATGAAAAAGTGACGTAAAAATAGTCAAAGTAGTAATTTTTAGTAATTTTAAAATTTTGATTTTAAAAATGAAATTAATTTTTTGGATCAAATAAAAAAAATAAAAAAAATATCATTTTGAAACTTGGGGGGGGGGGGGGGGGAGTACTTTTTAATGAAAGTTAGGTAATTAGTTTAGAGAGAACAATGCCAAAGGAGTCCTGGACTAATAAAAAATGCCAAAGGAGTCGTTCATGCTTTCTTTTGCATTATCTAAACAAAAGAGGTTGAAATGCTCCATCACACATGCATGCATGACGTCAGTGTCCTTGAATCCACCTGTCCCTAGATACATCATTTTCTATTTCAATACTTCATCTGTTTCATAATTGGATAATGATATGCATAGTGAAAACTAAAGGGAAAACTCATAGTGAAATACTGTAATCCGTTGGATTGTAATAAATGTTTGTGAGCCCCACTAATAAAAACTCATCCAACGGTTTAAAGTGTTTTACTATGAGTTTTCCATTTGAGTTTTCCCTATGTGTATCATTGTCCTTCATAATTATGGGGGCGTATCATAATTTAGTTACTTGAACTCGGCCACTCTCCCTTCCCGGGCCGAGACTTGGTTAGCTAAATTTGTACTACCCCTGTCCTTAAATGAGTGTCCAAATTTCATTTTAAGTGACATCTGAAAATCTCAAAATTTTGTACAATTTGATGGCCAAGATTCATATATAATATTGTAATCCTCTTTGCAAACATTTAGTTTTGCAAGTATAAAGAGACCGGTGAAAAAAATTCGAAAAAAAACATTTAGAGACAAAGTTATGTTAGAAAAAGACACTCATTTTGGGACAAAGATTTTCTGAAAATGGACACTCATTTAGGGACAGAGGGTAGGGATGGCCAAACGGAACAAGAACCAGATCGGAACCGGAAAATCGGACCAAAAAAGCACGGAACCGGAGCAACCCGGCGAATAAACCAGAACCGGAGTAACCAGAACCGCCATTCATCCGGGCCGGTTACGGTTCACATAAATGGCAAACCGGACCGGAACCGGACCGAAAATCCCTTGTTTTTCAATAATTTTAAAGGGGGAACCGGAACCGGACCGGAACCTTACCGGAACCGGAACCTAACCGGAACCGGATTGTGCCAACCGGAACCGGGGTAAGCACGGGCCGGTTCAGGGTCACATATATGCCGAACCGGAACCGGCGGTTCCAAACCGGAACCGGGCCCGGAACCGTTTTTGGCCATCCATAACAGAGAGAGTATTTGTTACTGTAGACACCCCGCCTTAGACCTCTCACCCCGATTGCATACATAGTGTTTTTATTTAACTTGTTTTTGTTATTTTTTGTTATTTCGGTTAAGTTCATAACTGATTCCGTTAATTTTGGACTAAACTGAATAACATAGTTAACTTTAGAGTCATTTCTGTCATTCTGTCATTTTTCACCAGCGGGCGCCTCTGGCATTGCCTACGGAATGCGCACGACTCTCGCGACCGAAGCAGGAACCGCGCGCCTCCCGGTACGGCAGATACATATTACAGTATTTTTTCCCTCCTTTTCTAAGTTCACAAAAAACTCTTTTTACCTCCACATTCATCTCCCCTTTGTTTCATAACTTCCAAATCCCATATTCTAGCCTTTTCCTTAAAACAAAATATTTGATCTTTATTTTATTTGATTTTTTTATTTATTATTTGATTTTCTTCTATTTTCTTATTGGTCAAATTGACATGTTTTCGTCTCTTATTCACCTATAAAAACCTCTTCTTTTTACCTTAGAAAATGACTTCAACTTTACACAACTTCTTACATACCCAAACTCTACACAAATTCTCTTAACCACATTTCTCTACAAAAACACTACACAAAGTGTTGCACAACAATCTCTCTACAACAACTCCATCTCCAAGTTAAAGTTCTTCTTTTCTAAAGGTACTTTATTCTTCTCCTCTTATTTTACTTGTCTAGTCATTATATGCAATCCCCATAAAAAGGGAACATAACCAAAAAGGCCGCTTCACTATTGAAGTTTGGTCAAGGTTATATTCCAACATTCTAAACTCTAGTTTAATTTACCATTCATTTCTTAATGTAATTGTTTGATAAGTAATCTTTGACACAAATCAATATATAAAGAATTTTCCTCTTTTCTTTCCATTATAATTGTTAGTACATTTTCAATACAAGAAGGACTCTTTACATTAGAACACCTTTAGTAGCAAGACCCGCGTAAGCGGGGCGGAGTGGGTGTTTAAGTACTTCCCACTCCGTCACCTAACCCCCGAACCCTTCTCTCCCGAATCTCTGGTTTTGTACATAAATTAAGCTATTTCTAGGTTTTTCTTATGTTCCCTTAATAACATAGGTGGCGACTCTAACAATTAAAACCAAATAGACATCTTAGAATCCTTCCACCGCTCTATCCAAGTAGTGGGTTTTTCTGGGGTATCTACAGTGGCGACTTAGCTGGAGAAGACATAGATGGTTAAACTTGCGTTCCTTACTTTTGGTGTTCTTTTTACTGTTTTCTGGGCATTCTGGTGAAAAAAGGTGGGAAGCGTGCGTCTAGCCTTCTTGGCCTAAGGCGCGCGCCTCCGACCTTCACCACCAGAATCGCTCGCCTCCCTTCTTGTCCTTCCATTTCATGTTTTTTGCTAACAAATTCTGCATGAGAAAATTTTCTTATTTAGGGTCAAGGCAATCCCTTGAACCCACTGATTTCCAGGCTTTCACCCAGAAGCGGGTTCCTCTGCCCCTCTTTCTCTAATGCGCGCGCCTCCCGCATAGGCATCCCAATGCGCGCGCGTCTGGGCCATTTTCTAGAAACAGAGCAGTGCACAGAAACAGAACAGTTTTGACAGCGTGTGGGCACCGGGCCTGAACATGAATAATTTTACTTTTTGTTTATTCTTATCGGTCTCACGGGTGATTCGAAAGTTGTAAATTACTGTTTATACCCGATCTGAAAATGAGTTTATTAGGGCTTTCCCAAATATACAAGGACTTTATAGGAATTATAAACCTTTCAAAGACTTGTCCCGGATTCCCAAAATATGTCTCATTATTCTAGAACACCCTAAATATGGTCAAAATATGGTTTCCTTAAAACATGCAGAAACCCTAGCTTAGGAATCATGTCAGCCCGCAACCTTGGCCACGCGGCCAACCTTGCTGCGCCTCCGACCTTTGCCACGCGGCCAACATTGTCACCGTCTTCAATCATGGCCAGGCGGCCAACCTTGTCCCGGATGATCCTGACCGTCAGATCTTCCCCTCAGTTTACTATATAAATCCATTCCATCCCATTGGTTAAGGGATCCCGAGTTTGAGAGCTTTAAGTCCGAGTTTTAGAGTTCTTAAACACAATTTTGCTCCCTAATTAAGCATTCAAACACTCAAGGAGGTCAAGGTTTATTTCTTGCCAACATAGGTAAGTTTTCTAACTTTTTCTTCATGTTCTTGCATCATTTTTAATGTAGATCTTTTATATTCATGTTCTTACATGTTTATTCATAGTTTCTTCATATTCCTTGCATGTTCGTTCGTATGTTCATAATATGTTCTTCGCATGTTCATCATATTCATAGATTAAAACCTTATTTATGCTATATTTATGCTTGCGATCTTCATGTTAACATGTTATTTCATAGCCGATGATGATCTAGGGTCCATCAACCCGAGGATGATCTAGGAACTACTTCTAAACCCTAAACTTTAGGTAAATTCCCCCCCTCATTATGCATGATCCCGATTCTCCTGCCCATTCTAAATTCTTCTCGAACTACGCTGACCTGAGCTTCTCACATTGAGAGGAACGTAGGCAATCTTCGGATCCGGTCTAAATCACTAACACACTACATATACCGCATCATGATAGAAAGACCGATCAATTCGGGCAATAGGAGTGATAACGTTCAATATTCTTCTCTTGTTGTAATTTGACCTCCGAACCCACTAAAATGCTTTTTTCAATGTTTTGGCTTTAATTAAAACGGCGTGGCGACTCTCATAATTTTAATGTCGTTATGAATATTCCCTTTTGTAAATAAAAATAATCACAAGATACTTCCCATGCGTCGCTTCATCGGAAAGGGGTATTCACAGTGGCGACTCTGCTGGGGACTGCTTTGAAACTTTTTCAAACTTAGTGGGTCTAGCTTTCGTTTACATCATGATGCTTGTCATGTTTACACATGCACACACTTGCCATGTTTACACATGCACACACCTGCCATGTTTACACATGCACACTTGCCATGTTTACACATGCACACACCTGCCATGTTTACACATGCACACACCTGCCATGTTTACACATGCACACTTGCCATGTTTTCACGTGCCCCCTACAGTTAATCCATGTTTACACATGCACCCGCGCACTCCGCCATGTTAATACTTGTACCTTATACCATGTACCCTTGTTATCTTCGATTTAGTAGTAGGGTCAAACAAAACTCTGCTTTGCTCCCTTGTACATTATTCTCTCTCTCTCTCTCATGCATTGCGTTTGCATCATCCTAACATTAAAAACTTCTCTTTTTTCTCCCTAAAAAAGAATTAGTTTTTTACCACACACTACCACAGTCCGTGTCAGCACTGCACAGGTCCCCATTACCCGGAGTATTCGATGTGCAGGAATCTGTGCGCTACTGTCGCACTCTTTTCGAGTCACTCGTCTATTCCACTCACCGTATACGGTGGGAACCTTTTACCTAACCCGTGTCAACCCACACTAGTGTAGGTAACACACCTAGGTTTCGACCGGTTGGTTTGGCTAGCTTTTTCTTAATAGTCAATTAACGTGTTGTCTATATCGAGTCATCCCCAAGTCAACGATGAATCGAGATCTTTTGAGAGAAAGTGCACAAAAAATTGATTTCCCTACAAGGGACGTGCCATGGTGAGATGAGTGTTTGTTGTCAAGATCTCCGCTCATCGTTAACTTGCGTAGGATGCAACATAGACATCACGTTAAATGCCTTTAAGGAAGGGTTAGTCGTAGGATCCGATGGTTGGTGGAAGCCGCTTGCCCTATAGGACCCTCGCCCAAATTGTCCGTTTGGGGGTGTGCAATGCAGGTGAAAAACGAGGGATCTATAGACGTAGTGATGGCCTCCACTAATCGTAGTCTTCTAACTAGTTGCGAAAAAGGGTACCCCTTCCAACCAATTAGGATGTAAATAATGTATGTTTTTGTAAATTAAAATATACTTTGCATGAGCCTTCCCCCTCTCCTAAAAGCTTCATTGCCCTTCAACCTTTCAGCAAAGCAAGTTTGGATCCGTTCGGGTGGTCGACTACAATGTGAAGCTTCTACTCCGTCCACGTTCTCAGTCTCGTCATCAGCAATGTCAACTCCCGCTTCATCTTCAGTCCCTGTTCCTCCTACTAGTGCCTCCGAGCTCAACACCGAGACCACTCTCAATGGTATTCCCCCAAGCCTCCAGAACTTCCTCGCCGGTCTCGAAGCCAAGATCAAGAATCTCGAGGAAAGTAACAAGAGTTTGGAAGACCAGAACCAACTGTTGAAGGACCACATTCAGCAAAAGGGGACTAGAATGGTGCCCGATGGTAAGCATTTCATTTATGTCGAGGATGAAGAGGTCAATACCAACTGTCCCTCCAACACCAATGCCACTACCCTCCCACTCCCAAGCTACCGCAATGCTCCACCTCCTTCTCTCTACACCCAACAAGGTTTCACTACCATGAGCAAAAACAAGGCTGTCTATGAACCTTCCCCTGAACTGCTTGGTGGCTACCTCTCTGCTAGCAAACTACCCGCACCCTCGTTGCCTCTGAGTATTGGGATGGCCGCTGCTACTACTTCCACTACTCCTCCCATCATTCTGTCAGAATCTATCCCCGACATCTCCAATCACCCTGTGGTCACGGCCATGCAAGAGCAAATGCGCAAGTTGACCGAGACCGTGGATAAGCAAAGTGCACCGACTACCAAGACAATCAACCCTAGCCAAGTGGGGGCTCTCCCCAAAGATTTCAAGATGCCTAAAGTGGCGATGTTTCATGGTGACTCGTATCCTAAGACTCATTTGGATAGTTATGTGTTGGCCATGAGGGCTCGTGACTGCACCAACGAACAAATGGCTCGCGTATTCCATAGCACTTTGGATGGTATAGCTCTGCGTTGGTTCTTGGGGCTAGAACCAGGCGAGAGGCAAACTTGGGATCAAATTAGTGTCGTTTTCTGCGAGAAGTATCAAGCTAACTTGGATTGGCATGTGAATCGAACGGATCTTGAGAACACTATGCAAAAGCCCGGCGAGGCTATTTATGATTTTTACAAGAGGTGGAATCATCGGTTGTGCGAGGTCCAATACCCACCAAAAGCAAAGGAACAGAAACAGATATTCTACAAATGTTTATTGCCTGAGATGAAAGCAGCCATCGGCAATGGTTATTTCCCTGACTTGTGGGAAATGGTTGACGCCGGAGTAAGGTACGAAGCAGGGTTCACTGGGATTGTGCCGCCAAAGGAAAGTCCAAAGACCAACAAAAACAACTCCTTCCGCTACAAGGCTCCTACTGCGCCTGCGCCTCCTAGGGGTGGAAAGGAGGCCGTCGGCCAAGTGAATATGGTCCAAAATGAGGTCCCGCTAGATGTTCAAGCTGTTACAAGGAATGGGGATCCGCCGTAAAGAGAGAGAGAGCACTTTGACGATTTCGGAATGCCTATGGGGAAAGTCTTTGACGTGTTAGTCAAGAGAAGTCTTATCAAGCCTTTAGAGAATTACCAACCCGCCTACCCAAGAACCGATTTGGACACCTCCAAGTTCTGCAAGTATCACAAGCACATCGGGCACACAACGGATGGTTGTATTCAACTGAAACGCGTATTTCAAGGGTTGATCAATGACAAGAAGATTGAGAAGCCGAAAGGTCCTAATGTGGTGAGTAATCCCCTTCCTAATAATGGTGGGGTGAATATGGTGCAAACATGCGAGATCAGTATCTTAGAGCTCATGGATGCCTTTGACAAGATAGGGCTCACGATGGTGGATATCTTCATGGCATTGGTGACGTTAGAAATTCTCGAACCATTAGAAGGACACCTCCCTCGCCTTGGTTGCGATTTGTCAAAGTTTTGCCACTACCACAAGTGCACCGGTCACACTACCGAAGAATGCTTTGAACTCAAGAAATCCGTGCAAGATCTCATCCACAAGGGAGTTGTCGAAGACCCTAGAGATTATGTAGCTAGCAATGTACTCATGGTAGAACTTAGTGAGATCACTGATCCGGCCGAGCCTGTTGTGGCGGACTGTGATGAGATGGGTTGTATTTCAATGATTACTAATAAAGAACCTTCTTGCTATTTGTTGTCTTTAGAAGAACTAGTAAGTGAAGTCGAATCTCTAGAGGAAGAGAATCCCAAACCCTCTCAACCTCTTTCTTGGGCCGAAATCTTCGAGGAGGCCGAAAGGACCGAAGTTTCGCCCCCTTGTCATGACACGCCATTGTCTTTGGAGGAGCTACGTGCAGAAGTTTGTCTCCTTACAAGATCCAGTCAAGTGTACCAATCCGATCCGAAGGGAGAAAAGAAGACCCTATCCTCACTCAACTCAAACAAACCCAAGCCTATATTTCACTATGGTCCCTACTCACCTCCTCCCTAGCCCATCGCCTCATGCTCGAGCAAAACCTCGCCGCCACCATGGTACCATCCACTACTACCCCGGAGGACGTCACCCACATGATTGGTAATATCCACTACGGGAACATCATCACATTCTCAGAGCTAGACAAGCCAGTATTCGGAGTTGATCATAATGAGCCTTTATACATCACTGTTGAGGTGAATGGCAAGAAAATTCCCCGTGTATTCATTGATAATGGTTCTGCTATTAATATCCTGCCTTCAAGGATGATGGATGTGGTTGGCGTTCATGGTGTTGATTTACGCCCATCCAAGCAAACCATCAAAGCTTATGACTCTACATGCCGCGCCGTGATAGGCGAAGCCACCTTGCCCATTACCATCGGAACAAAGATCCTACCGACCGACTTCCACATCATAGACATCCCCGCAACCTTCTCACTCCTCCTTGGCCGGCCATGGTTACATCAGTCGGGCGCTGTCCCATCTTCCCTGCACCAGTGTGTGAAGTTTCAATCTGGTAATGAAGTGACCATCATCTACAGCGATCTCGTAACTTCCCAAGGGACGGACACCAAGGGCGTTCCTGTCTTACAGATTCAGCATGGGGAAGAGAGCAGACTCTTCAACGGTTTTGAAATAGTGGCCCAGGCACAGATCTGTACCATCGACCTCACCAAAACAACGGATAAAGTGGCACCTGTTGTCAAGATACTGCGTAATATGGGCTTCATACCGGGTTGGGGCTAGGTAAGAACTTGCAAGGCCCCACAGAATTGGTTGAAGAGGTTGATCATCGAGGGTTGTTCAGTCTAGGAAACACCCTTACTCCTGAAGACAAGATGGAGCAACAAAGGATAGAATTGCTTAAAAAGATGAAGCTTCCCTACAAAAAGCCTGAAATGCGGCCATACCGCCTGTCCCTGAATAGCTACTTTGTCAGGGAAGGCGAGGAGTTTTCGTGTTTTGAGTTCGCAGAGCCATGGATTGACCACACCGGTAAGTTGCAGAAAGGGTTCGAGATTTTCAGAGATGTGGAATTCGATCGGTCCAACATGAAGCTGACTTACATGGAATATGACAAAGCCACGGGCAGAGTTAGAACCATCAGACATGAGTACTCCGCCAAGGTTGCAGATGACTTGGCAGATCAACTTGAAGCCGCAACCCTTGACAAGCCGACAGCAGAAACTGCAGAAGCGCCAAGAATGACTGAGACGTGGGACGGCCAATATCTGCTTCAGCATCTGGGTAATCTGGGGCTGGACGACGACATGGTAGCCTCTATTGGGGATGAATCAGAGAAGGACGTAGATACGAGGACATTGGTGGTACCCATGGGGGACAAGCTCAAGAATTGGTGCATCATTGGGGGACCTATAGCTACTCCAGAATTTATGGTGGGGACATTGGGGCTTACTCCTTCTCCTGTCGCCACTCCTGCAGCATCTCCTGTCACTCACCCAAAATCCCCGTCCCCAGAGTCTAGTGTTTTACATTTTGAATTTGAGTCTTCCTCTAAGTCTGAAGACATTACGTCCGAAGACTATGATCTTGTTGCAAACGCTATTTTTCCTTTTGCCATGAATGAAACCATCGACCTTTCCGAGTATCCCTCTATAGTCACTCTTTTAACTGATAAATTGGCTAATAATAAAACTAATGATATACACTTAGTTAATAATGATTCATTAGAAGAGGCAGACACAGACACATTAAATGATGAATACATTAAAGAAATTTCAGAACAGGTTATTAATCAAAAATAATCTCGAGCCCAAGCTGCCGATGAGGTATTAACGTGTGTGAATTTGGGAACCGAAGCCGAGCCTAAGGAAACGCAGATTGGAAGCTTCTTCAGCGGAGCCGAAAGGGAAGCACTGATTGAGCTACTCAAAGAATATGTGGATGTGTTCGCATGGTCTTATAAAGACATGCCGGGGCTCGACAACTCGATCGTAGAGCACAGAATCCCGACAGCACCAGACGCTAAGCCAGTCAAACAGAAGCTGCGCCGCATTAAGCCGGAATGGTCTTTGCAAGTGAAGGAAGAGATTGAAAAGCTACTCCGTGTGGGTTTCATCAGGGTGATCGAGTATCCAACTTGGTTATCAAATTTGGTGACTGTCAGAAAATCCAATGGTAAAGTCAGAGTGTGTGTGGATTTTCGGGATCTCAACAAAGCTACGCCGAAGGATGACTTCCCCCTGCCAAATATCGACATGTTGGTGGACGCGACCGCCCATTATGAGGTCAAGTCGTTTGTTGATGGGTTTGCCGGCTATAACCAGATCAAGATGGCCGAGGAGGACCAAGAGAAAACAGCTTTCACCACCCCATGGTGGACTTTTTGCTATACTGTCATGCCGTTTGGGCTAAGGAACGCTGGGGCTACCTACCAACGGGAAGTTACGACTTTATTCCACGATATGATCCACAAGGAGATTGAGGTGTACGTGGATGACATGATTATACATTCAAAAGGGTCTGGTGGCCAACACTTGATAGATCTCAGAAAATTCTTCAACAGGTTGAGAGAGCACGCCATGTGTTTGAACCCGGCGAAATGCACCTTTGGAGTTCGTAGAGGGAAAGTATTGGGTTACATGGTCACCGAGAATGGGATCGAAGCCGACCCAAGGAAGATTCAAGCCATCCTGGAGATGAAGCCGCCCCGTACCGAGACGGAGATAAAAGGATTCATGGGACGCCTGCAATACATCAGTCGGTTTATCAATCAGCTGACCACCATCTGCGAACCAATTTTTAAACTGATGAAGAAAACAGCCAATGTGGAGTGGGATTATGACTGCCAGATAGCCTTCGAGAGGATCAAACAGTATTTGGTGAATACCCCAATCCTGCGCCCGCCGCATAAGGAGAAGCCGTTGCTACTATACTTAACTGTGACAGACACCGCCGTCGGAGCCATGTTAGCGCAAGAAGCCAAAGATTCCCGGATTGAGAATGCAGTTTACTTTGTCAGCCGAAAGTTACAAGGTAGCGAGCTCAATTACTCCGCGCTCGAGAAGACCTGCGTAGGCCTAGTATGGGTTGTGACGAAGCTCAAGCACTACATGGTATCCCATCCGATCTTACTAGTCTCGAAAATGGATCCTATCAAGTACCTGTTTGATAAACCCTCCCTTTCTATGAGACTCGCTAAATGGTCAGTGTTCTTAGGAGATTTCGACATTACTTATGTACCGAGGAAGGCAATCCAGGGGAGGGCAATGGCCGATCAGCTCGCAGACTCTCCAAGCACCGAGACAAGGGGACCCAACCCCGAGTTCCCGGACGACGACATTTTCGCGATTGAGGTCGCAGAAAGGTGGCCACTATTCTTTGACGGGGCTGCAAACAAACGAGGGAATGGAGTCGGACTCCTACTTATTGATCCCAAAGATGAACACACTCCCATAGCCATCAAGCTGAACTTTTCAACAACCAACAACGCCGCTGAGTATGAGGAATGTATAGCCGGACTGGAAGCCGCCCTAGAACGCAACGTGAAAGAGTTAGAAGTATATGGAGACTCTGCTTTGATTATTAACCAAACGGCGAAGAAATGGAAAACTATTGATCCTTGACTGCAGCGGTACCAAGGTTACATGGATGAGTTGATAACACAGTTCAAAGAAGTCACCTTCCATTTCCTGCCACGAGACAGAAATAGGTTCGCAGATGCTCTAGCTACATTGGCCTCGTTGGTCGAGATTCCCGAAGGAAGGTCCGTGAAGCCATTTAGGGTTGGTCGAAGAGAGAACCCACCTATTCCTGTGAAATCCGGATCGATGCGGAGGTAAACGGAGACCAATGGTACGCCCAAATCTACAAGTTCCTTAAGCACGGAGAGACGTCTTTTGATGGAGATGTGAAGGCCAAAAGTCTGCAAGCGCTTAAAAGACTGGCGGGCCAATTCGTATTGTTAGACAATACTTTGTACAAGAGACATTACGACGGGCTGTTGCTCTTATGTGTCGACAGCAAGAGAGCTGAAGCAATAATGGAGGAAGTACACAACGGTTGGTGTGGACCTCACATGAATGCGAGGATGCTTAGACAGAAGATCACTCGCCTGGGCTACTATTGGATTACCATAGAGGCGGACTGTATTCAATGGGTTCGACGGTGTCACAAGTGCCAAGTATGCTCCAACCTCAACCACATCCCCCCACACGAGTTGTACAGCTCCACCACGCCTTGGCCATTCGCCACATGGGGTATAGACATCATTGGGAAAATCTCGCCAGCCGGCAGTAACGGTCACGAATTCATCCTCGTCGCAGTCGACTACTTCACAAAGTGGGTCGAAGCTCAGTCTTACAAGGTGCCGAATTCCAAGAAGGTGGCGCAGTTTATCAAAGAGAACATCATATGTAGATATGGGGTCCCTAACCTCATTATATCAGACAATGGCAGTCATTTCGAAGCCGAGTGTGCTCGCTTGCTCGCAGAATTCAAGGTCGAACGAAAGAAATCTTCCCCGTACTATCCACAGACTAACGGCGCGGTTGAGGCGGCCAACAAGACGATAGACAGATAATTCGCAAAATGGCTCTGCAAGGACGGGAGTGGCCCGAGAAGTGACCATTAGCACTTTGGGGATACAGAACGTCAGTCCACACTGCTACTGGAGAGACCCCTTACGCCTTGACATACGGCATGGAGGCGGTACTCCCTATAGAATTGGAAGTGCCATCATTGAGGATCTTACTCGAAAACCAAGTGAATGAAGTAGAATGGCTCCGGAGTCGCTATGATCAGTTGGCAACGCTCGATGAACGCAGATTGAAGGCCATGGAACATATCCGAGCCTATCAAAGGAGAACGACGAAAGCCTTCAATAAAAAGGTCAAGCCTGTTGACATAAAGGAGGGAGACTTGGTACTCAAAGCACGCTTGCCCAACAAGTTCAACCCCCTCGGGAAGTGGGCCCCCACTTGGGTAGGTCCGTTTGTAGTGCAGAAGATCTTCTCCGGAGGAGCAGTCAGAATGGCAGATTTGGATGGCAACCCGTTCAAGGAACCAATCAACCTCAGCAAGCTCAGACGCTACTACGACTAGTACACCTCCCTCTCTAAAAAAAAAAAATAAAAAAAAAATGTTTACTACGCAAAAAAGAAGCCCGATAGACTGAAAACCCGCAAAGGGCGGTCTATGCAAAATAAGGGTGCGTACAAAGCTCGCTAGATCGAAAACCCGCAAGGGCGGTCTAGGCAAAAGTTAGAGCATTCCCCCTTCTATCTTCCCTTTCTCTAAAATCATTCTAGTCCGACTGGAGTGAACTACGGTGACCTGAGCCCCTTAGTCCTATTTGTAAAAGGGGAACGTAGGCAGCCTTTCAAAAGGTGCGGTCTAAAAAACAAATAAACATCCAAATCCTGTCACAAAGCAATAAAGATAGAAGTTGTATTTTCTGAAAGCAAAAACTTTTATTTCCATAGTCATTGCATGTTAACATTTATTTGATGAGTCTAAGCTTGACATACTCTTTGAATAAATAACCTATTCTGAAATTGAAACCAAAACAAAAGTAAACTAAATTAAACTAATGTGTCTGCAACGACTATGGGGAGACGCTCGGGATCACTCTTTAGTGCCATTTGTGCCCTCGGTCTCTTTCTTCTTGCTTTGTCCACGGCGAACTTTCTTGTTAGGATTCTCACAAAATCTCCTCTCAAATTCACTAACACCTTCAGCCTTGCCATTAGGAGCCTCTTCGCCCTTCCTCTTCTTTGACGTACCCACTTCTTCTCCGCTTCCGTTAGCCACGCTCTTACTCATCCTCCTCTCATAAGCCACCGCCTCTTTCACTCTCAACGAAAAACTCGGAGCACAGGATCCCAAGATAGTGCCCCTTAGGGTCTCTAGAGTCTACTCCGCATGCCCAAGTCTCCCCATATACCAATCCAAATACTCTCATGACAGGAAGGTGTTGCTAGAGCGTGTGATGAAGGTCCTACGACTAAAGCCGGCCTCGCCCCACATCTGAGAAAGAAGGACTGAGGCACTATCATCCAACTGAAGTATCCCAAAAGGAAAATCATTTCTCTCCTCGTCCCAACCCTCCTGGATGGTATGCACCAAACCATACTGACAAACAACGAAATGGCAACACTACGGTGTGATTTTCTCAAATGTCTTCTTTGTACGAGATGGCAACACTACGGTGTGATTTTCTCAAATGTCTATTTTTCTCCTCTAATCATTTTTTCATAGACAAACAACGAAAAGTAGAAAATTTTATTGATAAGCAGCTTAAGATTTGTATTTAGCAGGTGGTGCTTGGTAATTTGAGTTGAGATAATTGCAAAGGAATTTTAAAAATATTGTAATAAATTTTATTGATAATCTGAATTATCTCACCAAATTATTAGTAATAAACGCAAATATTTTTAGAAAATATTTCAAGATATTACATTAATACAAATAATACATAAATATTGTATTGCAAAAAGAAAAAACCCAGACCTCCAAGTAGCTAATTAAGCTTGGATTTAAAGTAAGGGATGAAAGCCTGTGGTCATGTGGCTGAGAAAGGAAAAAAGAAAAAGAAAAAGAAAATATTATATATATATATATATATATAGGGTCGTGCTCCTGTGAGAACCTAAATATCGTGAGAACAGTGAGAACTTGGATACATTAGGTTTTTACCTAATGTATGCAATGGTTCACTTGGATACATTGGATACATTACTTGGATACATTAGGTAAAACCTAATGTATCCAATGGCTCACTTGGATACATTACTTGGATACATTAGATTCTTACCTAATGTATCCAAGTTCTCACGGTTCTCACGATATTTAGGTTTTCATTTGAGCACCTATATATATATATATATATATATATATATATGGTCGTGCTCCTGTGAAAACCTAAATATAGTGAGAACCGTGAGAACTTGGATATATTAACGTTTGGATGAATGGAACAAGTAACCCTAATTACGTACTTGTCATTAACTATTTGATAGCTCTTTCAAATCTCCCTTCATTCTTTATAAGTAACATATTAACGTTTCCTAATTCCTATATATTGGTACTCCCTCCATCCAAAAATGATTTTTACATTTTATTTTATTTTTGACGTAACTACGAAGGAAATTTGAGCAGTGATTTTAGGTTGATTTATAATATCTTAATGAAAATCTAAAACTTGTTATTGACACGCCATAAAATATACTATCAATGTAAAACTTATTGTTGAGGTATATCTGTATACAATAATATTGGTCGATCAACATAAATGCAACTTTTATTAGTTTGGCTAAAAATGAAAAGGAAAACTCATGTGTGATATATAGATATAGGTGGTACTGGTGTGCCAATGGTGGGCAAAGAAGACTGGACTAATGGAAGAAAGGTATACATGACAAAAGGAAAAGGATTTTTTTTTTTTTTTTTTGAACTCAGAAATGTTTTTTGTTCAAAATGTTTACAGAAAATATAATGAGTTGTTCAAAATGCAAATCTGTTGAAGCAAATTATGGAATATGTGATAATAAGTTTATACCATAAGAATGAATAGGTTGGACTTCTATGAATTTTGTAAATTAACACAACTAATTTGTTTTGGAGATCATGACACTTCTCCACCTATAGTATCATTTAAATAAACTTCAATATCTTAATTTTGGCCACCCGAATTAGGTTTCGTTCTTACATGAATATTTGAATGGAACAGAAATAATACTCATTCAAAACGCGGGTTTTTAGCGTGTTAAATTTACTAGACCCGGTGCGTCAACCTCCAGATTGTTCAAGTTAAACCGCAATCCAACAACTAGCTAGTTAAAACCTTATTTTTATAAAACCTATTATCCTTAAGATTTCGTTAAGCAGACCCCATTCGCTGAATTTCAAGATGGAGGTCTATTTATGGAGATCCTTCTACTTAATATTTTTCATTATTATTTCAATTTAGTTTTCCATTCAAAATGTTTAAAATGGTTTATCGATTATATTTAACGGGGTTGATTAGATGGTGCAATCGAAGATGCATATCCATCATCCACTAGTTAGGGTTTAGACACTGATTTCGCAACCACCGTTGCAGATGTCTTGTTTAGTTGATTAATTGTGATGTTAATGTATAAACTTTTTTAAGAAAAAATATATATTTAGATTAGGAATAAGTTAGAACAAGTGTTTTGATTTCGTGGGGTATGGAATTTCAATCTGTTAAGAAATCAAATTTTATATTCATTAAATGAAATGTTTCATTGCATATAATTCACTACCCATCTGCATGAAAATGTTAAGGTTTTTTTGTTCTTTGAAAAAAATGGACTGCTTTTATCATTTAATATATATTAAGTGAGTTTTTTTTTTCCGAAAAAATATATATATTAAGTCAGTTAAGAAACTAGAAAAGTTGACCGGTTAACTATATGTATACTGATGTCATACTCGCAATGCCATACCTGCAAGCCAATATTGAGGTTAACCCGTAAGACTTGTTCAAAGTAAATCTTTTTTACACTCAATGTGAACTATAAACTTTAATTGGCCATGCAGTCCAAAAATTTCAATGAAGAACGAATTTGCAACATTAATGTATACTTCGTCCGTCCCAACACAAGTACGATTAGAGGATTGACATAATAATTAAGATAAAGTAATATATGTGTCGTAGAAAATGAATAAAGAGAATGAGTGAGGTAAATGGTATTGTTGGTTGAGTAAATTGAGTGACCAAAGAGCTCTAGATCAAGCTGTATCCGGTGTTAGCTTTCCATGCGGAGGTCACGAGTTCGAATCCCGTCATAGAGATTTGTGTTAGCCTATTTATAGGTCAAGTTGTAGCCTTCATGGCATTGTGTGATAGGCAGTCTCACTTGTGGTGAGACGGACCAAAAGGAAAAGAAATCTCATTTCTGCGGGGACTGAAGGAGTATATTATTATTTTTATTTTTTTTGAAAGAGTATACTCCCTCTGTCCCAGCTCACTTGAGACTTTTTGACCAAAACTGGTCAACTTAAGGCGGTTTGACCAACACTTTATAGAAATATTTATGATCCGAATAAAAATTAAAAAAATGTAAAATGATCACCATTAAAAATCCTCTCAATAACAATTTTTTGATTTTTTTTGGAACATAAATATTTTTATAAAGTGTTGGTCAAACCGACCTTAAGTTGACCAATTTTGGTCAAAAGGTCTCAAGTGAGTGGGGACGGAAGGAGTATTATTTTAGTTAACTTTTGATATTGTATGATTGAGTTAGGGGTGGAGATGATGAATACATATCTATATTATAATGGCTATACATATTAAAAACATACAAAAATAATGAAAGTTAAATAAAATAAGGTGGATTAAAACTACTGTGATCATTCTTATAGTTAATAATTTTTGAATACACAACTCGAAAGTGGTGTGACCGCATTACTTGCATATTACAGTGGAGCAACGAACTCCCCACCGCAACGGAGTAACATTTTTTCATATAGTATATGTACTTTATCCTCCCTTACTTATAACCAAAAATAACCACTTTCATACATAATTAGTTGTAGTAGATTAAATGTCTTGATTTAGTAACAAAAAAGTGTTGATATTACAAATATATTCTTATACAAATGTCTAACAAATATATACTTATCTTTAAAAAGTGATAACTGATTAGGGGTATCTTTGGTAATGGAGCATTAAATATAGTCTTATTTAATATTGTTTGCAATGAAATTGGTGAATTTTGCTTACATTAATTTAAAGCCAAAACATTGTATTTTGTTTACTTATATTTGAGGCATGGTTATATTGGGAAAATGTGTCATTTCCTAATTTTGAATCCTTAATTAGTTTCACTTGAACACGAACATATTCTCACTTACCATAACTTTAGTAAGTTTGCGCCTCACTGTAACTCCATTTCAAAAGTTAAAGCATATATATACATGTCATTTGGAAACAAGTTGGTACACCTTAATTAATTACGAAGATATTAGTTTTAAGAATATCTTAATTTCGTTAAAAAATTATCTATAATTAAGAATCAAGTGTTGATTTTACCAATCACTTGAATTCATTTATCAATCTAAGAATCAAGCGTTGGTTTTACTTGAATGAGAAGTGAATCGATTGAGGCAATCATGGAAACACAACAAAAAGCTTAAAAATATTGACTTGTCAGATATGATATTTATACACTATTTTTAGTAAAACGACATTTATTTTGGGACAAACGAAAATGAAAAGTAAAATATTTATTTGGGGAGGGTATTATTTGTTGGGATTTTTACCCATAAGTCCTCCATAGAAAGTGGAATTTTCCAATAAAAACATACATTTTCATATTCTACCTTAGAGTCCTTAAGTTGAAATCTATTTAACCAATAAATCCCTTGCACTTTCTCAATGACAAAAATACCCTCGACCCAATTAAAATCCCTTCACCCCTCTTGCCCTTGACCATCTTTGACCACCACCATTACCTTTGACTATATCTGACTGCCACCGACGGACGGACATCTGGCCAATCCCCACTGGACCTCCCCCACCTCTGACCAGCCACCACAATCACCTACAACCACAAAGTACTATAAATGAAAATTATTTGCCATTGATAAGATTTGAACCCATGACATCTTGGTCTTAAGTAGGACTCCTAACCAATATGTCAAGCCTCGTTCTTGTTTCTTTAGTAAACTATTATACATTTAACACCAAAATGTCACTTTTTTTTTTTTTTTGGTGTGTGTGATTAACAGTATTCTTCACAGTTGAACAATTGCTCAATTTTTAATTAAAAAAAATGATAAAGTAATTTATCATTTGCTTATAGGGTAAATAAGGGCATGCTCACTTTTAACTTTACACATGCTGCAATATTAAGTTATCAGTTGTTTCACACATGATGTACATTGCATGTATCATTTATTAACAAAAAATTTAGCTTTAAGCAACTGAAAAATTTATTTCATAACTTTTTAATGAACATTTGACAACAAACAACTGTGAAATCGAGTGCCATTTGTAAAAACTGAGTGATGCATTTCTCAGTTTGTATACTCAACTCATGTGTAAACAACTGAGAAATGAATGTTTCAGTTATTATACTTACAGTCATTTGTGAACAACTGAGAAATCAATGTACCAGTTCTTATACTCAAATTTATGAGTGAATAACTGAAAAATGAATGTCCCATTTATTATAATAGTAACTGAGAAATGCATGTTCCAGTTATTACAATTGTGAAATAACACAACTGTGAAATCGTACAACTGTAAAATCGGTTGAGAAATGATTTTACAAGTAAAAAATAAAAAAAATGACACAACTGTGAAATCACAAAATTGAGAAATCAAACAACTGTGAAATCATACAACTGTAAATTAATTGAGAAATGAAAAATGATTTTCTAAAAAATTTACAAGTGAAAAATGAAATTTTTATTCCTAAAATTTGATTTATGTGCTGAGTGTAGTTGTTTGATTCGTCTTGACAACACGATTAAAACAGTGGTTTCGGATTATTTTTTCGATTTGTTGATTTTGAGATACACATTTAAAAATAGGGTTAATTGCAATTTAGACCTTGAAGTACCATACCACCCTTCCAAGCGAACCCTGATATATGTTTTTTTTGTCAAATCAGGTCTTGATGATTTAAAAACTCGCCAAATAAGGCATTTTTTTACGGAAACTGTCAAAATCGCTGTTAAGTGATCACGTGCGATTCCCGTGACCAATTTTTGAGGGGTTAATTGCAATTTAGACCCTGAAGTATGTTACCACCCTTCTAATCGAGCCCTAGTTGTCTTTTTCGCCAGATCAGACCTTGGGGTAATATTCATTTTCGCCAGTTAGGGATTTTTTGACGAAATTTGTTAAAAACTCAGTTAAATAGCATGAGCCATGCACGTGACTAACGGAATTTGGTAGTTTGAAGTTGATATTTCATTTAAGGGGCTTAAAGGAAATTCCAAACTTAACAGGGCTGAAATTAAAACAATTATCAAAATTTTTTATTTGAGCAAAAAACAATTATCAAAATATTAAATAAAACCATATAATATAATTTTATTATAATTACTTTCATCAATTTTTTAAATTTACCAAATTTTGATTTTTTTTGTTTTAAAAAACTATTTATTGATTTTGTTAAACCAATAAATTTTCTTTTCGAGCATTCACTATTTATATATTTTATCTTATTTAAATAATCATTTTCTTTCAAGACAAAATGAAAAATTAACTATTTTATTTTTCTTTTTATTACTTCTTAATTACTCTCTCCTTCCCAAAATAATTTTTATTTGGCTATTAACTTTTTTTTTGGCTCGTTTGATAGACCGGTACGTATAAGCATTACTCCCTCCGTCCCATCCGAATTAGGATGGGACAGAAGGAGTAATGCTATTATTCCTTAATCCCCGTGTCGGGAGAGAAAAATCCTAATTCGGATGGGACGGAGGGAGTAATTCTTATACGTACCGGTCTATTAAACGAGCCAAAAAAATAAAAAATAATAGCCAAGTAAAAATTATTTTGGGAAGAAGAGAGTAATTAAGAAGTAATAAAAAGGAAAATAAAATAGTTAATTTTTATTTTATCTTGAAATAAAATGATTATTTATATAAGATAAAATATATAAATAGTGAATACTCGAAAAGAAAATTTATTGGTTTAACAAAATCAATAAATAGTTTTTTTTAAAAAAAATCAAAATTTGGTAAATTTAAAAAATTGATGAAAGTAATGATAATAAAATTATATTGTATGGTTTTATTTAATATTTTGATAATTGTTTTTTGCTCAAATAATTTTTTTTGATAATTGTTTGGATTTCAGCCCTGTTAAGTTTGAAATTTTCATTAAGCCCTTTAAATGAAATATCAACTTCAAACTACCCAATTACATTAGTCACGTGCATGACACATTCTTTTTAACTGAGTTTTTAACAAATTCCGTCAAAAATCCCTAACTGGCGAAAATGAATATTACCCCAAGGTCTGATCTGGCGAAAAAGACAGCCATGGCTCGATTGGAAGGGTGGTAACATACTTCAGGGTCTAAATTGCAATTTAACCCCTCAAAAATTGGTCACGAGAATCGCAAGTGATCACTTAACAGCGATTTTTGTCAGTTTCCGTCAAAAAGACCTTATTTGGGGAGTTTTTAAATAATCAAACTTGATTTGACAAAAAAACATATCAGGGTTCGCTTGGAAGGGTGGTATGGTACTTCAGGGTCTAAATTGCAATTAACCCATAAAGATTTTGAGGAAAAAAAAAAGGAATAGAGAGAGAGAGAGAGAGAGAGGGAGAGAGAGAGTATGCGCTTAGCGCTGGTGCTTGTGTGCGCATCATGGAGTGCAGGGGCATTCTGGTCCAGGGAAATTGCAAGAGACTTATTGGCGAGTTTCCATAATATCTGTTTTTATTGGTCGTTTTTATTTGGCTGAGGGACTTATTGGTCAAAGCCTCTTATTTGTTTCTTTGCTTTTTCTCCCCAAATTATCTTGACCCCTCTATATTGAAGTATACGTCTTTGTCTACATGAAATTATAAAAAGCTGTTATATGTGGTATTATTATTGTTATTGGCGAATCATTAAATATTTTCAAAACTTCATGTTATGTTTTTTCAATTAGCAGCGACACCATTCAGCCGATCCCTTCGAAACCGCAACTTTGTGCTTATCCTTATTTTCCGGCGAGTAAACTGCTTTTTTGCCCCTCGTACTATGGCTTCAACATCAATTTGACACTCGTACTACTGAAACAACAAATGTATGATGCGTACTATAGTTTTA
Source organism: Campanula takesimana (assembly GCA_026119855.1). NCBI lineage: Eukaryota > Viridiplantae > Streptophyta > Magnoliopsida > Asterales > Campanulaceae > Campanula > Campanula takesimana. Next base: position 1,987,582 of record JAOWBW010000094.1, on the reverse strand, counting down.
TCAGCAAAATTAACCAATTTACTATTCAGTTGTTAATTTTTTTTAACGAACATTATTTTTTTAACGGGCATTAATTTATTTTAACAAAGATTAATAATTTAACGGAAACATATAGACCTTTTTACATACATCATGTTAACAAAACTAACTTTTGTTATCTCCATCATCTTCCACCCCACCCTTTCCCAGCCCAACACCGCCACCACTACCCCCATCACCACCGCTACAAACCATCACAACCAGTCACCACTCCACCTAACCAACTCCACCATTTTCAATTCGCCATTTACCCAACACAGCAAATACAACAACAACAAAACTATACGAAGAGCCAAAATCCAAATTTTGGGGTTTTCAGATTTGGGAAGAAACATAAAAAAATGGCAGCTTCAACCCAGATAGAGAACAAAATGAATTCCAGATTCAAAACAATCCAGATTCGAAATGAATTCTAAATTCGAAATAGAACCCAAAAAGGAAAAAAAAATTGATTACAAACCGATTGTATTGATCAAATTTGGGGTTTTCACCCAGATTTCCAAAATCTGAAATAGAATCCACCATTAATTTTCTTCTTTAGGTGTAGAGAGAGAGGTCAGAGATGGGTAAAATTCGCCGGAGAAGATGGTGGGGGGAGTGACTGGAGAGGGTGTTGGGATTTGCCGGCGCCGTCGACGGGGCCGATGCAGACCTTAGAGAACCGGATCTGGCGACGGTGAGAGTGGCGGAGAGTGAGGAGGTAGGGGAATTGAGCCGAAGATGGGAGGTGTGGGCGTCGGATCTAGCGTCGGATTTGGACGGAGAGGGTAGGGCTTGATAGAGAGTGGGAGGTGAGGGCTAGATCTGTGACTGCCGGAGGTGGGGGAGGGTTGAACGGAGATGGGGTAAAGGGTGGCCGGTGACGGAGAAGGAGCAGATCTGCAAGGTCACCGGGGTTAGGGGAGTGGTGGTGTCGCCGGAGGTGGGGAGGGGTTGCCGGAAGTGGGGAAGGTAGAGAGAGAAAGTGTGTGTGTGCGTTGTGTGTCGGGGGAGGGAGGGGGGTGTTTTGTTTGGGTCTTAGGGGTAGTTCTGTCATTTAAGTAAATTAAAATTGTGTTCTTGGATTAGGTGGTAGTTTGACTTAAGATGAGGGACTAGGTGGTAATAATTCCTTTGTTAAATTATTAACATTCGTTAAAATAAATTAATGCTCATTAGAAAAAATAACGTGTGTTAGAAAAAGTTAACAACTGAATAGTAAATTAGTTAATTTTGCTAATAAAACTATAGTACGCATCATACATTTGTTGTTTCAGTAGTACGAGTGTCAAATTGAAGTTGCAGCCATAGTACAAGGGGCAGAAAAGCAGTTTACTCATTTTCCGGCTTACACTTACCACCACTTACACTCTCTTTTGCTTCTGATTTCCCTTGTTGCTAGTACCCGGCTTTCCTTTACTAGTTATAGCCAAAGTCGAACCCAAAGTAGACGGTGTCCCCAATTTTTTCATAAGTAAATCGTTGACTCTTCAAACCAAACAGATCGCAAGAAATAATTAAGCAAACCCAACAAGCACAAGAACGATAATTAAAGCAAAAACACAAAAGAACACAATAAATTGTTTACCCAGTTCGTCAATTCAATTGAATACGTCTGGAGGCACTAGCAAGCCATGATCTTGCACAATGATATGTTAATATGATGTTACAACAAGTTTGAGGGTGGAATACATAACGTATATACTAACCTAGAAATAAGTTACAAACCCTAAACAATTTTTCCCCCCCGAAATCAGACTTTTGGGCCCGACCTAGGCTTGCACAGCTGAGTATGGACCTTTGCTCGGCCGTGCTTCACAAACCTGAAAATGCCACTCTCATATGTAATCCAGCCTGCTTGATGCATCCCCACGCAATCTTGACTTGCACGACCTAGTGCTCAACATGGCACGACCGTGCAGCCCTGCACGATGATTTCTTCCTTTTTTTCCTTTTTTGATTGCTAGTTATCGGTCGTTCTCTTCTCCAATATGACCTTCATCAATGTTCAGGGGGATTAATTGAACAATTTCTTTGCCGTTGTACCATTTTTACACCAAATATCTCTAATCATGACCTCCAACCATCTTTCTTTAAATCTTACACATAAACATGTCTCTTGTTATTTAATTTCATTAAAATATTTTTCAATAATTGTTATATATTTCAAATAAAAGAAAGAAGGAAAGAGGTTAGGGCAACTTAAATCTTGTGCTGGCGCATCTTTCGAACCTGTTCATCTTTAAGTTCATTAAGCAAAACATGTCGACTGTTTTTCTTTATGTGCATTTGAGATAGTCCAAAAGAAAAACAAGTAATTAACGAAGTATCACGGTTGAAAAGTCCTATATGTGCATGTAAAGTCGAGTAGAAAAGAAGATAAGTACGTACTTGTCAGCATTGGAAAACACAATGTCTCACTTTAATGTTTTAAATCAAATTAAATGACCCGTTAAAATTTAAATTAACAAATACATTATGAAAAGTAATATAAAAAAATAATTTATTCATTGATTAGCAATTTTAACTTTAAATAATACAGTAAATAATGATGATCGACCAACTAAATTTTATGAGTATTTTTTTTAATCAAAAACTAATTAAATTGACCGATTTCTAAAATCAATATTATAACTAAACTTTTATTTTTTGGTGAAGAGTACACTTAAATAAAGTTGTGTATTTAAATTTATACATACAAAATTAAGGACGATGAAGCTCAAACTCCTCAAAAAAAGTGTCGTGCAAAACCAACAAAAGTGACTGGCCATCCACAACCCTAAAATCCTAACCTACTTTATTTATTTCTCAATTATTCTCATTTTCTCCTGTTACCGCTCTTATTTCCTTATCATCCCTCTCCCTTTAAATATCCCTTCTCCACATTCTCTTTCCTCCATTTTGAACCACTTCACCAACCATAACTAAATATAGTACAGTTTTGTGGCGGCTGGTTGATTTGTCATGGAAGAAATTCTTGGATTAGGTGGCGGTGGTGGTGGTGGTGGATCGAGTGATGATGGAAGGACTTGTCCTCGAGGCCACTGGAGACCAGCTGAAGATGAAAAGCTCCGGCAGCTAGTTGAACAATACGGTCCCCAGAATTGGAACTCGATCGCTGAGAAACTACATGGAAGATCAGGTACTATTTTCGATGATCTGTGTAACCCAAAGGTTGTTCGATCGTAATACCAAGAATATATATGCTATATTTGGATCATCTATGTAATTCTGAGGCTAAACCTCACTTTAGATCCAATTATTCATAGCAATAGGTGGATGTATATATAGAGAGCTATATTTAGAGATTTTTAGGCGCCTTTTTTTTTTCTTTCCCCCAATTAGAGTTTTAGACTCCTATTCTTACTATATACTACTCCCTCTATCCTAAAAAGTTAATCCCTCTTTGTTGGTTGTTACGAGTAATGAACTTTGAGCAATAATTTAGGCAACTTTTAATTTCATGAGGCTAATTATATAAAAGTAGCTTAAATTATTGCTCAAAGTCTATTCCTCGTAATAATTACGAAAAAAGAGGGACTAACTTCCTGAGACAGGGAGCATAACCTAATTTAACTAAAGTAAATCATTTATAACAGTAACCAAGAAAATATGAGCAACGATATGCTAAAGGATCAAATATGGTGCTTGATGGAAGATACCATAATCTATTTAGTTTGATCATAATTGAACATACTATATTAGGCTATGATAATATATGTTTTGCATAACTACCATGACACTCATCTATAACATACGGTCAATAATGTGAGTATGTTCAATATCTTAATTTATGCATCTCAGTTAGGTTTCTGTTCAGCCTGATATTTTTTTTTGAAATAAAGGAGTAGAACTGAATATAACTCAAATGGAACGCGTCTTACTAGCCGGGTGCTAGTACATACTTGTGCTAGCTAGGACCAGTGCGTCAATTTCTAGTACTCCTTCCGTGTCTTAAAAAGTTCTTAAGAGTGGATAAACAAAATATGACTAGTGAAGCAAGTGTTCATGTTCTTAAAAAGTTTGAATAGTCAAATGAGAAGATCATTTTGGGTCGGTGGGAGTATATTTTAAGAATTTAACAACCTGAATGGTTAGAATATTATATCATTGAGCTCTTTTCTTCAAGATTCAGTTATCCTGACCCTTTTTTTGAATTCGAAAATAGAGGTATGTGGTAATTGTTTTGCAATTTAGGCTCTGATCAGTTAGATACTTAAAAATGTTTTATATTGATTAAGAATATTGAGTTTGATTGGATGGTTCAATCAAAGATGTATTCTCATCATCCACTATAGCTAGTTAGGGTTTCGACATTGATTTCACACCCACCGTACCTGATGTATTATTTTTCTTGATTCAAGGAACAAACATATATTTCACCATCCATCTGCATGAAAAAAAAAATACCTTTATTTATGGACAAACTAAACAGTTTATTTCTTCTACTATAGCAAGAAAAGTTGACTAGTTAACTTAGGGTTATAAAATATGAAGGTCAATCAAATTGCATAAGCTTAATATTCTTTGCTTTAGCTTACGAACCAATTTTTCCTCGTTTTCCTTTAACTGTTTGAAAATCGTCTTCTTCATCGTAATAATCTTCCAAATTTATTTACGAGTTCTGTGATGTGCCATAACTTCTATAATGGTCATGATGTTTTTGTTGTTTTATTTTCAGGGAAGAGTTGCAGATTGAGGTGGTTTAATCAACTTGATCCCAGAATAAACAGAAGGCCATTTACAGAAGAAGAAGAAACAAGATTATTAGCAGCTCATCGGATTCACGGGAACAAGTGGGCTCTCATATCGAGGCTTTTTCCAGGTCGAACTGATAACGCTGTCAAGAATCATTGGCATGTTATTATGGCAAGAAAACAAAGGGAACAATCTAAGATTTGTGGTAAGAGAAGTTACCAAGATGATAACCCTAATTCTCCCTCTTATAATGATCCCAAAATGGTTTACTCTACCTCGGTAGCATGTTCTAGAAATACTTCTCAAATTTTCCAGTTCCAAAACCCTAAAAAAGATAGAATCACTTCTTGGAGCTTTACAAGGCCAAACATGCCGGTTATTAATACACCATCTTCGTTAGATTCACGTGCGAGAGAATATTTCATTTCTCGAATATCGAATGGAGCTTACGAAAATACTAACACATTAGTGAACCAAAACTGCAAGAGGGTTGCTTCAAATCCACTTGGTTACTCTAAACATGGTGATGGCAATGAAAAAATAAGTGCTAATGATCATCGGTTGAAGTTCAAGAAGGATTTGGTGAGTTTTGCTAATAATTTTCAGCCTTTGGGGCAGATTTTTGAGCAAGGAAGGGAAGAAGAATCTATTAGACAGAAGGATATACCCTTCATTGATTTTCTTGGTGTTGGGATTTCTTCTTGATTATTAAATAATGTAGCTAGTTATTAATTAGTTTAACTTAATTATAAACCTTTCTCTGACCATATAGTAAGAGCTAGGGAAATTCTTTGCAATATTATAAATATGTGGTTAGTTAGACATTAGTGTGATAGTATGTGATATAGCTAATCTTGTAGGTATAAATAAGACTTTGATCAACGGATTGCGTTTATGTAATGTAATTATGTACGTGCTTGTTTGAGTCGTGAAATTATCAGGTTATGTTCATGGGTTTTTTTATTATTATAATTATACTTTTCCGTCTCAAATTAAATGTCTATTTTAACGTGAAGTTACATAAAGCTCATTGGTGATTATAATATTTAGGGATGGCAACGGGTCGGGTTCGGGGCGGGTTTCGTCAAAACCGAACCCGACCCTAACCTTAAAGATGGTGTCCCGAACCCGAAGAGAGTGGAACCCGACCCAACCCAAAGTGTATCAATATCTAATTTTTCAGCTCATATTTGCTTGGGCTCATCTATGTTTAAGCCTAAATTTGAACCAGTTATATAAATCAGTCTTAAATCATCAAACCTCACCCACAAACAACTATAAAAATAAATTGCACAACACTTATAATATAGTTACCTAACATAATATGTTAACTTTGTACATAGGGGTGCGGGTCGGGTCGGATTAATGCGGGTCAACACCAAAACCCGAACCCGATCCGAACCCGTTCGGGTCATGAAAATTGCAACCCGAACCCTACTTTTTCGGGGCGGATCGCCTTCGGGTTCGGATCGGGTTCTTGCAAATTGGCATCCCTAATAATATTTTAGTTTTACTCTTCTACTTATAATGTTATATGGTGAGATATTAAGGATAAATATGTATATATGCTACAAAAAAAATGCCAAATGTCAACTTCCTTAAAATTTCCTAAAACTCAAAAGTGAACTGATGATGCCAAAGACGATCGGATCAGCCCTAATCCAGCGGTTCAGAAAATTCCAGCAAATCCGTGAATGACTTGAAAAAGATTGAACAAACGTAAAACTAGCCGGGGCTTCACTGGCGAAGGCTCTCCTGCGTGAGAGTAAGATTCAAATGTAAAAGATAGCAAACCAATTGACAAGAGTTCAAATTCAAAGAATGCGTTACCCATTATACGTGAATTATGACTTGTATTTATAGGTGTTGTGAAATTGTTTCCTTGCTTGGAAATGTAATCAAGGAATCCAGGTGGTTATGGACTGAATTAGGAAAGTCGAATCCCAATTAGGTGTGTATTCTTTATTTGACGAGGATTCCGCTTGGTATTGAGTGCTAACCAAGTCACAGAAGGCACGCGGCCTTGGTCGGCCTACGACTCCTCGTTGTCGGCCTAGGCAAGGCCGAGGAGAGTAGTCGGTTTTTAGGACTTGGTCCCTTTGTCTGAGTAGCTGGACACAAGTTTCCTCGTGGTCGGTCTAGGTAGAACCAGAGAAGACATGCACTACAAGAAAAATGGCTTTTACTGTCATCGATATAGGTGGCATTAAGCTAAAAATGCCACAATATGTATATTTACTGGCGGTTAGAAAATAGTGACATTAGAGAATTTAACTTTAGTGGCATTTAATAATTCTAGTGGCATCGTGAATTGCCATTATATCATTACTAAATGCCATTAATTCCCTTAGTGGCATCGATAGAGATGACATTAAGCTAATGCCACTTGCAAAAAAAATGCCACTTAATTGCAATTAAGTGGGCATATTTGAATGCCTCTAAAGCCCATTTTTCTTGTAGTGATGTGGCGTCTTGATCTTCTACTTGCTTAGTCGGTATGTACGAATACCAAGGACGTTGTGTTGTACCAAGTGGGCTTGGCCCATGTCCTAGGTTGTGGCGTCTTGAGTTTACTCTTGTATAGGCAGCATGTTTCGTGGTTAGCTCATGGTTCGTTCTATGGCCATAAAATCTGGTTTTTAACAGTTTCTTCAATCTGTCAGGAATTTGAAGTCATTAGGGATTCAAGTCTAAAATGTTAAGAGGGTGTAACTCTTTATTTGGAAAAAGTCATTTTTAAACCATAATCGCAAACAAGTTTAATATAATCAAAATATCTTTTCAAATGACATGGTCATCTTCATTTCATGCTCCAAACCACCTTATATTCTACTTTGGGGAGTCACTCCTGAAAAACGTCCTCAAACAATACATGTGTTTGGGGTAGAAATTTGGACTACATTTACATCTTGAAAGCTTCAACCTGCCTCAGCATCCTGAACCTTCAAGTTGTCACCATAGCATCAACAACTTACAGGTAAACATACATACTAACACGTTTTATTTATGAGATGTTTTTTATCCTATTTTTCAGGAACACGAGCTAAGGGAGTGGGACACGATTCCAATTACACGTGACCAATTTAAAGACTCAAAGACTCAGCCAAACAATGTCTCTCATCAACGGCAAAGGGATATGGCTAAACAAACTACCCGAGAATCATGGCCTTGTTAGCTAGTTTGTGATCAATCTCTTAGTATAAATAGTTTACACAGATTATGTAACACACACGCACTGCTATTTTACTTTCGAGCCATATTACTATTGTTCTGATTGTTCATCATCATTACTAATAAATTCCATTTTTGAGGTTTTATGCCGGCGAACAAGTTGTTCAAGGGCTTTCCTCGTTAAACACCGTGTTCATTTATTCTTGAATTACTTTGCAATTTCATTCCATTGTACCCAATTTCATTTCTTTAAGTTAAATTGCAAAATTTGACCAAAACAATTTGGCACCGTCTGTGGAAAACTCAGTCTTTTAATTGCTAAAAGTATTCGAGATGTCTACTGGAATGTCCTCGGCTATGACTTCGGTGGGTTTGAGATCGACTGTGGAGACAATCCCAATTACATCGGGTGTGATAACGTCAACTCAGAGCATTGGTGGTGTCTCACGGCCAATTCAGATTCAAGCTGGGTCATCTGCTGCCGCGAACCAGGAGATCCCTATTGACATCGCTTCCAACTTGACCGCCATGCTGCGTGATGTGAGGCATCAGGTCCAACTGCATAACGATACCTCTACAATGCTGATGAATCAAGTGGCCAGGTTGCAGCGTGAGATGAGCACTCTACAAGGTGGAACACCCGCGGCGCAGCAAGCCAGCTTCCCTAGAATCTTCCAGTCTGTTGCTCCAAATGTGTCATCTGACCCATTCTCTCCATACCAACCTAGAAGGTTTGCATTTGGAGGCGATGCTGCATGACCGTCTGGATTCGGCGGGTTTACGCCAGCTACCAGCCTGACTACCAATAGCACGATTGTCAATCCTGAAACTGTTACTCCAACTTCAGAAACATTTGTGACGCCTACCTCGGTGGAAGTATGGAGCCTTAACCCCCAATTTGATTTCAATTATCTTAATAATTATCAATTTGCTGCTGCTAACAATGATGCAGGCAGTCTACTTAGCAGAAAAATGCAGGAATTGAAGGATTTGGTAATGAGCGTGCCAGGATTGACTCTCCCACACAACCAGGCTTCTCCAACTTGTTATAATGAATCTCGCTTTACTCTCGCCATAACTAATGTTGTCATTCCAAAGAAGTTCAGTCCACCCCACATGAAGCAGTATAATGGGACGACCGATCCAGCGGAGCATGTTGCACTTTATCAAGAGAAGATTGATGTAGTCCATATCCCACCTCAGTACAAGGAAGCTTGCTTTTGCAGGGGTTTTGGTCCAACCCTCATAGGGGCAGCTTTGAGATGGCTCATCAACCAGCCTTTGGGTTCTATCGGATCATATGCTCAACTTATCAACTTGTTTACTAATCAGTTTTCATGCAACAAGGTGTTTGAGAAGCTGATGAGTGATTTTTACAGGGTGGTCCAGCAACCTGATGAACTTCTTAAAGACTACCTGAGCAGGTTCAACAGGGAAGCAGTGAACATCTCCAACCTGGATACTGTAACTGCAATTGAAGCCTTCAGGATGGGACTCAAGAAGGACTCTCCGTATTATGATGACTTAGTCATGACGCCATGCAAGAGGCTGGATGGAATCATAACCAGAGCCTCTAAGTTTATATGACTAGAAGAAGACAAGCTGCTCCAAGATAAAGCAACCAAGAAGAACGCAACTTCAGAACATTCCAGTGGCAGGACAGACATGTCTCATTCTGGTGGTAAGATGGAAACTTCTCATGCCAAGTCTAATAAGGGCAAACCCTACTCTAAACCCGACTCTTCTAGAATTCATATTGTAGAGGATAATGATAAAGATGACGACTCTTTATATCCTAGAATTGATGACTATTGTTTCTCCGTTGATATTGCAGGCCTGATCAATGCCATGGACAACCTGGGTGAAAAAGCTAGATGGACCAAAAAGTCAGACAAGCCATCAATCTGGAAAGACAAGTCCAAGTGGTGCGCCTATCATGAAGACTTTGGGCATACTACTGAGAATTGTATTGCACTCAGGAAGGAGATCGTCCACTTGTTGTCCAAGGGTCTCCTCAAGGAATTGCTTGGTAGAAGGTGTGGACGCGCTGAAGATCGTGCAGACAACCAGGAGAAACAAGCTGAGAATCCAGCACCTCATCCTCCCCCAACCAGAGTGGTCAACATGATCAGCGGCGGTTCAAATATTTGTGGAACAACCTATTCGGCTGCAAAGCGCAGTACTGCAAATGCAAAGGAGGACATGTCATATTTGCCATCAAGATCTGTTAACATGAACAAGGGTCAGTAAATATCTTTTGACGAGGAAGATAGGGTCAATATCCAGGATTCACATCATGATGCCTTAGTCGTCAGCCTTCAGGTTGCAAACTGTCAGGTGAGGTGCATCTTGATCGACAATGGGACTTCAGTCAGCATTATAACGACAGATGGTTTGAAAGGAATGGGAATCCCACTTGAAAATGTGACTAAGAGTTATTCTGTCTTAGTTGGATTCAGTGGTGAGACGAAGCATACCTTTGGGGAGATTACTTTCCCAGTATATGTTGAAGGGATTAATTCCATAGAGAAGTTTTGTGTCATAGAAAGTCATTCATCTTACAACATCATCCTGGGCAGGCCTTGGATCCACAATGTGAAAACTGTGCCATCAACTTACCATCAGTGCCTCAAGTTGCCAACACCTTGGGGAGTTTTCAAGGTGTCAGGAGATCAGCAGACTGCTAAGGAGTGTTACAAGGTTTCCATGAAGGCAGCAAGCAGTCCTAGGCAGGCATAGCAATTACAGCGTAAGGCACGGGATGTATTTGAAGCTGCAAAATTTGATATCAAAGAGGTGCAGCTTGATCCTTCTAATCCTGATGTCAAGGTTTTAATTGGGGCAGACTTACCTCCTGACATTGAAAAGGATATTATTGAATTTCTGAGAAGTAGGTTGCCGTGTTTTTATTGGAAGCATGAAGATATGACGGGGATCATTAAAGACGTGATTACCCACAAGTTGAATATTGACCCTAATGCCAAGCCTATCCACCAGAAAAGAAGGAAGTTCGCCCATGAGCGCAACCAGATTATCAAGGAAAAAGTGGAGAGGTTGTTAAAGTTAAAGATGATCAGGGAGGTTGACTATCCTATATGGTTGGCCAACGTGGTAGTTGTTGAGAAGAAGAATAGAAAATGGCGAGTCTGTGTGGACTTTACTGATTTGAACAAGGCGTGCCCCAAGGATCCGTTTCCTTTGCCCCCACATTGACTCTCTAGTTGATGCAACAGCCGGCCACGAGGTCTTGACATTTATGGATGCCTCTTCAGGATTTCAACAAATTCAGATGGAGCCTTCAGACCAAGAAGATACTGCGTTCATAACTCCGGAGGGTATCTATTGCTTTATTGTGATGCCTTTTGGATTAAGAAATGCGGGAGCAACCTACCAGAGATTAGTAAACATGATGTTCAAAGACCAGCTTGGAAAGACAATTGAGGTGTACATCGATGATATGGTGGTAAAATCTAAGTGCATTGGTGATCATGCTCGGGATCATAAGGAGGCATTTGACATCTTAGAGGCATTCAACATGAAGCTGAGTTCCTCAAAGTGTAACTTTGGTGTTAGGGCTGGAAAGTTCCTCGGTTACATGGTGACCAAGAAGGGCATTGAGGCAAGTCCAGAACAGATCAAGGCCATCATCAACCTGGAGTCCCCAAGAACCATCAAGGATGTACAAAGGCTAACTGGCAAGGTTGCTGCTTTGAACAGATTCATCTCCAAGTCGTCTGACAGGTACAGGTTGTTCTATGACGTGCTCAGAAAGAACAAGTTGTTCCAGTGGACAAAAGATCATGAAGCAGCCTTCAACCATCTCAAAGAATATCTAGCAACTCCCCCACTACTTTCCAAGCCAAAAACAGGTGAAGCTTTGTACTTGTATCTCTCAGTTTCAGAAAATGCAGTCAGCGCGGGCCTGGTAAGAGAGCAAGATGGTACCCAACTTCCTGTCTATTATGTAAGTAAATCTCTTTTAGATGCGGAAACCAGGTACTCCCATCTTGAGAAACACATTCTTTCTTTGATTACTGCTTCAGTTAAGTTGCGCCATTATTTTGAAGTTCATCCTATTATTGTGAAGACTAACTATCCTATCAGGAATGTGATGAGAAAACCTGAGATGTCTGACAGGATGGCTAAATGGTCTGTGCAACTTAGTACATATGATATCCAGTATGAGGCAAGGACAGCGATCAAGTCACAAGCCTTAGCTGACTTTATGGCAGATTTCAGTCCCAAGAACTTGAAGGATCAAACTCTTCTAGATTCTGGACGCTTTATACAGTTGGAGCATCTAATACAATAGGCACGGGATTGGGCATTGTTTTGAGATCGCCCCAAGGGGAGCTGATTCCTCAAGCTGTAGCCTGCGAGTTCAAAGCGACAAATAATGAGGCTAAATATGGGGCCCTCATTATGGGATTGGTTAATTATTTAAATTTAAATGCTAAATGCCTCAATGTTTATAGTGATTCCTTGTTACTGGTTAATTAATTTAATGGATCTTATATAGATAAGCATACCAGGATGTCGAGTTACTTACAACTTGTTAAATCAATGGCTGGACAATTTGAAGAATTTACCTTCCAGCAAGTCCCAAGGGAAGAAAATTCTGAAGCTGATGCATTGGCCAACTTGGGTTGAAGTTGCAGGAGCATGTTGAACAATGTCATACCCATAATCCACGTCCTGCATCCAGCAATAGATCAACCTGAAGCAAACCAAGTGGATGACAAACCTGATGCACCAGCTAACTCGTTGGACGATTCGACATCTTGGACACTACCCATAATAAAATTTCTGCAGGATGGGACAGTTCCACAAGGTGTCAAAAAATGCAAAAGATTTCAGGATAAAGGTATCAATATTTATATTAATCGATAACGTGCTGTTCCGTAAGTCATTTACAGGTCTGTACATGAGGTGCTTGGAACCCGAGGAAGGTGAACTGGTCCTGAGAGAGCTACATGATTGTGAATGTGGCAACCATTCTAGGGGCAAGTCACTATCTTCTAAGGCATTGAGAACAGGGTACTACTGGCCAACTATGCATCACGATGTAATCAAATATGTTCAGAAATGTGACGCATATAAGAGACACAGCAACATCCCGCATCAACCTGATGAACCTCTTCATCATATCTTGTCACCTTGGCCCTTCATGCAATGGGGAATGGATATCGTTGGAAAGTTTCCTAAGGCACCTGGGGGCAAAGTATTTATGCTTGCTATGACTGATTACTTCTCAAAATGGATTGAAGCTGAGGCCTTTGTGCAAGTTAGAGACAAAGAAGTGATTTCATTCCTGAAAAGAAACATCATTAGCAGGTTTGGAGTTCCTTCGGAGATTATTTATGACAATGGGTCCCAGTTCATCAACAAAAAGACTCAAGATTTATGTACAAGATGGGGAATCAAGTTGATCATGGCTACACCAGTACATCCTCAAGCTAACAGCCAAGCAGAGTCAAGCAAGGGAAGATGGGTTAAAGAATTACCTCTAGTATTATGGGCAGATAGAACTACTCCTAAAACTGCAACCGGCCAAACTCCTTTCTCATTGGTATTCAGAACTGAAGCCGTAATCCCAGTAGAATTCTCCATCCCTACAGCAAGATATGGCTTAATAACTCCAGAGGACAACCAGATTGTACTTACAGAAGACCTTGACACGATTAATGAGCTTCGAGATCTAGCCAAGATCAGGATGGCAGCCTATCAACAGAGGATAGCTAAGTCTTACAACAAGAATGTTAGAATCAGGAGATTTCAAGTTGGAGATTTGGTCCTTAGAAAGGTTTTTTAGAATACAAGGGAACTGAATGCAGGCAATCTGGCGGCTAAGTGGGAAGGTCCCTACCTGGTTGATGCAGAAGCTGGCAAAGGTGCATATTGGCTATCATCCTTGGATGGCACTAGGTTACCAATAAGCTGGAAAGAAGTACATCTTAAAGCTTATTATATGTAAGTTGTAGCTTGTCCATTCAATTCCGAAAACCAGGTATGATTTACTTAGCTTTATTTCAATTTTGTTATTTCAATTTGATTATCTTTTTTGAACACTTACTGACATAAGCATCGGAGGGGTGTTAGCTAAGCTAACACTCACCCCTAACATGTGTTTGTTTTGCAAGACAATTCAAAGCTCAAACTTAGGTCAACATATTCAATATGTTCAAACGATTTGCTGAGTTTACTATCTGGCTGTTCAAAGTAAAAGGAGTCAACTTGCTGACAAACTAGTGGATGAAAGTTCAATCTGTTTAATGCACATGTAAGTACTGCAATCTCAAAGTTTATACAACTTCTTCTCAAGATACATACTCAGGTTTTATAGGTTTTCACCTTTCTAAGGTTTAAAGATTATACATCTTTCTTAAGTTTAAGGTTCATACACCTTCGCCCGTGCGCACGCTTTTCACATTTGACCAAGTTGTAATTTGACCAGTGTATTTAATACATATTGATTACCATCTTGCACTTAGTCAATTTGTGAACTCAAAGTTATTTACAACTGGTTGTAACATTAACATGTTACCAGACACAAAGTTTTGATATAAAATCATCTTTCCATTGATTTCGTCCCATTACATCTTTTTAGCATCAACTTGCTACATCTTTCCTACTGTTACTACATTTGAAATCATCCTAAAGAAACAACTTCTACTAGTTGCTCATCTAATCTACTTATAGTCTATCACATACTCAAAAAAAATTCAAAGTATCAGCATCAACAGGTTATATTTGGAAAGAAAACATTGATCCATACAAACTAAATACCAAAAAGGATCAAAACGCATCAATCCTACCAAAGTCAAACATCTAAAAGTTCAAACCATCCTATCACAAGACATGGTATGAACTACAAAACAACCAGGAACATGTCCAACATGTTAAAAAACCATTACATTCTAGAAATCTAAATTGTTTCCGAGGACACCCCCCTCGTTGAAAATACTTAAAACATAAAACAAATTGTTTTGAGAACTAACATCTTGCAGGAATTACGAAGCAACTTAACTTTCAGGCATCCTCCTCTTTAGCATCTTGATTATCACCCACTTTCTCAACATCAGCAGCATCTTGAGGCTTGGAACTGACCTCCCCAGCTTCTTCATCTTTGATCCCCTTCAGGGAAGCTTGCTCTTCTTCAAGGTTCCATTCCACATGCTTCCCAGCTTGATACTCCTCAATCATCTGGATTCTAGCTTCAAACACTATCTTGCCCGCTTCCCTGGTTAACCATTCTTCTAGAGCCTCCATTCCTTCCCTATTCAGCCTGTTCATCTCAGCCACCTTCATTACCCATTGTGTGATCTCTCCATCCTTCTTTTGGATCTCCTCGTCCTTAGCAGCAATCTTGGAATCCCTTTCTTTCTACACATCCAACAGCTTCTCCTCAGCCTCAAGTTTAGCCTGGTAAGACACCTCAGCCTTGCCCTTCCAAAGTTGAACCTCACTAGCCAACATGCTCGAAGCATCTTGAATTTGCAATTTACAAGACAAAGTGTTCAGTGCCAGTAATAAGTATTAAGACTTTCACATAAGTAAAAAAACAGATTTACCTTTTGCACTAGCCTTTTTTCAATGGATTCTGATGCATCCAGATCAATAATATCAGCCTTCCTTTTCTTGAAAGCTACCATGTCCCCCAATCATCAATTTTGGATTGGAACTCTCAACCTTGGGTATGGCAGACTTCATCTCTTCATTCTTTGGTTTCTTGAATCTGGCGATCAGACTGCTGACACCACCCAGACTATCTTGTGAAGGGGTAGCTACACAAAAAAAAAATAAAAAAAATCAAGCATGAAATTAGTATTGACAACCTGAGAGAACTAAAAAAGGAGAAATTAAATTCTCACCAGACGACATCCCTAGATCAACCGGCAAAGTTTGACTAGAACTCTTCTCTTCTTCAACCTCACCTTGGTCGAACAAAGATGCATGGTGTATGAACCTACGCTTCTTTGGAGATAGCGCGCAAACAACTTCAACAATGCTCAGGGTATCTTTACGCTTTGGGAATAACTCATCCAGCTTCAGAACTGCAAAAGAATCAAGATGTCAAATCCAACTTCAATCTTGAATCCTACAAATAGCAAAATCAGAAAATCGACATAATCCTATCTTCATCCAACCAGAATGAGTTAAACCTCTTAACCCTTTCCAAACTGGACCTCCTCACATAGAAAAATATATTCTTCCATTTTCTATCCCTATCAGTTGATTATGTAACCAAGCTATTAGCCTTAGTCTTAACCCTAAAACCAAACCTTTTGCTTCCATGTGACCTCAAGTCATAGCAAAAACCTAGTTCCTCCAAATCAACTTTTAAACCCATATCGGCACTCAATCTCTCCAAAGTTACCAGATTCCTCCACCCAACTGGCATTAATTGGGTAAAGGCCAAACCCGTAGTTTCAAAGAAACGAGTAATGGAAGGGGAAAAAGGGAATGTAAGACCAATTAAGAAGGAATACTCCAAGAACCCAATCCATTCATTGGAAACGCAGTCAGAGGTCATGAGGGCGTTGGGCTCAAGAAATTCAGCACCTTTTTGAAAGAACTTCTTTAAATCTTCAACATTGGCAGGCGTAATTTCGTACCTTTCATCATCAGGGTGCTCTATAAACCCTAGACAAGTAAAACCCCCAGGAAGGCAACCATCAATCTTAAGCAAAAAAGCGAAAATTTTATAGAAGATAGAAAGAAACTCACCGCTGCAAATCTATAAAGAAACTGGAAACCTTGAGAGCTTTTCTTTGTGAGAAGAAGAGTCAAAGAAGCGGTCCTTTAAGACACCTGACGCTTATAGACTCCTATAGGGAGTTGAGAACCTATTAGTCTATGAAACTACCTCATCCCATCACTCCATTCAACGTAAAGTGGGTGCCAGCAGTTAGTGATGATTTTCGACTTTAAAACTTCCTTTCTTTTTAGAATTCAAAAATCAGGGGCAATTGTTTGGAGTAGAAATTTGGACTACATTTTGACACAGAACGGAAGCAATATTCGTTAATAGCAAGCGCTAAACACAAGAGTTTACTAGCAATAAACCCTAGAAAAGATAAAACCTGGAATCCACCAGAGAATAAGAGAAAACTCTCAAATTTTATTGAATAAAAGTCTAATTTTCGGAATACACTTCTAGGCCTATTTTATAGTACCCATAAAACTTGAAAAACAATCTAAAACCTTCTAGAATTACTCCTAACATATATAGTAACCTAATAGACTTAAAAACTAGTAATTTGACTCAAAATATATCCTAGAATCCTCTAAAATTAACCTACTAAATTTAATGACGAAAATACAAATAAAATAATAAAACTAAATCCTAAATATGGATAAAATATCAATATAATTAATATATTTGACCCAGTCAAATACCCGTCCTGCATCACTTTTGCATCTTGAAAGCTTCAACCTGGCTCAACATCCTGAACATTCAAGTTGTCACCATAGCATCAACAACTTACAGGTAAACATACATACTAACACGTTTTATTTATGAGATGTTTTTTATCATATTTTTCAGGAACATGAGTTAAGGGAGTGGGACATTGTTGGTCCCAGAGGGGCAACAAGGGTATGAAAAATGCTAGAGGGGGGGGTGAATAGCATTTTAAAATTCTTTTCAAACCCTTTTTGCAAATCAATGGCTTATGCGCACAGTTCTCAAATAAGCTAAGTATAGCGCGCAGAGAGAGTGTGAAATGCACAGCGGAAAATTAAAGCAACACTGCGCAGGGTAAAAACGCACGCGCTAAGGTTTGGCAAAACTGTTGAATAAAATCGGATTCTAAGGCAATAGGCAATAACAAACACAGCAGCAATAGCAGCAATCTGGTAGGATCAAACAAAGCAGTAATTCAGAAATAATTAAGCAGGAAGTAAATAGCAGAAATAATGAACAAGCTATTTAGAGAGGTTCGATCGATGAAAGATCTACGTTCTCTACCAAGATGGTTAGTCTTGGATTTTCTAATGAGATATATATTGATATGAGGAGCTTTTACAAGATTACAACGAATCAAAACTCAAATCAAAATCTAATCAATGAAGAGCGAATCCTAGACTAAACCGGTGTTTCTCAAGAAGTAAGATCTATATGATCGAAGCTTCAAGAGGTGTGTGTGTGTCAGAAATTCTGGGCTCTATGAATCTAAGAGATGAAGAGCACGAAGAATTCTGGTGATATAAGGCTTAGGATCAGGGCAGGAGTTTGAAGGTATGAAGGTTTGAAGGTTGTTCTTAAATCTGGGAATAGTAAGCAGCAAACTTCAGAACTTCAGGAATACTTGTAAGCACAAACTCTAGCAACTTGGAAATGAAGATGAGCAGGCTATTTATAGCAGAAAGCTTAAAACTAGCCGTTGGTGCTCTGAGCAAGGACGATGAGCTGGCACAATAGGATTGGTGCGCAGGTGTCCTTTATAGCCGTTGGAGCTCTGATCAAGGTTGATGACCTGGCACAATGTGATTGGTGCGCAGGTATCTTTGAGCCGTTGGAGACTGAGCATGGAGACCAAATTCAAACGCTTCACCTGGAAGGTTGACAGCTGTCTCCATTTGAAATATTATGTTTGAGCGCATCTCCACCGTTGGCTATGCTGAGTGTGCAGGATTTGTCGTTTATGCACAACTAAGCGTACATCTTCTGAGCGCTTTCCAAGTTAGGTGATCTGAATGCATTGAAAACTGTGCAAGGTTGAATGCTGCGCAGAGGAGACCTGCGCAGTGTAGTCCTGCGCAGATAGTCCTGCGCAGTAACCACAGTCTTGCTCAGATCTTCATTCCTTCTTCGCTCCAAGTCCTATATTCTAAGCCTATACTATAAAATGGACTATGCTAAAAAATGAAGTTATAAAACTTCTTACATAGGGTTCTAAAGTCCATAAAATACTCTTAGGTGATGGTATCAATCATTTCTAACATAAATAGGAGGGTTAAGAAGTAAGCATACCCAACAATCTCCCCCTAAAGGATTGATGCCATTACCTACTATAACAAAGGCAATTCATTGTACTTGATAATAGCATGTCCATAAGAATAAAAATGGTCAATCATGCCTCAAGTCAATGCACACACTAGCCAATGCTATAGATTTCTAGTCTATCCAAAAGATATAACTTACAATATGGGAAAGACAGAAATAACATGCAGCGCATACAAATAATGTGAATTTTAGTTTGAGTATGCGTTTAAACTGAATGTTTAAACATCATGCGTAGAAAATATGAGCAGATAATAATATGTGCATGACGTGAAATGAAGCATTCATTGTTCCACAAACGAAAAGTTTGAATTGAACAAGGTTTTGAAACTAATGATGCGATTTTCTCATTAAAACTTGAAATGATAAAAGTTGGAGATTACAAGTTTGAAAGAGAAAAACAAAAATTGCGCACAAAAAGAAATACCTTGCGCAAAAAAAAAATACAAGAAACTAATTGATATTAATGCGATGCAGGGCTTCACGCAGCTCGTTCTGCAGGCTGTTGAACTTGTTCATAAGCTCAATCTTCAGCGCTTGAAACCTATCCCTGAACGCAACACTTTCTTCAACATATGTAACAATTCCTCTGCGCATATCTCTGTTGTCGTCCCGCAGCTCTTGGAAGTTGTTTTTATACTGCAATTGATGAGCAGTCATTTGGTTGAAGTAGGATTGCTCCGCAGCCTCTATGGTATTCAAGATGGTGGTCTGCGTAGCTTCCAGTCGTTGGTCAGTGTGGAGGCGCTGAGTGTTCAAGCTGGCTTGAATGTCGAACATTGCTTGATCCATCCTAGCGTTGAACCCATCAGCGAAATCAGTCATCGCTTGAGTAATGCACTCCCTGACACTTTCCAAGTTTAGCGCACTAGCTTGCGCAGAACCACCTTGCATAGTCTTCTCCAAGATCTGTGCTTCAATTTCCGCAAAGCCTTCATGCAGGCCATCGGCTAGACTCTTGCGCAGACGTTTCAGCAATCCTACAAACCCGTCATTAATCGCGGTGTAGGTGCAAACGTCTTCGAGCATCCCAGCAATTGACTTCAGTGAGTCAAAAATCATCTGATCTAGAGCATCGGGGATCTTCTGCGCAGAGGGGCCGGCGGAGGTACTTGCACCTGCCTTTGTTGTACTCCTCTCCCCCTTAATGGCAGCAATCTCTATGCGCTGCGCATCAAGATGCTCTTGAAGCATTGTCTGTGAAGTAAGCAGTTGCGCCATCTGAGACTGTGCTGCCAGTTGATTCACTTGAATAGTATTCAAGGCTTGAAGAATTTGGCGCAGTTCAGTGGACGTGGAGAGAGAAGATGTGGAGATCGCTGGAATTGATGAAGCAGGAGGAATTTGCGCGGAGGCCTTTGGTGGAGAGTTGGTTGATAAGGGATCGAACGGAGGAGTGCACGAAGGAGATGGATGTTGAGGAGATAGATTAATAGGATCAGCAGCAGGTGACTTCTGCGCAGGAGAGTGCGCACTGCTGCTGTCCGTATCCGTTGAGCGCACCACACCCTCCTTATCCCCTTCGGAGAGGTCAATAACAGGGGTACCCTGCGCAGCATCATCGGCCTGCGCAGCTTTGGTAACCTCATCCTCTTCATCCTCATCCTCCAAGTCCAGTCCATCACGGAGGACAGAAGTGCCAGGTTGCGTAGTGCCAACCGGAATATTGAGACGGCGGAAGGCACTTGCACTTGGCTCAGGAGGGGAGGGAGGATCTGCTGCTTTTGGCTTACCCTTAGCAGTGCTGCGCACAGTCTGTTTCTTGCGCGGAGTTCGAACAGGAACATCCTCAGCAGGCACAGCAGCAGGGGCCTTTGTCGGTGTAGGGTCAGGGAACGCGGCATCCATCCAATCATCACTGCCTGCGCGTCCCTGAGCAGCAGTAGGATTTGCAGCAACCTTGGGATCCTGCTCCCCCTGTGCGGTATCATCCGCAGCCTCATCCTCAGCAGCAGTCTCATCCATACGAGACTCGCTGTCTTCTTCTGCAATAGGAGTAGCAGTACCAGGAGGAAGTCTGATGAATGCAGAGTTTTTCTTTGATGGCGCAGGAGTGGGCACAGGAGGAGCCTTGCGCTTCTTCGAAGGTTTGGGAGCAGGAGGAACTGGCGCATCAGTCCTGATTTTGATGCCAGCAGTAGATCTGACATCAGGAATCACCTTAACTTTTTCGGGCGCAGGTTCAGCAATACCTTTGCCCTTGCGCTTTGCTAGCGCAGCTGCCGTTTCAGGCACATCAGGCGCAGTGGCCTTAGAGGGCGGCGCAGCAGCTTTCTTTGACTTTGGTTGAGGGGCTTCTTCCAGATCATCATTACCATCACTATCAACCCATGCCTCCTTGTTGGGGCTCTCATCCTTTCTCCAGATCTTGCGATACTCACTGCGGCCAATTTCATTGCGCAGTGAATATAGATGAGAAAGAGAATATGTTTTGGAGCAAGGGACCTTCAGGTCTGGGCGCTTCTGTACGAAGGTGCGCAGCTCAGAGATATTCATCAGATACTTGGAAAGGAGCCTACAGTGAGTTCTGTATTTGGCTACCTTTTTATCCATGCGCTTGTCGTAGCTTTCAGAAGCGTCCCAAAGTTCATCAAATAGAACTGAAGACCAATCTAAGACATCGCCGTTGTAGACGGCAGCGCAGTAAGCCCACTGCTTGGAAATGAACTTGCCCTTATTTCCATTCTTGCAGTTCACAGAATCGCCAATGATGGTGCACAGGTGATACATCACCTCACCAAACTCCTTGCGATCATGGAGACTCCACTTCTTCACAAGAGTGTATTCCCTAACCAGTTTCTGCGCTAGTTTGTTCTGTTTAGCTTCAGAATAAACTTCCGGCGCATCATCTACGTTGAAACCGCACAGCTTCTTCAGTGACGCAGGAATAATGCGCACTGAGTAGTTCTGAACAACGGAGCGGATCACATCGATCTTTTCCCTGGTGTGCTTGTGAGTCATGGTTACACGCTCTGCGCTCTCGAAAAATTCATCCACCAATGAAGGGACATAGAAGTCCTGATCCAATGTGAAGAGAGGAAGAATTCCAGAAACGTCCATCAGATTGATTATTTTGCGTCCCACTGCGTCTTTTTGTAGCGCAGCGATATCTAATTCCCATCCTTGTAGAAAGTAGAAAGAGTTCTGCGCAAGACAAGAAATAGTTTAGACAAATATTATTGCGCATGGAGCTTTGTGCATGCGCAGATAGTGCAAAGAAATTAATGCGCAGAAACTCCATACAAGATATAAAGAATGCGCAAAATACAAGGATGCATGCGCAAAATCATAAACACTTTAAGAAAATTAAGCGATCCAAAGCAGATTTAAAAAATATGAACTTGAAGAACACGAAATAACTGTTCATGAACACTAAAAATCAAAGATTGACCAAAATGAACAAAAAGCATGTCAAAATGACCGCATAACTGAGACGAAAACAACCAAGCAAGTATGAAAGTCAACAACAACAAAATAAGCCCAGAAATCAAGAATAACTGTTCGTCTGCTCAGGAAATTTTCGGACCAAAAAATCTGGAGAAAGTGATGAAAAAGAGCATTGATCATAAAATAAAGTACATAAAGGAGTAGATCAGAGAGAGACGAACCCAAAACACCAAACGATTTCAAAAATGATTAACAGAAAAGAGAGAAATCGAGAAAGGGAGTTTCAAGAACTCGAAATAACAACAATGGTGTTTAATGAATAAACTGAGTTTTGAGGATCAGAAGTTCTTACCATATCGTCGACGGTTTTGGTTTCTTCGACTGGAACCTCAGCGACCGGTTCATGGACCTCAACTACCTTTGCTTTGGATTTTTGGGGAGCCATTTATAGAAAAAAGTGTTGACAGAGAAGAGAGAGAGAGAGAGACGGTTGAAGATAGTCAACGAAGAAGAAAAGGAAAGCTTTAGAGAAGGAAGAGAGATTGCAGAGGAGAAGATGATTGAAAAGGGGAAACTTTTGGAAGTTGGTAAGAAATGAGAGAGAGAAGAGAGATTTGGTGAAAGAGATTGAAAGCAGAAGAGAGAGAAAGAGAGGGGTCGGTAGTTTTTATCCAGAAAAGGAAAATGCGTGACGTTAGCGCAGGGGTAGCGAAGTAATTCGCAGAAGTGGGACACGTGCTGCGATGACGTGGACCAACTGGATGCGCGCGTGCGCAGGCCTAGCGCGCGCGTGAGTGAGAAGTTCTAGGTCGGTCAAGTCGAGTCAACTTCCTCATTAATGCGGAGTTAGTGAAAGGACGGGCGCACGTTAGCGAGGTGACGTGGCCGAATGGGGAAAGCGCGTGCGCAGTCTTTGCGCGCGCGTGTATCAGTGAAATAGTGACTTATGGTTGTCGCATCACCTTCCTCATTAATGGTGAGCAGACATTCGAAAGTAGGCGCTGTCACAATCGCAGTTTGCATTGATGACACTGGGATATGCGCAGGGGTAAAATAGTAATTTCCCAAAAAGATTCAAAAAAAAATAAAGGCGCGGGAAAATTTTAAATACACAAGTGCCCTTGTGAAATAGCGTTGACTTTTCAGTCAGGGACCTATGTGTAATTTCTAATGAATAGAGTACTTACCTGCGATCCACGAAGAATTGCTCATGTTAAAGTCATGCGCAGAGCTTTAGGTAGCGTAATAGATTCTTTAAATCTCATTAGTTTCATGCGCAAATGAATTACTGCGCAGTACAATGTTGCGCAGGTGTTGCTTATATGCACGAAACTTTTCCTATATGAATACTTATCAACCAAACACAAGATTGTTAGTAATAACAAATCATATGGACAAATTAGCTGAGTTCAAGCATACCCATTTCTCCTCTCAAGAAGATGAATCTCTTTGCATCAAGAGCCTTTGTGAGAATATCAGCAATTTGATTATCTGTGCCCACGTGCTCTAAATGTATGTTTCCTTTTTCCACGTGGTCCTTGAGAAAGTGATATTTGATGTCGATGTGCTTTGTCTTTGAATGCATCACAGGATTGTTGGATACTGCTATGGTGGACATATTATCGCAGAAAATTGGACAATTTCCTTCATTAATTCCGTAGTCCACTAGTTGTTGCTTCATCCAAAGGATTTGGCAGCAGCAGCTTCCAGCAGCAATGTATTCAGCTTCAGTAGTGGAAATGGACACAGCAGCTTGTTTCTTGCTTGCCCACGCAACAAGTCGATTTCCAAGGAAATGACAAGTCCCACTTGTGCTCTTCCTGTCTATTGTGCAAGCTGTGTAGTCTGCGTCTGAATAACCTAGTAAATCGAAATTCGAATCTTTGGTGTACCAAAGTCCAAGGTTAATAGTTCCAGAAAGATAACGAATAATGCGTTTAACAGCAGCTAAGTGCGCTTCTCTAGGGTCCGCTTGATAGCGCGCACAGACACAAACACTAAACATAATATCTGGCCTACTTGCAGTAAGATAAAGAAGAGAGCCAATCATACCTTGATATAAAGTTTGATCAACTTTCTTACCTTTTAAGTCTTTGTCAAGATTATTGCCAGTGGCCATTGGAGTGTCGTATGCTTTAGCATTTTCAAGTCCAAATTTCTTGATTAAGTCCCTTGTGTACTTGGCTTGATTTATGAAGATGCCATCATTCAATTGTTTGATTTGAAGCCCGAGGAAGAAAGTGAGTTCTCCCATCATGCTCATTTCAAACTTGCTTTTCATGAGCTTCTCGAAGCGCTTACAAAGTAACTCATTAGTAGAACCAAATATAATATCATCGACATAAATTTGAACAAGTAAAGAATGATCATTATACTTAGCAATAAAAAGAGTTGTGTCGATTTTACCGCGCTTAAAGCCTTTCTCTAGCAGAAATTTTGATAGGGTATCGTACCATGCTCTTGGAGCTTGCTTAAGTCCATACAAAGCTTTTTGAAGCTTGAAGACATGATTTGGAAATCTGCTATCTTCAAATCCAGGTGGTTGTGCTACGTAGACCGTCTCTTGGAGTTCACCGTTGAGAAATGCGCTCTTCACATCCATTTGATAAAGCTTGAATTTCTTGTGAGAGGCATAAGCTAAGAAAATTCTTATAGCTTCAAGTCTTGCTACAGGCGCAAATGTTTCATCGTAGTCGATTCCTTCCTCTTGCCTATAGCCTTGCGCAACCAACCTTGCTTTGTTTCTTGTGATGCTTCCATTCTCATCCATCTTGTTTCTGAATACCCATTTTGTACCAATAACTCCTTGGTCATGAGGTCTGGGTACCAAAGTCCAAACCTTGCAGCGCTCAAATTGGTTAAGCTCTTCTTGCATAGCAGTAACCCAGCTTGAATCTTGAAGCGCTTCATCAATCTTCTTTGGTTCGATTTGAGAGATAAATGAGTGATATTCATCATCGAAATTTGATGCTCTTCTAGTACGAACCCCTACATGGAGATCACCGATGTTATTTGAAGTTGGATGATCTCTAACTTCACGAACCTCGGGAGGTAAGTTAGGTTGAGTGGTAGGAATACGAAGATCTTCAATGGGTACTTCATTTGCTCCAGCATCGAGATCATCAAAAGTGATTTGCTGAAGCGGAGAAACGTTATGCGCAGGAGGAGGAGTTTGCGCATCAGGAGTCGTAACTTCTGGCGCAGCATCTGGTGTATGCACATGGGATGGACTTGCTTGATTCTGATTTTGATAATCATTCTGCGCAGGTGCAGTTTGAGGCTGCGTACCTGTCTCATCATGCTCAGCAGAATCATCAGAATCATTTGGAGCCATATGTGGCTCAAGGAGAGAATGCTCATCAAAAGTAACATGTACAGATTCTACAATTACTAGAGTAGTTCTATTAAAAACACGATAAGCTTTAGAATGTTTGGCATACCCAACGAAAATACCTTCATCTGCTTTGGCGTCGAATTTACCTCTATGATCTTTGCCATTGTAGAGGATATAGCACTTGCAGCCAAAAATCTTGAAGAAAGCAATGTTGGGCGCTCTTCCTCTCCATAGCTCATATGGAGTTTTGTTGTAGGTTTTGTTGATGAGGGATCTATTCTGAGTGAAGCAAGCAGTGTTGACGGCTTCCCCCCAGAAATACTTTGGAAGCTTAGCTTCTGCGATCATTGTTTTCCCAGCCTCAATCAACGTGCGATTTTTCCTTTCCACAACCCCATTTTGTTGAGGAACTCCAGCAGCGGAGAAATTGTGATCAATTCCATGGTCATCGCAGTATTGCGCAACACCGTTATTTTTTAATTCAGTTCCATTGTCTGATCTAACGCTAACGATGTCGTCTTCCTTTTGAGTTTGGAGTCTTCGAAGGAGAGCAGTCAATATATCATAGCAGTCATCTTTGGATATCATCATTTCGACCCATGAGTATCTTGAGTAGTCATCCACCACGACTAAGGTATATTTGTTTCCTCCAATGCTTGCGGTGGTGACTGGTCCAAACAAATCCATGTGAAGCAGTTGTAAACATTTGGAAGTTGAGGAAGCAATCTTGCTGGAGAAAGACTGCTTAGGTTGTTTACCGAGCTGGCATGCTGCGCATTTTCTGTCATGATGGTCAGCTACTTTGGGAAGTCCTTTGACAAGATTTTCCCTTCCTAGCTTAGCCAAATACTTGAAGTTCAAATGACTTAAGCGCTTATGCCATAGCCAGCTGCTTTCACTTACATTCTTTGCTATAAAACAGAGATTAGTGATAGAATTTACAGCAGTAAGATCAATAATGTAAACATTAGTCTTACGAGTCCCTGTGAGCAAAGTTAGTCCGGATATGCCATCTTTGATGTAGCAGTGCGTAGCAGTGAAATGACATTCCAAACCTTTATCGCAGAATTGAGATATGGATAGCAGGTTGTGCTTGAGACCTTCAACGAGCGCAACTTTCTCAATGCACACTTTATCTTTTCTAATTCTTCCATATCCAACTATGTGCCCTTTGTTGTTATCACCAAAAGTTACTGAGGGACCTCTTCCTTCATGCACTTCTTCAAGAGCGGTAGCATCTCCAGTCATGTGTCTAGAACATCCACTGTCGAGGTACCATATATGCGCTTTAGCTTGTGAAGAGTGCGCAGTGAAGCAGGAGACCTGAAAGGTAGACATTAAGAACGCAGGTCCCCTTTATTCTTGGGTCCTAGAGTTAGCAACTTTTGACAACCCACTCCTGTCTGACCTTAGGATTTTTACGTCCCTTGGCATTAGGAACAAATCGCAAAAGGCATTCTGCAGCCTTGTGACCTAAACCATCACACACAACACAATGATGAAAGCCACTTATAGATTGGGTTTTTGCAAACTCTTTACTTTTCTTTGGCGCAGCATTCTTTACTGGAGCAGATGAACTTGCTTTGACAAATATCATTTTCTGAGGTTTGGGTGCGCTTTTCTTAAGAATGCGCATCTGGCGTTGGGGCGCATGGCTTTCATGTGCATGACCCTTTTGCGCAGATTTGACATTTGAAGTTGAAGCGCAACCATAGTCAGAATATGAGTTGTCATGCGCAGGTTCAACTTTAGCCTTACCCTTGGCTTTTCCAGTTTGCTTCTTTGGGTAGACATAATGGAAATTCTGTCTCTGGACTTTCTCCTGTCCTTTACCCACTGAAGCAGAATGCTTTGCTTTAGGAATTTCAATAGTTTGCTGTGGTGTAAATTCCTTTTCCTTTTCAGAGCAAACTGCGCATTTAAAGTTATCACTAGTTGAGAATCCCAAGCCTTCCTTGTCTCCACTAACTTTTTGGGATTCTAGAATTTGGTCCATAGTGACACGAGATTTGGTCCACTCATTAGTGATCTTTGTGAGATCAGCTACTTGAGCAGCCAATTCTTCGTTTCTTACTTTAAATAGCTCATTTTGATCTGTGAGAAAACGGTTCTTTTCAGTAAGAGGAGTCATGCTTTTAATCTGCTCCTTAAGGAGGGTGATCTCAGATTTTAAAAGAGTTTTCTCCGTCTTAAGCTGTGAAATTTCTCCAATTGATAAATCCACTGCTTCTTTCATAGAGTTAAATTTCTTGATTACCTTTTCAGCTTGCTGAAAAATAGACTCGCGCTCAGCAGCAGAGTCATTCTTTTCTATTACAATTTCAGCAGGAATTTCAAGAGATTCTTTGCGTGAGGGCGCAGCTACAAATTTCTTTGATAGGTCTGCTCTGGCAAACAAGTACTTGCCATTCTGTCTGCTTGGAGTCAGATGTCCCATTTCCACCAGTTCAGTGATAGTGGGACCTTTCTTCTTTGTTCTTGGCGCAGCCTTTGTGTCCGCATCTTGATCATTGTCTGAATCGCTATCAGCAACAGCATTTGCCATCAAGCAGAGCAGTCCATCCTCAGAGTCATCATCATCACTGTCTTCAGTGTCAGTCTCTATCCAAGTCTTCAGTTCCTTTTCTGCGCAGTCTTCTTCAGCAATTATCCCGCGCTGCCTTGATGATCTCTGCGCATTATTCCTCTTCATGTACTCATATTTTGGAGTGGGACATTTTGAAGCAAAATGACCGGGCTTTCTGCAGTTGTAGCAGACCAATTCTTCATCTTTCTTTGAGTCTCTGCCACGAGAGAATTTAGCAGGTGGTTTGCTTGAGGATCCAGGTTTAGAGAATTTCCTGAATTTTTGGAACCGCTTAACGAACATAGCGAAATCATCATCATCCATTTCGAGTAAAGAGGAAGTAGAGACTTTGTCTGAGGTTTGAGCAGGCGCAGGTTCCTTTTGCGCAACATAGGAAACAAGTTTTCCTTTGCCTTCAGTTTCGTCGATTCGATCAAGCTTTAGCTCATACACTTTTAAGTTAGCGTATAAGCTGCGCAGAGGCCAAGTATCTAGAAATCCAGAATCTTCCAGATGACTTGCTTTGTGCACATATCTGGAACCTAGCGCATCTAAGAATTGAGAATTGACTTCTTTATTAGTGAAAGTAGTTCCAAGAGATTTACAAGAGTTTACAACAGCACAGAACCGATCATATGTCTGTCTCAAGGTTTCACCATCTTTTCTCATGAAGCAGTTGAATTTTCTTTGCACCACAAATCTTTTGTTTTCCTTGCTTACTTTGTCTCCATTCACATATCCTTCAATAGCATCCCATAGTTCCTTTGCAGTTCCACCGCTCACAATTTGATTGTGCGTGGAGAGGTCTAGAGTGCTAAGAATGATGTTCCTTGCTCTTCCATCATAGCCAACCCATTTCTTTTCTTCATCAGTCCATTCCTCCTTGTTTTTCTTGATGGTAGGATTCTCCTTATTTCTAGCAGCATCAGGATTAGCCTTCATTGGAATGTAGGGTCCTTCAAGAACGATGTCGTGGAGGATCTCGTCGATAGAAGAAAAATGAGTGAGCATGCAGTGCTTCCAGATTTCGAAGTGATCTTCATTCAGCACTGGGGCATGTGAATAGTTAGCCATTGCCCAAGATTTTGAAGCCATCTTGAATCGGCACCCAAGCTGTTAAGCTTGATAAACAACGCAAGTTTAATGAAGGTGTTTGCTCTGATACCACTTGTTGGTCCCAGAGGGGCAACAAGGGTATGAAAAATGCTAGAGAGGGGGGGGGGGCGAATAGCGTTTTAAAATTCTTTTCAAACCCTTTTTGCAAATCAATGGCTTATGCGCACAGTTCTCAAATAAGCTAAGTATAGCGCGCAGAGAGAGTGTGAAATGCACAGCGGAAAATTAAAGCAACACTGCGCAGGGTATACTGCGCAGGGTAAAAACGCACGCGCTAAGGTTTGGCAAAACTGTTGAATAAAATCGGATTCTAAGGCAATAGGAAATAACAAACACAGCAGCAATAGCAGCAATCTGGTAGGATCAAACAAAACAGTAATTCAGAAATAATTAAGCAGGAAGTAAATAGCAGAAATAATGAACAAGCTATTTGGAGAGGTTCGATCGATGAAAGATCTACGTCCTCTACCAAGATGGTTAGTCTTGGATTTTCTAATGAGATATATATTGATATGAGGAGCTTTTACAAGATTATAATGAATCAAAACTCAAATCAAAATCTAATCAATGAAGAGCGAATCCTAGACTAAACCGGTGTTTCTCAAGAAGTAAGATCTATATGATCGAAGCTTCAAGAGGTGTGTGTGTGTGTCAGAAATTCTGGGCTCTATGAATCTAAGAGATGAAGAGCACGAAGAATTCTGGTGATATAAGGCTTAGGATCAGGGCAGGAGTTTGAAGGTATGGAGGTTTGAAGGTTGTTCTTGAATCTGGGAATAGTAAGCAGCAAACTTCAGAACTTCAGGAATACTTGTAAGCACAAACTCTAGCAACTTGGAAATGAAGATGAGCAGGCTATTTATAGCAGAAAGCTTAAAACTAGCCGTTGGTGCTCTGAGCAAGGACGATGAGCTGGCACAATAGGATTGGTGCGCAGGTGTCCTTTATAGCCGTTGGAGCTCTGATCAAGGTTGATGACCTGGCACAATGTGATTGGTGCGCAGGTATCTTTGAGCCGTTGGAGACTGAGCATGGAGACCAAATTTAAACGCTTCACCTGGAAGGTTGACAGCTGTCTCCATTTGAAATATTATGTTTGAGCGCATCTCCACCGTTGGCTATGCTGAGTGTGCAGGATTTGTCGTTTATGCACAACTAAGCGTACATCTTCTGAGCGCTTTCCAAGTTAGGTGATCTGAATGCATTGAAAACTGTGCAAGGTTGAATGCTGCGCAGAGGAGAGCTGCGCAGTGTAGTCCTGCGCAGATAGTCCTGCGCAGTAACCACAGTCTTGCTCAGATCTTCATTCCTTCTTCGCTCCAAGTCCTATATTCTAAGCCTATACTATAAAATGGACTATGCTAAAAAATGAAGTTATAAAACTTCTTACATAGGGTTCTAAAGTCCATAAAATACTCTTAGGTGATGGTATCAATCATTTCTAACATAAATAGGAGGGTTAAGAAGTAAGCATACCCAACAGACATGATTCCAATTACACGTGACCAATTTAAAGACTCAAAGACCCAGTCAAACAATGACTCTCATCAACGGCAAAGGGATATGGCTAAACAAACTACCCGAGAATCATAGCCTTGTTAGCTAGTTTGTGATCAATCTCTTAGTATAAATAGTTTACACATATTATGTAACACACACACTGATGTACCACAAGGAAACAAAGAAATCAACCCAGGAGTGGAGATCCACCCGGATTTGAGGAAGCACCCGCCCGGACCAAGCATTGGCGCGACCGTGCGTATAAGGGAGCTCGACTGTGCAGAAACTGAGGAAAAGAAGGAGAGGCTCGACAGATTTTGCACGACCGTGCCACATTAAGGGCACTGCCGTGCTCGGCAATCCGCCCAGAAAATTAATTGTTTTTAGAACTCCTTTTTGGTTTATTATTTGGATATTTTTGGTATTGTTTTATGAGTCCTTTTTAGATTAGGGTTTTTATTATGTCTAGCCTTTAAATACTCTTTTCTTTCATTGTATTGAACACATTGTGATTTTGATATTTTATTAAAGTTTGCTTCTTGCATCTTTGTGGTTTTAAACCATTGAACCTTAATTGGTTTGTTGAAAGTGGATTCCTTCGGAAGGTGGATTCCTTCGTTTCTTCAAGAGCTTCATCATTATTGTTGTTGTTCTTGCCAAACCCTAATTCATGGATTCGAATTGGGTCAATTATTTCGTTGATTCGATTAATTGTTATCCGGTTACTATTTTATTGTATTCCGCTGCAACCTAATACATCAGTTGGTATCAGAAAAATGATAATCCAAGGAGGAAGATGACCAACGATCAAGGAGTCAACAACAAAAATCAGGTGAATCTTGGTGAATTGACTGCGACATTCGACCGGTTCATTCATGCTCTGGAACAACGAGAGGCCGATCGGGTTGAACGCGAAGAACAACGCGAAGCAGAACGGACCGCGCGTGAGGAATAGCGCGAAGCAGCACAGGCTGCATGGGATAGGTTGATGACAGAGGCTTTGCGGGCTTTGCAGGAAGGTATTGGAAATCTTGGGAAGAAAGCAGAACACCGGGATGGACGTGTCGACCATGGGGTTCCCAACCGTCGTGGTCACCCAGCCGGCAGAAATCAGCATAACTTGGGTGGTGGAGGTAATTTTAATTATGAACACAACCCTAGAATTAAGGCTGATTTACCATTTTTTTTCTCTGGTGAATTAGATATGGTTGAATTTACTGATTGGCTTGAGGAAGTAGAAAAATATTTTACTTTAATGAATATTCGTGCTGAACGACAAGTACCTTATGTTGCTTATAAATTGAGGGGTGGTGCATATGCTTGGTGGAGGCAGTTACGCCTTCAAAATATTCGTAACAATAGACCCATGATTACTGAATGGCCTATGATGAAACAAGCCCTAAGACAACGATTTTTACCTGCTAATGTTGAACAACAAATGTATCGTCAATTTTTGGACTGTCATCAAGGTAATAAACCTGTTCGTGATTACACGCATGAGTTTCACTCTTGGTCTGCCCGTAACGATTTAAACGAATCAGATGCTCAATTAACTGCTAGATATATTTCTGGGCTTCAAATTGATATTCAAAAACAGGTTGAGTTGACACAGGCTCACTTTTTGGATAAGGCCATTGATCGGGCTTCGATAGTTGAGCGTCAGCTTGCTGTTTCTGGGAGCTCAGTTGCCATTTCTTCAGTTGGTACTTCTGTAATGGCTAAAGGGACGGCACATGGTATGTGTTCTAAGTCCGTTGCAGCGGAACAGACATCTTCTGCGGTTCCTGCTAAAAAGACAATTACTCCTGCTACTGGTGGTCAACAGAAGGATAACCCTTATGCTAAGAATTATGGAACAAAGTGTTTTAAATGTGGGCAAACAGGGCATATTTCTAGTGGTTGCACTCTCCGCAAGAATATAAATGTTGTGGCTCGCGAAGTTGATGATGATGATGATAGCGAGGGCGAGGAGATGGTATACGATCCTAATGTGGAAGATGAGGACGGAGACAAACATCACGCGTGTATGGTTCGTAAGTTACCTACTCCATCAGTGACGGTTGATCCTGCAGGACATGATATCTTTCGTACCAAGGGTAAGGTCACTGATATGGATGTTCGCATCATCATTGATAGTGAAAGCAGTGAGAACTTGGTGTCTCGGGGGTTGGTCAATAAGCTCAAGTTTGAGGTGCGTAAACATCTGTCTCCGTATGTTGTTGGTTGGATCAACGCTACTGGCTCGGTGAAGGTAACACATCAATGTATCATTCCTTTTTCAATTGGCAAATATACGGATGTGACTACATTTGATGTTGTGGATATGAGTGCTTGTCAGTTATTACTTGGTCGGCCGTGGCATTTTGATGTTAGTTCCATGCATTGTGGGCGTACTAATGTGATCCGTTTGGTTAAGCATGAGCGTCGCTTTGTTTTGTATCCATTGAATGACAAGGAGGGTCGTGGGTGCAAAGGCAACGAAAAACATATTAGTTCTCTTTTGTATTTCTAAACATTTTGTTTCAGGTTCTTTGCCTACGCAGTTGATCAAGGGTAAAACAAAGCGGTTGATCGATAAAGGGATGTCCGAGCATGCTGTTACAATTTCCATGCCTCAAGTAAAATTGGTACATGATTCGGGGACGAATCGTTTTAAAGAGGGGGTGTATGATGTGCCACAAGGAAACAAAGAAATCAACCCAGGAGTTGAGATCCGCCCGGATTTGAGGAAGCACCCGCCCGGACCAAGCATTGGCGCGACTGTGCGTATAAGGGAGCTCGACCGTGCAGAAACTGGGGAAAAGAAGGAGAGGCTCGACAGATTTTGCACGACCGTGCCACATTAAGGGCACGGCCGTGCTCGGCAATCCGCCCAGAAAATTAATTGTTTTCAGAACTCCTTTTTGGTTTATTATTTGGGTAATTTTGGTATTGTTTTATGAGTCCTTTTTAGATTAGGGTTTTTATTATGTCTAGCCTTTAAATACTCTTTTCTTTCATTGTATTGAACACATTGTGATTTTGATATTTTATTAAAGTTTGCTTCTTGCATCTTTGTTGTTTTAAACCATTGAACCTTAATTGGTTTGTTGAAAGTGGATTCCTTCGGAAGGTGGATTCCTTCGTTTCTTCAAGAGCTTCATCATTATTGTTGTTGTTCTTGCCAAACCCTAATTCATGGATTCGAATTGGGTCAATTATTT
Organism: Campanula takesimana; assembly: GCA_026119855.1. NCBI lineage: Eukaryota > Viridiplantae > Streptophyta > Magnoliopsida > Asterales > Campanulaceae > Campanula > Campanula takesimana. The sequence continues at coordinate 1,953,584 of JAOWBW010000094.1, read as the reverse complement.
CGTTGATTCGATTAATTGTTATCCGGTTACTATTTTATTGTATTCCGCTGCAACCTAATACATCAGTTGGTATCAGAAAAATGATAATCCAAGGAGGAAGATGACCAACGATCAAGGAGTCAACAACAAAAATCAGGTGAATCTTGGTGAATTGACTGCGACATTCGACCGGTTCATTCATGCTCTGGAACAACGAGAGGCCGATCGGGTTGAACGCGAAGAACAACGCGAAGCAGAACGGACCGCGCGTGAGGAATAGCGCGAAGCAGCACAGGCTGCATGGGATAGGTTGATGACAGAGGCTTTGCGGGCTTTGCAGGAAGGTATTGGAAATCTTGGGAAGAAAGCAAAACACCGGGATGGACGTGTCGACCATGGGGTTCCCAACCGTCGTGGTCACCCAGCCGGCAGAAATCAGCATAACTTGGGTGGTGGAGGTAATTTTAATTATGAACACAACCCTAGAATTAAGGCTGATTTACCATTTTTTTTCTGGTGAATTAGATATGGTTGAATTTACTGATTGGCTTGAGGAAGTAGAAAAATATTTTACTTTAATGAATATTCGTGCTAAACGACAAGTACCTTATGTTGCTTATAAATTGAGGGGTGGTGCATATGCTTGGTGGAGGCAGTTACGCCTTCAAAATATTCGTAACAATAGACCCATGATTACTGAATGGCCTATGATGAAACAAGCCCTAAGACAACGATTTTTACCTGCTAATGTTGAACAACAAATGTATCGTCAATTTTTGGACTGTCATCAAGGTAATAAACCTGTTCGTGATTACACGCATGAGTTTCACTCTTGGTCTGCCCGTAACGATTTAAACGAATCAGATGCTCAATTAACTGCTAGATATATTTCTGGGCTTCAAATTGATATTCAAAAACAGGTTGAGTTGACACAGGCTCACTTTTTGGATAAGGCCATTGATCGGGCTTCGATAGTTGAGCGTCAGCTTGCTGTTTCTGGGAGCTCAGTTGCCATTTCTTCAGTTGGTACTTCTGTAATGGCTAAAGGGACGGCACATGGTATGTGTTCTAAGTCCGTTGCAGCGGAACAGACATCTTCTGCGGTTCCTGCTAAAAAGACAATTACTCCTGCTACTGGTGGTCAACAGAAGGATAACCCTTATGCCAAGAATTATGGAACAAAGTGTTTTAAATGTGGGCAAACAGGGCATATTTCTAGTGGTTGCACTCTCCGCAAGAATATAAATGTTGTGGCTCGCGAAGTTGATGATGATGATGATAGCGAGGGCGAGGAGATGGTATACGATCCTAATGTGGAAGATGAGGACGGAGACGAACATCACGCGTGTATGGTTCGTAAGTTACCTACTCCATCAGTGACGGTTGATCCTGCAGGACATGATATCTTTCGTACCAAGGGTAAGGTCACTGATATGGATGTTCGCATCATCATTGATAGTGAAAGCAGTGAGAACTTGGTGTCTCGGGGGTTGGTCAATAAGCTCAAGTTTGAGGTGCGTAAACATCCGTCTCCGTATGTTGTTGGTTGGATCAACGCTACTGGCTCGGTGAAGGTAACACATCAATGTATCATTCCTTTTTCAATTGGCAAATATACGGATGTGACTACATTTGATGTTGTGGATATGAGTGCTTGTCAGTTATTACTTGGTCGGCCGTGGCATTTTGATGTTAGTTCCATGCATTGTGGGCGTACTAATGTGATCCGTTTGGTTAAGCATGAGCGTCGCTTTGTTTTGTATCCATTGAATGACAAGGAGGGTCGTGGGTGCAAAGGCAACGAAAAACATATTAGTTCTCTTTTGTATTTCTAAACATTTTGTTTCAGGTTCTTTGCCTACGCAGTTGATCAAGGGTAAAACAAAGCGGTTGATCGATAAAGGGATGTCCGAGCATGCTGTTACAATTTCCATGCCTCAAGTAAAATTGGTACATGATTCGGGGACGAATCGTTTTAAAGAGGGGGTGTATGATGTGCCACAAGGAAACAAAGAAATCAACCCAGGAGTTGAGATCCGCCCGGATTTGAGGAAGCACCCGCCCGGACCAAGCATTGGCGCGACTGTGCGTATAAGGGAGCTCGACCGTGCAGAAACTGGGGAAAAGAAGGAGAGGCTCGACAGATTTTGCACGACCGTGCCACATTAAGGGCACGGCCGTGCTCGGCAATCCGCCCAGAAAATTAATTGTTTTCAGAACTCCTTTTTGGTTTATTATTTGGGTAATTTTGGTATTGTTTTATGAGTCCTTTTTAGATTAGGGTTTTTATTATGTCTAGCCTTTAAATACTCTTTTCTTTCATTGTATTGAACACATTGTGATTTTGATATTTTATTAAAGTTTGCTTCTTGCATCTTTGTGGTTTTAAACCATTGAACCTTAATTGGTTTGTTGAAAGTGGATTCCTTTGGAAGGTGAATTCCTTCGTTTCTTCAAGAGCTTCATCATTATTGTTGTTGTTCTTGCCAGACCCTAATTCGTGGATTCGAATTGGGTCAATTAATTCGTTGATTCGATTAATTGTTATCCGGTTACTATTTTATTGTATTCCGCTGCAACCTAATACATCACACACGCACTGCTATTTTAATTTCGAGCCATATTACTACTCTTCTGATTGTTCATCATCATTTCTAATAAATTCCATCTTTGAGGTTTTATGCCGGCGAACAAGTTGTTCGTTCAAGGGCTTTCCTCGTTAAACACCGTGTTCATTTATTCTTGAATTACTTTGCAATTTCATTCCATTGTACCAAATTTCATTTGTTTAAGTTGAATTGCAAAATTTGACCAAAACAACATGCTTGATCAAACCACCTTATTTTTGCTGCATCATCATCATGGGTTGAACTTGAGGTTGAACATTTAATCTTGTTGTTGCGGTCCTTTTATTTATTTATGCATTCGGTAACTCATCCAAACTCAAAGAAACTAATGTCAGTTTGAAGATTTATCACCAAACTAAGATTTAAACCACATAAACAATTTTAAAAACCAACATTTTGCTCCCTTGCACTTCACGTTCTTCTTGTATTTACTCCAACTATCCATCTTGGCCAGCCAGAAATAGGTCAGCTACTTTTACTAGACATTTAGAGCTTACGAACAATGGCAAAGCCAGAAATTATAGAAACGGGGGTCGAGATTTCTTTAAGGCTAACTATTGTAATTAGAGTATTATGATTTATATATAAAAAGAAATTATAGAAACGGGGGTCGAGATTTCTTTAAGGCTAACTATTGTAATTAGAGTATTATGATTTATATATAAAAAGAGGACAAAATAATAATTTTGTAAAAAATTACCCAAATTTAGGGGGGGGGGGTGGTTTTTTAAGATGCACAAAGCTATTGTTGTTAATGGTAAAAAGTAACTTTTTAAAAATTTAAAGGTGCTAAAAATAAACACTCCAATTAAATTGAAGGGGGGTCATGTGACCCCGGCCTGGCCATGCCATGCCTTATAGATGGCTTCCTCATTGGGAAGCAAACAACAATTCTCAATCTGCTCTCGATGTAGTGTTTTATCGAGGAGTTTAGTTTCAGCCATATTTTTCATCTCGCATAATTCGCAGTTCGTTGTACCAAAAAAAATAATTCGCAGTTCGGCAAATAAGTTTCAAATTTATCTCTCATTAGCTTTACATGTCAATCGAAACTGTTCTTTAAGAGTTGGTTTTGGAGGAAACTAGTTCCTGCTTAAATTATAAAAAGTCTACTTTTTAACCCTTAACCCTTAAACCCTACCCCCTTAAATCCTAAACCTTGAACCCTAAACATTAACCCTATAAAAAACATGATTTTTTATAACTTATAGAGAAACTAGTTTTCCCCAAAAAATTTCTCGTTCTTTAAAATGCTGCCCGAGCTATTATAATTTGTTGCATCATGCCGCTTTAATAATGCTCCGCTGCGGTAGGACTTATCCTATTCACAAAAAGTGTTAGGTTGACTCCACAATGTTTAGGTCAATCGTGGTTGCATTTGTTTCAAACCACACACGACTTTTCGGTCTTTGTTTACGTTTACCAGTTTCCAGTTTTAACCGTGTATTCTTGGATAAGGAAAATGAGGACGTGGACGACTTTGAGAATGTTGACGCTTACGTTGTAGAGGACAAGTGAGGGTTGGTTTTACGTTAAAGATCATGCGAACCGGTCTTTGGATTTCAGCCGCCCTTCCAGAACTCAGTTCCTACATCCTTCCCCATTTTCACTACTCCCTCCGTCACAAACAATTTTGACTTTGATCTTTGGAGGTTTTTTTTTTTTTTTTTTTTTTTTGTCTTATTGATAAATCTTACTTTTCAAAATGTCTAACTTTAATTGTTATTTTATTGATAAGTCTCACTTCTTAAAATGTCTAACTTTAATTGTTATTTATTCACCATATCCCACTTTATATAGTCACACACTTGACTCATGGGCTTCATGTTAAACTTTTTACCATTAATTGTGGATTTATTTTTTTAAAACTAATTAATAATTATAGTCATATTTAGTACAATGCACGATAAGCTCAATTGCTATTATGATCTATTTATGGGTTTGTGCACACTTTATTGTATGATATGAGTTGTAATAAAATGTAGGCTTTGACCAATTTGAGTCTGTGATGGAAAAGAAACAAATTGGAGTTTTTATTGAATGAGGATAGTAAAGTTCTTATGAAACGTAGTTAATGGTTTCCTAAAAGGAAAATAATTGCGGGTCTCTTTCCCACTTTAAAACACTGGGCCTTGATAAATTTGATAAACGAAGAAGAAGAAGAAGAAGAAGAAGAAGAAGAAGAAGAAGAAGAAGACAGAGAAATCATGTTTCTGATATTCGTTATGTATATGTCGGCTAAGTACAAGAGGGAGTATATATAAAACTAACAACCCTAATTAGCTAACTATGGAAAAGAGATAAAATAGGTAATGCTATATACAAAATAACGTAATCAAATCTCCTAGCATATTTGACAGAGGCATCCGAATATGTGGAGATATTCGGATATCAATTCCTTCATTCCCCCTCAAGTTGGCGCATGAAGATCACAAATGCCCAACTTGCCAACAAAAAAACGAAACCGAGTTGCCGCAAGAGGCTCGGTAAACAAGTCTGCAACTTGATGCTCAGTTGAGATCGTGCGAGTAACAATATCCCCAGAAGCAACTCTTTCCCGAACAAAATAGCAATCTATGTCTACATGTTTTGTTCTTTCATGAAACACTGGATTATTTGCTATATGACACGCCGCCTGATTATCACAAAAAAGTCGAGTGGCTTCGGACTGTGGAGCTTCAAGTTCTAAAAAAGACATCGTAGCCAAATAATCTCGCTAACAGTGGTTGCCATAGCTCGATATTCAGCCTCTGCTAACGATCTAGACACAACTGACTGTTTCTTTGTTCACCAGGAAATTGGGGCTCCTCCTAACGTGATGAAATATCCCGTGCAAGACCTTCGAGTCATAGGACATGCGCCCCAATCAGCATCACAATAGGCTTCAAGTTGCAACTTGCCTGTTCAGAAAGGAACAGTCCCTGGACAGTTGTTCCTTTAAGAAAACGTACCACACGAATAGCTGCTTCCATATGTGTGCGCCTGGGTGATGAAACAAACTGACTCAACCAATTGACTGCGAACTGAATGTCAGGTCTAGTGACTGTCAAATAAAGCAGTCGACCAACAACCTGCGATATTATGAAGCATCAACAGGAGGGATGTCATCATCAATGTCAAGACGCAAATTTTGCTCCATAGGAAAATCACTTATCCATCCTCCTTGATATCTACTCTCTTCAAGGATATCCAGAGTGTACTTCCGTTGACTAAGTACAATACCCTCCGGTGATCTTGCCACTTCTATCCTCAATCTCCATTGAGGAAATCCGCAAGTTCGTCTACCCTTCGGAAAAAATGACCACGGTGAATGAATTGAGAAATGAGGCATGGCCATATGACACCAAGAATCCCCCATTGACCGTGGAAGAATTGAAAGAAAGTTGTGACAAAGGAAATTCCATGGAAGTAAGTGTCTTAACCCGCTCCAGACAAGTGCACACGGAAAATCCTAAAAAACCTCCGCCACCGAAAACCCGTATTGCTCACCCTTACTATGTCAAAGAGACGGAAGCCATGGACCTTGAAAAGGAGGATCCGTCCTTACCCAATTAAAGAACACCCAAGCCAACATTTCCTTATGGTCTCTTCTCACCTCATCCTACCCTCACAAGCTCAAATTGAAAGAATGCTTGGCCCAAACCATGGTGCCTACCACGACTACTCCCGAAGAGGTCGTCCAAATGATTAGGAGTGTTCATTATGGGAATATCATCACCTTTACGGATTTGGATGTTGTGAGAAACTGGGAAAAAACATGTTTTTCACTAAGGAGTTTATTGCCAAATTGCCCTGCGTACAATTTGGGGATAGTCAATGTCCCACGCGTAGTTTGAAAACATGAAATGTCACATGCGTACTTTTGATTTGGTTTCAATTTGACCTCATTTTTAACCGGCGTTATAAAATTAACATGTTAGTCCATGAGAGTTAAAAATTAAACAAATCAATAAATTTGAAGTTGATTTTTCTTTTAAGAGTCTTATTGAAAAATTTATAAGTAAAATGGTTGTGATTGAAAAAACAAAAAATTGATACTCTAGGCTTAAACCAGGAACATGCATTTGCTGGGTTCACAACTTTTATGACTAATTTAAGCATTTTTAAGGCTTTATAATACGAAACCAGGCATTATGATTTTTAAATAATGATATTATTTGATCTACATTACTGGGTTCATATAATGGTATTGACCATCTCACCATCACCACCCCACCTTGCCACCACCATCTCAGCATCACCACCCAACCTTACCATCACCAACAATTACCGTCAGTTGCCACCAACAACTGCAACCACCATTCCACCATCACCGCAATAGACAACATCAAAAGCTCAAGTCTAGACTTCAAAAAGAAATCAATTAACTATTATAATTAATGATTAGACGATCAAAATCTGGGCTAATCTGGCCAACGTCAAAATCCTAGAAATTAAATATAAAAAAAACAGAAGTCAAAATCCCAGATCCGCAAATATTTAAAAGGACGGAACGTAGGCTTTTTGAGAATTAGCGAAATAGAGAGAGAGAACGACGGCCACCGCTGGTGTTGACAGATCTGAAGAAGTGGCGGCCATAGATTTGCAGATCTAAAGATCTGAAGGATATTCAAAAAGAAAGGGAATTGAATGGGGAAGTGCTAGTTATGATCAGTATGTGGGGGAGCACGACTAAGGGAGAGAAGATGAAGAGGGCACGGCAACGTACTAGCAGATGGCATCTTTGGGACAGGATGGAAGGCACCGGATGCGGCGGCGTTGGAAGAGATTATGGAGAGGGGGGACCGGAGACCCTCTTCTCCTTTCTGGGTTTGAAAATAGATTTTTTTTTTTTTTCAAATTAGGACATTGGAGAGAGGGGAGGGGAATGCTGACTTGGTAATACTGATGTTATTGCAAGTTAATATTTGGATGCCAAGGGATCGTCGGCCGGAAGCTTCAATTTGGATGCTGAACGAGGAAAGAGAGAGGAGAGAGAGAAAGAAAGAAGATAAAGGGGTTGTTTTTTAAAATTGAGGAAAAATGATTTTTGTTTAAACTTTCACTCATTTTTTAAAAATCCCCAATAACTACAACTTTTTCTAAATGATAAGGGTTTACGGGTCTAATATAAAAGAGTACGGCGAGTTATCCACATAATGAATGAAGAATGTTTTTACGCTTTTCGATCTATTTTAAAGAATTTTATTATTTATTTATTTTTCTTTGAAGGAAAAAAAACTTGAGTTATTGAGATCTAAAAGCACCTACAATGGTGAATGAAAGAGGAATGAAACGGAATTTCATTTAGTTGAAGTCTCACAATGGCAAAATGAAAGTGGGTGGGATGAAAGTGGAAAAAGAATACTTTCAGCTGAATAAAACAAAAATGTGCCCCACATGAGGACACGCGGCGACGTCTTACTGGGCCGACACAAGCACGTGTCCCACACCGCCCGACACGTCGCGTGTGTCAGCAAAAATCAGTTTTTTTTTCTTTTTATCCGATTGGGACACTTGTTGGGCTATGATTGGTCCATGGAATTTTCGGATATATTTTCTATCCCAAATTATTTGAGTTGAATTATCACCTAGTAAATTATTTTTTTATTTTTTTTTCACCAAAATTCATATTTTGTTCCCTATAAATAGATGCAAGTTTCATTTGATTAGGACACCGAAAAAAACCCTCTTTTCTCAATTATCCTTCTTCATTTTAACCATTATTTTAAAAAAAAATCATCTTTTTAGTGAAATAGATTCCAATAATAATCATTTCAACACTCAAAATTCAAGTAATTATTCACCAAATTACTACAGAAGGATCTAGTCAAGCACATATGGGCAAAGTTCGAAAATGCGTGATTTAATAATTTTATTGTAGTGTGAGTCGAGTCTATGTGTCGTTTGCTTATTTGTCTTTCATTACTTGTGTCGCGAGCTAAGTTTATTGTAATTTTTCTTATTTTTAATAATAATTATCGACATTTCTCGTATTTATTTAATTACAATTACAACAAATTAATTAAGTGTGAATTATTTTTTTAATTATAAATAATTATTATTATTATTATTATTTTACTAATCATAAAAATAAAAAATATAAATATAAATAAAATAAAAGTAGTGGGGTATAGAATAATGAGTTGGGAGGGAGATGAATTTAATTTTAATCTAACCATTGTTGGGTGATTAAATTGTTGGGTGATTAAATGAATAGATAGTTGAATTATTAGGTGGATGAGAGAGAAGATGAGGTGGAATGTTAAAGTAAGGAACGAAGTGGGATAGCACTGTGGATGGTCTAAGATCAAAATCAATGGAGTAAACTTGATGGATGTCCCACGGTCAAAATTGGGACCTCACCCTGAGGCAATTTCATAGAAAATTCAAGGCAATTTAGTAGGTAAAAGTCCACCAAAATCAATGAATATATTCCAAGTCCCCAACCTCCCCCCTTTCATTCCCCCTCACACCTAAAACCCCCCCCCCCCCAAATCAAACAATTCATCCAAACCAAACACACTATCAAGAAGAAAAATCATGGACAGAGAGCAAGAAGAGATGCAATTCATAGGCATCTTCGGCATCTTCAAAGAATCCTTCAAAATCATCCTCACATGGCGGAAAATCTTCAGCCAAATCACCCTCTCCCTAATCCTCCCACTCACCTTCATCTTCCTCGCCCACATGGAAGTCACCCACCTCCTCTTCAACAACATCCGCCGCGACGAGTTCCACCGCGCCTTCACCGAGCCCGGTTCCCGAACCTACAACCGCCTCACCAAATCCATTTCCGCCGAATGGGTCAATTACTTCCTCTTCAAGTTCGCCTACTTCACCTTCCTCCTAATCTTCTCCCTCCTCTCCACCGCCGCCGTCGTCTTCACCATCGCCAGCGTCTACACCGGCCGTGACGTCACCTTCAAAAAAGTCATCTCCGTCGTGCCCAGAGTCTGGAAACGCCTAATGGTAACCTTCTTATGCACTTTCCTCGCCTTCTTCATCTACAACGTCATCGCCGTCTTCATCTTCGGCATCTGGGAAATCACCGTCGCCGGATCTGTCATCGGAACCGTCTTACTCATCGTTTACCTGATTCTATACGCTTCGGGATTCGTGTACATGACGATTGTTTGGCAATTGGCTAGCGTTATCTCTGTTCTGGAAAGCTCGTACGGGATTAAGGCTATGACGAAATCAATGAAGCTGATTAAGGGACAGAGGATTATCGCCATTGTCATCTTTATCCTGCTTAACTTATCCTTGATTGGAATTGAGATACTGTTCGAATTATTTGTTGTTCATGGTGCGGATTTTGATGTAGAGATTTGGAAAAGAATTGGGTTTGGGATATTGTGCTTCTTGCTGCTATTCAAGTTATTCTTATTCGGGTTAGTGATCCAAACAGTGGTTTATCTGGTCTGCAAATCATATCACCATGAGAATATTGATAAATTGACATTGGCGGATCATCTTGAGAGTTATCTTGGAGATTATGAACCATTGACTAGTAAGGATGTCCAGCTTGAGCATTATAATAATAATGTTTGATGGAGTCAAGTTTTTTTTTTTTTTGATTGGTAAAGTTTGAAGTGGAAATATAATTACTTTATTATGCCTTTTTTCGTTTTTCTGGGTGTGTAACTATGTGTATGTACTACATTTAGAGGGAATCTGATGCAATATTTTCAGAAATCACATGGGCGGCAGATATAAAGAAAAGAGTATTGTACTTAATTAATTTAAATACATGGGCTGTTAGTGATGGATAAAATTCCACTGTAATAAAATATCTTACAATTACTCCCTCCGTCCTTATTTACCTTATAAAAATGAGGCTTTACACAAAAATTAAGAAAATGATTGTAAAGTTGATGTATTGTGAGTGTAGATAGTTGAGTGGGAGAGAGAAAGTGGGTAGAGAAAAGTAAGTGGATAGTTGTTGTGAGTATGACAAGTGGGTCCCACTATTTAAAAAATGTTTAAAAGTTTCCTTTTTGGGATTTTGTAATGTAAATAGTGACACCCAAAATGGCAATTTTTGTAAGGTAAATAGGGACGGAGAGAGTATACAAGTACCGAAGTAGCAATGTACAAATGTAAGGGTCGAACCACAGAAATTCGTGGATAAACAAGTTGATTTAATTACTACAAAAGTAACCAAGGGAGGTTTTTGATTTGATTGATTAAACTACTTTAACTACTAAGCAATGAAATTAAACTAAATTAACAGGAAAAATAACTCAAAGATTGAACTCAAGAATGACAAAGATTCACAGATTGGAGTTCACAACTATCTTCACTCTATGCTATTTTTAATAATAAAATTACCAAACTTGTGAAATCGTTCACTTAGTTAAGAGTTGGGACGGTCTGGTCACCGGATTGCAACTCTATTATTACCTCAATGTGATGTGTTCCGCTATGTCAACAACACACAAAAACAATTTATTAAGATCCAAAGAACACTTGATTTTAGACTCTTTTGATTTCCGCTAGGTCCTCAATTAAATCCAATCACAGGAATATAGTCAATGTATAAATTATCCACGCTAGTGCAACAATTTATACCTACATGATTTAAAAACCAAAAATATCAATTTATATAATTGCAATCTCTAAATGAATTAAGATCTATTCAAATGAACAAAAACAAGATTGATGTTGGTTAAGCACGATTAGCATAGAGATTCGATAGTGGTACACCCAATCCATGAACAAGGAATGTAGCTACTCATAGACATAGCAAGAACACAAGAAAATAGTTAAAAATCATAAACCTGGATAAACGCTTGATGATGAAAATCCCCAAATCTTGATTACACATTTGAAACTAAAGAAAACCTAAAGGAAAGCATAAAAAAACTGTTCTGAAAACGTAACTTATTTTATACATAAAAGATGAGTCCAAATTAGGAGAGAAAACAATAAAATAATAACAATTAAACAATTCCCGTAATTCCTGGCGGTGGTAGCGAGCGGGCGCTCGGGATGACCCAGGCGGGCGCCTGTGTTATCAGAGACATTGGTCTGGTCTTGGGCAGGCGGGCGCTTGGTCGCTTTTCCAGCTTTTCTTCTCCTTTTCTTCCTTCTTTGACTTTGACTCTTGTTGACCTTTGACTTCAACTTTGACCTTGAGCGATCCTTGGTCTTCAATAAGTTAACTACCCAGGACTTTGCAATAACCAAAATACACTAAAAAGTATCTCAAAATACACAAATTCTCACAAAGTTCCTCAAATAAAGATGGACCAAAATTACATCAAAACTATTCTAAATTACATCCAAAAGTCAAATAAAGTAGTACGAAAATGTAGAGATATCATATGCGAAAACCGATCCATCAAATTCCCCCACGCTTAGACCATTACTCGTCCCAGAGTAATATTCCTAACTCCACATCTAAGCACCGGTCTAATAAGCGTAGCATGGAGGAAAATGGTACCTATCTCCTATACATCTCCCAACAACCAAGTCAAGAACAAGATACAAAAAACACTCGGAGTTTAAGGAACTCCGCTTCCTTATATCTCCCAACACAAACAAGTAACAATAAAATTGGCCCTAATTGATATCAACACCAATAGCAAGAAACGAAAACACATATCCAACTAGGGCCCACTCAAAAAGCTAGGGGGAACTAAAATGACCCACGTTTCCCCCACGCTTATCTTTCACTACATCCTCCCTAAAAAAGAAATCAAAACTAGGATAATCCATAGCAATGATTTACCTCATAATAAGCTCCAACACCCCTTATGTCACGACCCGAAACCCCATCTCTATTTTTCTTAGTATTAAATAATTATTTAGTTATTGAATTGCTTAATTATTTATTTAATTGATAAATTGCGTGTGCAATTTTTGTGAGTTATAATATTTTATGCCTAGCATTTAATTGATTTTGTGCTAGTATAGAATTGTTGGGTCTTAATTGTTAGTAAGAAGTATTAGTTTTTGGGTAAGTAGTGGAGGAGGGGGCTAAGTGTAAAATTTTGAATTATTTCACCTTCTCCCTCACCTCACCTTACCTCCCTCCCTCACTCACTCCTCATTCTCAGCCATTTTTCTCTCTCTCTCTCTATGGGTTGTTGAAGGTAAAACTCTCTTCTCCCTTCTCTCTTCATTTCAACCATCTTTCCCCCATTTCCTCTCATTGTTCATGTTATACCAAATGTCTAGATCGTCGCTAGATTCGTGGGAAGCTCAATAGAAGTTGATTTGATTGAGTTTGGATTTCTTTGAGGTAAGCTACTAAGCCCCCCCTTTAGCTCAAAATTGGTCATTTATGTTTTGTGTGAACATTGGATGATGATTTAATGCTTAGTTGTGAATTTAAATGATACTTTGTACCTTTGATCATCTTTTGTGAATGTTGGGAAATGTTGAGATTTAAACCTTGGTTTGGGTCCTTAGTTGATGTTGTTTGAGTTCTTATAGACTTCTATGTCATGTTGAGTGCTTGGGTATGCAAATAGAAGGGTTGAATTCGTTGGGTGTAAAGTTGGGTTTGATTTGGGTATGAATTTTGGAAGAACCCAGGAATTTCTGCAGATTTTCTCTGTGCGGCGAAGGAGGCGTGTGCTTCCTCTGGAATGAGGCACGCGCACCCTCAATTTCCCCTTTTGGCTATGTGCTTCTGGTCTAAGGAGGCGTGCGCTTCCTTTTTAGGGAGGCGTGCGCTTCCTCGCTTACCATTTGGTTGAATTTCCTTCTGATTGGAGGAGGCGTGCGCACCCCTTGGTATGAGGCGCGCGCTTCCCCTCCCCTGTTCTGATAATTGCTCGTTTTTCGTTCAATCTTCGGTAAGTCATAACTTTCTCACCCGGACTCCGTTTTAGGTGCGTAAGTTATCGTTTTAAAGCTCTTTTTGAGTACTTCGAGATGAGTGGGTTTATTAAATGAAATGTCTAAGTATTGGTTGAGAGTGTTGGTTTGGGTTCGTTTGTGATCATGATTGTAATGTGTTAAGGTGTGTAACCATTGTGCTCTTTTTGAGTAACTTCATGTGTGATGTTGTTGTTGATTGATCTCTTCATGAGAATTAGTTTGCATCTCTTGTGATGAATTTGGCTTGGTTCCCTACTTTGGAATCAATGCCCCGTTGTTGTTTCAAGCGAGTATTTATTACTATGTGCTTGTATAGAGTCCAGCTGGCACCGTTGTGTTTGTTTTGGGCAGTGATGTATATTATAATGGCACGAGCCGAGTCCAGTATAATGTACTTCACTGGTAACCCAGTTTCCCCATGTTCAGTGGCCTTGAGTGGGATGCCCCTTCCCGTGATCGTGGTTGGGATGAGCTAGCTCCTATGGTGAGTATTCTAGCTATTGGCTTGGGGGTATGACTATGTGTTATTTCCCCCACTACTGGTTGTTGTTGTTACTTGGTTCCGGAACCGGCTTCAGCTCGTTCATGCTGCTCAACGGACTCTTCTCAAAGGATGGTGTTCCGTTTATAGAACCTTGGCTCAGTATCCACTTATGAGTGTTTATTTTCGCATTATGTGTTATGTGATGAGTGGACTATATCTTTGTGTTATATGCATATGTGACTGCCTATTGATTGTTCCTTGGTGATTATCATGTTGGCATGAAATGTAGTTGCATATTAGTAGCTTACTGAGATTTTATCTCACCCCTTATTTGTTTACCGTTTTAGATAAGGGCGTGCATCCGGGATAGGTCACTTATCACAAGGAAGGCGTCGAGGTGGTAAATTCTTTTGGGTATGTTTGTAAAGGTTACATTATGTAAATGTATAACCTTAATGGGTAGTGTATCCGTGACTTGATCTTGTAACACCTATTTTTGGAAAATTTTGGTGTTCATCCTTTTGTATAAGTTATTGTAGGCCTTCGTGCCAAGTAATTTAGTTGTGAAAGTTATTTGAAAGTAAAGTGGAGGTTTTGCACTCCAACGTGGATTTCGTTTATCTTTATGATAGTTTTCGAAAAGTTTTTTGTTAAATGTGATTTATGACGTCTTCCGTGCGCGTCCCGAGCGTGGGGCCATGTAGGACCACGAGTACGGGGCGCGACAGTTGGTATCAGAGCTAGGTTGTAGATAGTCTAGAGTGACTAAATGACCTAGGAGGGTAATCGAGTATGGAGTGAGTAACGATGAGTGTCTTATGCAGGTACTCAGTAATCATGGTCGGGTCTGATAATGAACAGGGTGGACCTGCCGAACAGGGAAATGCAAGGGAAGAAGCCCTAGCAATGTTTCAAGGGATATTCGAGGCGGCATTGAAAACCATGAATGATAACAATCGTAGAGAGGCACCATTGGCTCCGAGGACTGGACTGGAACAATTTCTGAGGATGAAACCGACCGAGTTTGATGGAGGGTCAGATGTGGCTATAGCAGAAAGGTGGGTTGAGTCTATGGAAAAGATCTTTGAGGTCTTACAAAGCTCCGATGAGGATAGGGTAAGATTTGCGACCTACAAACTAGTTGGAGGCGCAGAGTATTGGTGGAAATCGTTGAAAGCTAGTTGGGAGGAGGCACGGGTACCCCATGTTTGGGAGACGTTCAAGAAAAAGTTCAAAGAGCATTTCATTCCTAAGGTGGACCAAGATAGGAAGGAATCCGAGTTTCTTAGCTTGGAACAAAACTTGTTGACGGTGGCCGAGTATGTTGCCAAATTCAAGGAATTGGCTCGTTATTGCAATTACATGGTTTCGACTGAAGAAAGGAAGACCTCGAGGTTTGTCAAAGGGTTGAAAACCGTGATCAGAACCCAACTCACCTCCCACAAATTCCAAGACCTACAGGATGCCATTGATCGTGCCTACCAGGTGGAGCAGGACATTGTAGAGCATAAGAAGAGGACGGAATCAACAAGTGTAGCGAAACAAGGAGGTCAAGGGAAGCCACAACCTCATCGTGGTGACTCTAGAGGAGCACAGAACATGTATTCACTTTTCAGGGGAACTTCTCAAGGACAACAGGGCAATAGGAATCAAGGTAACACCTCGGGGGGTCAGAATAATCGGGTTTGCAATTATTGTCAAAAGGGAGGACACTCCGAGGAGAAGTGTTGGAAAAAGCAGGGAAAGTGCTTGAATTGCGGCCAGTTGGGTCACTTTCAATATAATTGTCCTAAACCGAAGAATCAGTCAGTTGGTAGTGGTACCGGGTCGTCTTCGGGTCAGAAGAGGGATGCCTCGGGCAAGCCCAAGGTGCAAGGTCGTGTCTTCGCCATCAACCAACAACAGGCTTCGAATGCTTCTGATGTGATTGGAGGTATTATTTCTATGTCTAATAGGAGGGCACGTGCACTAATAGACCCCGGTTCTTCGCATTCTTATGTGTCTGTGCATTTTGCATCTCAGTTGTCTTCGTTGCCTGAGTCTCTAGCTTTTGTGTTAGAAGTGTCTACCCCTATGGGTAAGAGTTTGGTGACTGATAAGATATTGCGTGATTGTGATGTACATATACGTGAGCATGTTTTACTTGCTGATTTGATTATATTGCCATTGCAAGATTTTGATATCATTTTGGGTATGGATTGGTTGAGTCGATACCATGCTACTGTTGATTGTTTTAAAAAGGTGGTTACTTTTTCTGCCCCTAATGCCCCTGAATTTTCTTTTGAGGCGATTACTTTGAGCAAAAAAGTTCATGTTATTTCGTATGTGAAAGCTAGAAAGTTGTTGAACCGTGGTTGTGTTGGGTTTCTGGCCAGTGTTCTGGATACTACGAAAAAGGTTTCTAGTGTGGAAGAGGTAAATATTGTTAGGGAGTTTCCGGATGTGTTTTCTACGGAGTACTCTATGCCTCCTGATAGAGACATCGAATTTTGTATAGACTTGCTTCCAGGTACAACTCCTATATCGGCGGCACCTTATAGAATGGCTCCAGCCGAATTGAAAGAATTGAAGGAGCAGCTATAAGAGTTACTTGATCGTGGGTTTATCCGCCCTAGTGTGTCACCGTGGGGAGCTCCTGTATTGTTTGTCAAGAAGAAAGATGGATCTTTGAGGCTGTGTATCGATTACAGGAAGCTAAATCAGGTAACTATCAAGAATAAATATCCTCTTCCCTATATTGATGACTTGTTTGATCAGGTTCAGGGGTCGGTTGTCTTTTCGAAGCTTGATTTGAGGAGTGGTTATCACCAGTTGAAGATTCGTTCCGAAGACGTTCCTAAGACTGCATTCCGTAGTAGGTATGGGCACTATGAATTCCTTGTTATGCCTTTCGGGTTAACGAATGCTCATGCGGTATTTATGGATATGATTAATCGGGTTTTTAAACCGTATCTTGATACTTTCGTGGTGGTGTTTATCGATGACATTCTGGTTTATTCGAAGTCTCGGGAGGAGCACGAACAACATTTGCGAATGGTCTTATCTATTCTTCGGGAGAAGCAATTGTTTGCGAAGTTCAGTAAGTGTGCCTTTTGGCTCAAAGAAGTTTCTTTTCTGGGGCACGTGGTTTCTAATGGAGGGATATCCGTAGATCTTTCAAAAATTGAAGCTATTGTGGATTGGAAGAGGCCGGAATCAGTTACGGAGATTCGGAGTTTCTTGGGCTTGGCCGGGTACTATAGAAGATTTATTGAGGGATTTTCCAAAATTGCTACCCCGTTGACTCAGATGACCAGAAAGAACGTGCCGTTTGTGTGGGAAGAAAAATGTCAATTGAGTTTCGATGAGTTGAAAAGGAGGTTGACCACCGCTCCTATACTTGTGTTACCAAATGGGAAAGATGAATTGGTTATTTATAGTGATGCTTCTAAAGAAGGCCTCGGGTGCGTCTTAATGCAAAATGGGAAAGTGATTGCGTATGCTTCAAGGAAGTTGACTCCGAGTGAGCAGAATTATCCTACCCATGACATGGAACTTGCGGCTATTGTCTTTGCGTTACACAAATGGAAGCATTATTTATATGGGACAAAGTTTGAAATTTTTACCGATCACCAAAGTTTGAAGTATCTTTTCTCACAAAAGGAGTTGAACAATAGACAGCGCAGATGGATAGAATTGTTGAAGGATTTTGATTGCACCATTTCTTATCATCCGGGTAAAGCAAATGTGGTCGCCGATGCCATTAGTCGGAAGTCTTATGTAGCTTCATTGATGGTGCGTGAATGGAAAATGTTGGAAGATGTTCGAGATTGGGATCCTTATGAGTCCAAGCATGGGGCTATCTATGCGAACATTAAGGTATTACCTGCCTTAATTCAACAAATTAAGGATGCTCAGAAGGATGATCCCGAGTTGATGAAGATTTCGAGTAAGATTGGGGACAAAAAGTTTGAAGGGTTTTCTCTTAGTTCTGAAGGGGTTTTGAATTATAGAGGTTGTTTGCGTGTTCCCAATGTGGGAGGAGTAAAGCGCCAAGTTCTGGATGAGGCCCACAAGTCGAAGTATACTATTCACCCCGGGAGTACCAAAATGTATCGGGATTTGAAACAGCATTTCTGGTGGAGTGGCATGAAGCGGGAAATAGCGGATTATGTATCGAAGTGTTTGACTTGCCAACGGGTTAAAGCGGAACATCAAAGACCCGCGGGGTTACTTCAACCTCTTGAGATACCGGAATGGAAATGGGAGCATGTGACGATGGATTTTGTGTCCGGATTACCGCGTACGAGGAGAAGGCATGATGCAGTTTGGGTAGTCGTAGACAGATTGACAAAGTCTTCTCATTTTCTACCCATCGAGATTTGCTATTCAATGGAAAGGCTTGCGACTTTGTATATCAACGAGATCGTGAGATTGCATGGGGTTCCAGTTAGTATCGTTTCTGATCGGGATCCTAGATTTACTTCTCAGTTTTGGCAAGCGTTTCAGAAGGATTTGGGCTCCGAATTGAGGTTTAGCACGGCTTTTCATCCACAAACCGACGGTCAATCGGAGAGAACGATTCAGATTCTTGAAGACATGTTACGGGCTTGTTCGATCGACTTCGCGGATTCTTGGGATACTCATTTACCTTTAGTGGAGTTTGCTTATAACAACAGTTTTCAATCGAGTATCGAAATGGCTCCTTATGAAGCTTTGTATGGTAGAAAGTGTCGGTCTCCTATTTGTTGGGACGAAGTCGGGGAAGCTAAGATTTGGGGTGTCGATTTGGTTAGTGATTCGGTTGAAAAGGTAAAGCTTATTCGAAATCGTCTAATCACCGCTCAAAGTAGAGATAAGAACTATGCCGACCACCGAAGGCGAGATCTCGAGTTTCAGTCGGGTGACTTCGTGTTTTTGAAAGTGTCTCCGAAGGTGGGAATCCGAAGGTTTGGTAAGAAGGGAAAGCTTGCTCCAAGGTTTATTGGGCCTTTCGAGATATTAGATAGATTTGGGAATCTTGCTTATCGTCTTGCGTTACTGCCTTCTTTAGGCCGATTGCATAATGTGTTTCATGTTTCAGCGCTTCGTAAATATGTGTATGATCCGTCCCATGTGTTGTCAGAAGTACCGGAAGAGATTGAACCGAATATGTCTTATGAGGAGAAACCAATTCGAGTGATTGATACTAAAGTGCAAGAGTTGAGAAACAAGAGCATTGCCCTAGTTAGAGTGGTATGGAGGAATCACGAAGTTGAGGAGTCGACTTGGGAATTGCGGGATGAGATGGAACAGAAGTATCCGTGGTTATTCGAAAATCTTGGTAAGTGTTAAAATTCGGGTCGAATTTTTCTTTAAGGGGGAGTGAATGTCACGACCCAAAACCCCGTCTCTATTTTTCTTAGTATTAAATAATTATTTAGTTATTGAATTGCTTAATTATTTATTTAATTGATAAATTGCGTGTGCAATTTTTGTGAGTTATAATATTTTATGCCTAGCATTTAATTGATTTTGTGCTAGTATAGAATTGTTGGGTCTTAATTGTTAGTAGGAAGTATTAGTTTTTGGGTAAGTAGTGGAGGAGGGGGCTAAGTGTAAAATTTTGAATTATTTCACCTTCTCCCTCACCTCACCTTACCTCCCTCCCTCACTCACTCCTCATTCTCAGCCATTTTTCTCTCTCTCTCTATGGGTTGTTAAAGGTAAAACTCTCTTCTCCCTTCTCACTTCATTTCAACCATCTTTCCCCCATTTCCTCTCATTGTTCATGTTATACCAAATGTCTAGATCGTCGCTAGGTTCGTGGGAAGCTCAATAGAAGTTGATTTGATTGAGTTTGGATTTCTTTGAGGTAAGCTACTAAGCCCCCCCTTTAGCTCAAAATTGGTCATTTATGTTTTGTGTGAACATTGGATGATGATTTAATGCTTAGTTGTGAATTTAAATGATACTTTGTACCTTTGATCATCTTTTGTGAATGTTGGGAAATGTTGAGATTTAAACCTTGGTTTGGGTCCTTAGTTGATGTTGTTTGAGTTCTTATAGACTTCTATGTCATGTTGAGTGCTTGGGTATGCAAATAGAAGGGTTGAATTCGTTGGGTGTAAAGTTGGGTTTGATTTGGGTATGAATTTTGGAAGAACCCAGGAATTTCTGCAGATTTTCTCTGTGCGGCGAAGGAGGCGTGCGCTTCCTCTGGAATGAGGCGCGCGCACCCTCAATTTCCCCTTTTGGCTATGTCCTTCTGGTCTAAGGAGGCGTGCGCTTCCTTTTTAGGGAGGCGTGCGCTTCCTCGCTTCCTCGCTTCCCATTTGGTTGAATTTCCTTCTGATTGGAGGAGGCGTGCGCACCCCTTGGTATGAGGCGCGCGCTTCCCCTCCCCTGTTCTGATAATTGCTCGTTTTTCGTTCAATCTTCGGTAAGTCATAACTTTCTCACCCGGACTCCGTTTTAGGTGCGTAAGTTATCGTTTTAAAGCTCTTTTTGAGTACTTCGAGATGAGTGGGTTTATTAAATGAAATGTCTAAGTATTAGTTGAGAGTGTTGGTTTGGGTTCGTTTGTGATCATGATTGTAATGTGTTAAGGTGTGTAACCATTGTGCTCTTTTTGAGTAACTTCATGTGTGATGTTGTTGTTGATTGATCTCTTCATGAGAATTTGTTTGCATCTCTTGTGATGAATTTGGCTTGGTTCCCTACTTTGGAATCAATGCCCCGTTGTTGTTTCAAGCGAGTATTTATTACTATGTGCTTGTATAGAGTCCAGCTGGCACCGTTATGTTTGTTTTGGGCAGTGATGTATATTATAATGGCACGAGCCGAGTCCAGTATAATGTACTTCACTGGTAACCCAGTTTCCCCATGTTCAGTGGCCTTGAGTGGGATGCCCCTTCCCGTGATCGTGGTTGGGATGAGCTAGCTCCTATGGTGAGTATTCTAGCTATTGGCTTGGGGGTATGACTATGTGTTATTTCCCGCACTACTGGTTGTTGTTGTTACTTGGTTCCGGAACCGGCTTCAGCTCGTTCATGCTGCTCAACGGACTCTTCTCAAAGGATGGTGTTCCGTTTATAGAACCTTGGCTCAGTATCCACTTATGAGTGTTTATTTTCGCATTATGTGTTATGTGATGAGTGGACTATATCTTTGTGTTATATGCATATGTGACTGCCTATTGATTGTTCCTTGGTGATTATCATGTTGGCATGAAATGTAGTTGCATATTAGTAGCTTACTGAGATTTTATCTCACCCCTTATTTGTTTACCGTTTTAGATAAGGGCGTGCATCCGGGATAGGTCACTTATCACAAGGAAGGCGTCGAGGTGGTAAATTCTTTTGGGTATGTTTGTAAAGGTTACATTATGTAAATGTATAACCTTAATGGGTAGTGTATCCGTGACTTGATCTTGTAACACCTATTTTTGGAAAATTTTGGTGTTCATCCTTTTGTATAAGTTATTGTAGGCCTTCGTGCCAAGTAATTTAGTTGTGAAAGTTATTTGAAAGTAAAGTGGAGGTTTTGCACTCCAACGTGGATTTCGTTTATCTTTATGATAGTTTTCGAAAAGTTTTTTGTTAAATGTGATTTATGACATCTTCCGTGCGCGTCCCGAGTGTGGGGCCATGTAGGACCACGGGTACGGGGCGCGACACCTTATGACTCCACAAAATGAATGAGGATTTCGAACCTACCGCCTCTAAACAAACCTCCTACTCCAATTATATCCTACCCAAGCACTCCAATCCCCCCTTATGTCTCCTACACCATGGAATTTGTTCTCTTCCTCTCCTTTTGCCTAGGCGCCCTTTCGGGTTTTCACTTAGCCTCTCTTTTCTTTAATATTTTTTTTTTCATTTTTTTTTATAAAAACTAACTAAACTATACAACAAGTGATAGCATCAATCCAAACCACATGTTAGGGATGGCCAAACTAAACCGGAACCGGACAAACCGGAACCGCAAGGCATCCGGGCCGGTTCAGGGTCACATATATGGGGAACCGGAGCGGAACCGGAACCGTAACCGGACCGAAAATCCCTTGTTTTTCAATAATTTTAAAGGGAGGGACCGGAACCGGACCGAAACCGTACCGGAACCGGACCGAACCGAAACCGGATTGTGCCAAACCGGAACCGGGGTAAGCGCGGGCCGGTTCAGGGTCACCCTTTTACCGAACCGGAACCGGGCCCAGAACCGGTTTTGGCCATCCCTACCACATGTATCCCCCACCCCCAAACAAAAATGAGCATTGCCCCCAATGCTCTCACATATTGTTAGTACCCAACCTGAAAATGAGTTATTAGGCATTCTAGAACTCACAGGGACCTCCCAGGTATTTACGAACTGCGCAGGACTTATCCGGAACTTCCCGAAAAGCCCAGATAAGAAGATATCAACGACTGATCGGATGAAGCTGCAAAGATAGACGTTATCTAATCCTTCTCCAGAGTCCAGATTGATCAGAACCTCGGGAATCGAGTCAATCCACTCGGATCAGCCGGGCGGCCACTTCTGTCGGCCGGGCGGCCACTTCTCCCAGGTCGAATTTTCCTATAAATAGGCCCCTCCATCAGCCTATTTGATGACACTAAAACCCACGGGAAAATCCTCACAGAAAGGATTTCCAGCCTCTCTCTCCCCCTCTCAAAACCCTCTCAAACCCTCTCTTTGATCTTGCTTTGATCATCAAAGAGATCCAATACCGCCGTTCAATCAAAGGAGTGAAGATTCAACCTTCGAAGCCTCTTTAATTAGTTTGGTAACGCGTTCTTACTACTTAACTGCCTAGATCTATTATATTCATTCATCTATTGCTAAGATATAGGGTTTTGTTCATCGTTCGTGTTCTTGACCGATGATGATCTAGGGTTTCCACGAAACCCGCATTAGATCTAGGTCACATATTACTCACATTATGCATGTTTTCATTATGTTTATGCATCCATATTCATATGTTCTTCATGTGTTCTTCATATTCTTAGTCTAGAACTCATAATATATGCTATAACTAGGGTAGCGATCTTCATGCTTATGTGTTCATTCATATGTATTCATGATGTTCTTATTATAATGCTAGATTTACTGCTTATACATTCATAACATGCTAGATCTAGGATTGTAATCCCTTTTTATGTGCACATGCCATAGCCGATGATGATCCTAGGGTTTCATCAAACCCTAATACAATCTAGGAACTACTTCTAACCCTAATCTTCCCCCTCTATATGCATGATCCCGCTTCATCTCTTCCCATTCTAATTCATCAATGAACTACATCGACCTGAGCTTCTCATGATGAGAAGAATGTAGGCAATCTTCGGATCCGATCTCAAACACTAACACACACACACACACATTGATCATGATAGAAAGACCGATTCGTCGGGCAATAGGAGTGATAACTTTAATATTCTTCTTCTATTGTAATTTGACCCCCGAACCCTATTATTCTCATAAATGGTTTTCTCAATGTTTTAGCAACAAATAAAACAACGTGGCGACTCTCGATTTCAAACTCGCGTATTCACAGTGGCGACTCCGCTGGGGACTTGTTTTCGAAAAACCTTTTTCAAAACTTAAGAGGGTCTAACTTTCATAAACTTCGTGATTTTGTGTGTGTTCTAACTGCCCCGCGCACCCCTTTTTTGCAAATCTGTTTCTAATGATTTCCTGCAGGTTTATGTGTTTATAGCATGTTTAAATGTTCTAGATCTACTCTATTATGTTCACTTTATGCTTAAATGCTATTACTATGAATTGTTATGCTAGTAGAACTCCATCTTGCATTGCATATCATCGTAAAAAACGTAATCAAATGGCACACTACCACTAGTCCGTGTCACACTGCACACCCTACTGGATACTCCGATGAGTGCACAAATTTTGGTGATCATGTCGCCTCTATCTTCGTGGCACCCAGGCTATCTAACTCAACGTGTTCGCTCCCGAGCCGTTGAGGTTAATCCATTGTTCATTTCTAAAGCCATGCACTTTGATCAAGTTAAGAACACTTATCAAAACAAGTAATCCTAATCTTAACTAAAATCATTCATCATGTTGTGTGTGTCTACCCTAGGTCAACTCTAGTCAAACCTTAGACCCGTCTAGGTCAAACCGACATCTCGACCCGTCTAAGTCAAACCGTCATTCTCGACCCATCTAGGTCAAACCCGTTATCTTGAGCAAGGACCTAGTCATCTCCCTTTCTTTTTGACTTCTACGGTCATCTTATAAAACTTATGGTTTTCAAAAATCACAGACCTATACGGCCCTCTTATAAAACTTGCGGTTTTCAAAAGTCACAGACCTCTATGGTCGTCTTATAATACTTATGGTTTTCAAAAGTCACAGACCTCTACGGTCATCTTCTAAATACTTATGACTTTCAAAATCACTGACCTCTACGGTCACTATCTCACTTGTTTTACTTAACCTGAACTACGGTGACCTGAGCCTCCCATTGTGTGGGACCTCTCCCACATGGTAAGGGGAACGTAGGAAGCTCCAGCCCGGTCAAACTTTTAGTCTTTTCACTCAAAGAATATTTCAAAAAATACGGAGATCGAGTCCTTTCATAAAAAATGATTTTATAAACGATGCCTTGTTATTAATTATGAGTCTAATTCAATTCAAAGACTTAACTTCTCCACCAACAACTACAGAATCCTGCATCATGTCTGCCGAAGAGATCATCACAGTCACAACCGAAGCTACCACCCAAGGTCTCAAGACAACTCTCCACCCCAACACCGCTCTCAATGAGCAAATGGCCCACTTCAGCGCCATCCTCAACAAGCAAGCGGTCCATCTTGACACCACTCTCAACAAGCAAGAAGCCTTCTATGAGGCCATCCTCAACAGGCAAGCGGCCCACTATGAGACTATCCTTAGAGAGCAAGAAACCCTCTCCCGAACTCTTCTCGATGAACAAGAAGCCTTCTTTGAGACTGTTCTCCTCAAACGAACAGACCGCTTCCAGAAGGTGGTGTACAAAGCTCTAAAAGACACCAAAGAACAACTCCAGTCTGACATCTATGGCATCTACGAGTATCTCAACCGCACTTTTCCTCATGCTCAGTTTCAACACCCGTACGCTCCTCAAAGGTATGGACCACCACGGACTTCCCCCACTCGGATGCCTCCTGTGATTACTCATCAGCAAGGAATACCAATGCATAAACCGCCCTCCAAGATGGTCTGTGACAAGCGCAAGTTCGATGATTTGGGTATGCCATTAGATGAATGCTTCGAAAATATAGTTCAAGCCGGAAAGTTAGCTCCTCTTCTCGACTTTAAACCAAACTTTGCAAGACAAGACTTGGATCCCTCCAAATACTGCAAGTATCACCAATACATCGGACATGACACCGAAAAGTGCTTCCAACTGAAAAGGACGATCCAAAGCCTCATTGATAGTGGAGACATCATCCGCCAAGGGAACAAATGGGTATAAGCAAAGTCCAACCAAGCAAGAAGCTACACTGGGGCTACCTCCTTCTAAAAAAAAAAAAAAAAAAAAAGAAAAAGTCTTTCAGTCTTCGTAGGTTCTAGAGAGTCTTTTAGTCAAAAGTCCACCTCGGACATTAGTCTTTTACTTTTTACTAGCAAAGGTCCACTCCGGACATTAGTTAGATTGTTAAAGTCCACGTCGGACTAGTTAATTAGAGTCTTTAGTCGCAATAAAAGTGTCTTTATTTCTTTTCTCTCTAGACTTGAGACATAATCTTGCATATACATTAACTCCCTGAAAATTGTATTAATCTCAATTATCAATTGATTGCTATATCTTTATATGACGAATTGATCGAAAATGTATTCATTAATAAAGACTCATTAAAGGTAAATGGACCCGCAAACCATCATACATAACTTAACAAACAAGTAATCTCAAAATAACAAACGCTTTGATCAATCGAACTGTTTTCTCTTTTCTATTTGTCCTCTATAAACCCACCCTCATATACAACTTGTGTGCACCCACTGTGTACACTCCATATATACACTCCTTGTGTACACCCACTGTGTACACTCCATATATACACTCCTTGTGTACACCCACTGTGTGCACCCTCTATATATTCTCCTTGTGTACACCCACTGTGTGCACCCTCCATATATGCTCTCCTCGTGTACACCCACTATGTGCACCCTCCATATATACTCTCCTCGTGTACACCCACCATGTACACTCCATATATTCTCCTCGTGTACACCCACTGTGTGCACCCTCTATATATTCCCCTCGTATACGCCCACTGCGTACACTTTCCTAAATACTCTTCATATACACTTCCATCTTCCCATGAAGAAGACGACGACTGCAGAGCCGCTCACCATCGAAGAAGCGTTCGTACAAAAGCCGTCCGTTCCCATGACGACACACTGGGGCTGTCTGTCCTCCTCGAAGATGTCAACGAAATGCAAGGGGCTATTCAAACCCCCTCCATGAGTTCTACCTCCCCAAAGGCGAAAAGCGAGATGCAAGAGGCTCATCTTGCCCCACGTTTCAATAGGTAATTATATATATAAAAAAGAAAGATCGCTAGGTCGAAACCCACAACGGGCGGCTTAGGCAAAAATTAGAGCAAAGACAAAAAAAGAAGCTCGCTAGGTTGAAAACCCGCAAGGGCAGCCTAGGCAAAAATAAGGGTGTGCACGAAGAAATAAATCAAAGCAAAGAAAAATAGAAGGGGCTATCATCATAGGAAAAGTAAAAGTCCCACTTTATTTTTACGAATATTTTCTATTTTTCTTCCTTTTCAAAGGAGTTTAACTCAACTCGACGGCAGGAGTTCGAAGCAGCAACTACTAACGAAGAGGTCCAAAGCAACAAGGAACAATAGAGCAACCACCACTCAAACCCGGTATCAATCATTAAACCGGATCATCCTCGAACTACGCGGACCTGAGCCTCTCACACCGAGAGAAACGTAGGCAACCCCATTGGTCCGGTCCACAAAATATACACAACCCACTTTGAGACAACTTTCATTCTTTTCTCTCTTCCCCATACACTACAGTTTCTATTCTCTTTCTCGATTAATCAAGGCGTTTATTATTTCGAGACTACTTGTCTAAAACATAATCATAAGATACGTAACTAATCAACGAGGTCCATTCTCGAGCAATCAAAAGACAATTCTGAATAAAACAATTTTCAAATGTCTCGACAAGTCTTCCGTTCTACAATCTAGGAAAGAGCTAAACACTTATTTTCTGTCAAGCAGGGGCTTCCTTCCTTTTATACACATACTTCCTGTAACGTTTAAATGCGAGAACTCCCTCTCTTGTTCTCTCTTTCTCTCACTATAACAAAAGGCTCCTGCAAGTCGTCTGTACGTTTTTGTCTTTTTACTTTATTTCGAGTCGATTGAAATAATAATAATAAATAAAAAAAACGACGCTAAAAGAATATACCCACCTAGATTGAAAACCCGCAAGGGCGGTCTAGAGAAAAAACAGGGTGCGTCTAAAAGGAGGTAGGATTCCCCCACCTAATGCCCTCACTAAGCTGGGGCTGTCTGAATGGAATTTGTCCGAGTACTGATACTCCAACAAGATCATTCCCCGTAGAAGGTCATCTCTCTCCATCGAAGCTCAACATGGATGACCTCTTTATAATACCCTCACCAAGCTGGGGCTACCCTAACAGAACAGGATCAACTACCGATGCTCCAACAGGATCACTCTCCAACAAGGCTACTCCCCACAGAATGTTATCTCTCTCCACCGGTGCTCGACATGGCTCACCTCTCTCAAGAGCCCCCCATTCAAACTGGGGCTTTTTCAAACAAAGTTAGGACAACTGCTTGACTACTCAGAAATCACCGGTGACCCGACAAGATCTTGCTCACCCGAAGGACTACCCTAATCAACAAACCCAATGAAGGACAAGTACTTGAATTAATTAGGCTGTAAATAATTATAAGGCATTTTTATAAGATTATTACATTTTCAAAATTGTTTTCTATCACGACACGTTGTTTATAAACCCGCACACTCTGTCTCCACTAATTTATAAATTGTCTTTTTGTCTCGTCTCCGTGACGTTCTAACTTACTCGATCCTGCACCATCTACCCTACAACTTAGGATACCCTCGAGACCTGCATCCCGTCTCCATAAGTCAAAAGCCCTAAATCTCCTTTAGGCGACTCGTACCAATAGAAGTCAAATAGTTTATTAACCCAACTAGGGTGCCCTTAGCCTGTGCAATGCGCTCCTAGTCTGTTTACATGCTACCTACATGCTATCTACATGCTATCTACATGCTACTTGCTACTCTACTTGCTGCATGCTACTGTACATATCATAATGTAAATCTTTATACATCCATATATATTCTACTGTCTGTGCTACAACTAACAAAATGCAGAAACTAAAAGGCTGATTCACTAGCGTCACCCCAAGTCCGCTTCCGCATAGGAGGATACCTACCGGTCGAAGCACCATCATCACCGTGACTAGAAACATCACACTCCGCTAACTTCTGAATGACCTTCACCACTCTCCTGTGACACCTCCGAATGATCACCTGCAGTTTCTCCTCTACCACAACGTGTGGGCCCTCAAGGTGTGTCCGAACGAAGTCATCATACGAGAATCCCTCTACCACAAACTGTCTAGCATCAAGGCCCTTGGTCAACTTAACCCGGTCAGACAAAGACGTTGAAACATTCATAGACCACGGAGGATCCACCGAAACCAAGTAGACACTACCTACTCCGTCCTAGGCTCGTTCCTTATCACCCAAATAAAGGACATCTCCGCTGTCGCCGATCAACAGCCTCCTCTGGCCCGTCGCCTCAATAGCCGCTGTAGCAAGAAACTCAAAGTCTAGCTCCATCCACGGATGGAATGTCATGTCTCTCAAACAGGGTCCCCCCAGAAGAGTCTTCAAACTAATCCTAAGTATAGTGCCGAAAAGTCTCGTCTCCCTATACTTCTGCAACTTGGCACCCATCAACAAGGTACGGCAATCAAGCACTGGTTGTCCCAAACCGACCCATAGCAAGAATCTCATAAGCCCAACACTACATGGGTAAGTCTTCAACAAGAAGAGACTGAAACCAGAAGCAGACAAAGAACGGTTCATACCTCCAAGACAAAGTGTAAGCAGTCGACTGGCTCCAACTGAGACTGACAACTCCGATCTAAAGAACGGTACAACTCCGTCAAATCCGTTGCTCCACAAGAAAGTCTGTTCACTACATCCAAGTCCACTAGGCATCCCAACAGCGGAATCATCGCCATAGTACCAGCATTAGCAAAGATGGGAGGTTGCCTCTACATCACCGACTCCTACCTCAAGAGCCACCAGCATCTCCTCATGTTGCCCCCAAGCGCACCACTCATGTTATCGGTGAAATCAAGCTCAGAAGTCCATCCTCACTCCCATTGGAAAGCTATCTCTACATCACCGCCTCCGGTTTCAAGAGCCACCAACATCCCCTCATACTGCCCCTAAGCGCACCACTCCTGATGTCGGTGCAGTCAAACCCGGTCAAGCTATGAACAGTTTTTGAGTCTTCTCCCACAAGCTATGCACAACGCTACACGAGCTCCTCGACTTCAAAGGAGGCAATACAACCTGCCAACACAGACAGGTATACACAACAAAGGTATGCAATCAATCTAGCAATTTACTTTATGATGCATGCTCATATATGGAATTTTGCATTAGGAGAATCCCCAAAAATTCCAACGAATACTATAAATATCTCACAATCAAAACCCTAGTCTACTTAGGACAAGACGAGTCAACTCAAAACAAATCCAAGACGAGTCAACTCAAAAAAAATCCAAGACGAGTCAACTCAAAACAAATCCAAGACAAAGTCAACTCCGAACAAGTCTGAAACATTTCAATAATTAACGGGCAAAAATATGACTTCATCCAAAATAAGCTTTCTCAACGAAACACTAATGTACATTACAAACAACACAAAAAGCACTTTTAACAAAGTCAACCAAGTCAAAGATCGGTCAAAGATTACAACATTTTCGGACCAAAAATTACTTAACACAAAAATCGCGTTTTTTAACAAAACCACCAAAATCAATACATTACACGTACTACAGATAAATCAATCAACTTGGGTCGAAATCTACATGCTTCATGAAAACCCCAATTTAAGGTCATTAAACCTTAAGTACAAAATTAATTCAATCAAACCTTCTCATTCGAAGTAATTTACAACCAAAACCCCATATCCTGGGTAACTTATAATCGAAACCTTTATAATCAAAGAAAATTCACTTAAACCCCAAACTTTGGGTAATCCACAACTAAATCCCTTACGATCAACAAATTAATCAACAAAACCCCACACCTTGGGTAATTTACAATTGAAACCCCAAGCCTCGGGTAAAATACAAATAAATCCTCCTATCTTGGGTAATTTGCAATAAAGCACTACAACTTCAAGGTAAACCCAAAATTTTTGGTAACTCACAATCAAACCTTTTCATTCGAAGTAATTTACAATCAAACCCTTCATTCAAGGTAAATTACAGTCAACTCACTTACTTAAAACAACTTACAAATAAGTCACTCGAACCCCATATCTTGGGTAATTTGCAAACAAAGCACCTCAACTTAACATCATCCAAATCCAAACCCTGTAACTTTGGGTAAATTACAATCAAACCTTCTCATTCGAAGTAATTAACAATTAAACTTTCTCGTTTGAAGTAATTAACAACCAAACCCCGTAACTTTGGGTAAATTGCAATCAAACCTTCTCATTCGAAGTAATTAACAATGAAACCTTCTCGTTAGAAGTAATTAACAATCAAACCTTCTCGTTCGAAGTAACAATCAAACCTTCTCGTTAGATGTAATTAACAATCAAACCTTCTCGTTAGAAGTAATTAGCAATCAAACCTTCTCGTTCGAAGTAATTAAACCTCCTCGTTCGAAGTGATCAACAATCAAACCCTTCATGCAAGGTAAATTCCAATCAAGTCCCTCGCTCCAAAATAACTCACAATCAAATCCTACACTAAGAGCAATTCACAATTAAAACCTTCTACGGTTAATATTTAAAACCCCGAACTTGGGTAACTTACAATTACAACTCTTACAAATCAACAAGAATTAACTTAAACCCCCGAACTTGGGTCATTCACAATCAAAATCTTTACAATCAAAGTAAGATACAAATAAACCCCAAACCTTGGGTAATCTACAAATTAAAACTCTTTTCAATCTACATAAGATTCATTTAAACCCCAAACTATGGGTAAAATACAACTAAAATTCACTTAAAACCCCAAATCTTGGGTAACTTGTAATCAAAATCTTTACGACCAAAGTAAAATTCAATCGAGCCCCAAACCATGGGTAAATCACGAGTAAACCTCTACGTTCAATACTAATCATTTTAACCCCAAACTTTGGGTAATTTACAATCAAATCAAGATTAACACATTTAAGCCCCAAACATTGGGAAATTCACATCCAAAACATATCTAAGCTCAAACCCTAAACTATAGGTAATTTACACTCAAACTTCACAAAGCTTAAAACCTAAACAAAAGGTATCTTACACCAACAAATTCCAAATCGGCCCGGAAGGCCTCCAAACTTCCAAATCAATCTATAATTAAAGGTCGGAACCTCCTTAAACCCTAAAGATTATATTTGAAGGTTGGAACCTCCGTAAGCCCTAAATCTTCAAAATTAATCTATAATTGAAGGTCCTAAACCCTAAAAATTATAAATTAAAGGTCGGAACTCCGTAAACCCTAATCTTCAAAATTAATCTATAATTTAAGGTCCTAAACCCTAAAAATTATAAATTAAAGGTCGGAACCTCCGTAAACCCTAATCTTTAAAATTAATCTATAATTGAAGGTCCTAAACCCTAAAAATTATAAATTAAAGGTCGGAACCTCCGTAAACCCTAATCTTCGAAATTAATCTATAATTGATGGTCCTAAACCCTAAAAATTATAAATTAAAGGTCGGAACCTCCGTAAGCCCTAACTGGGTCCGTAAGACCTCTATAAAAATTACCAATTGGGTTTGGAAATCCTCTATAAAATTTCTAAAATCTAAAATTGGGTTCGGAAATCCTCTACAAAATTTCTAAAGCTTCTCTAAATTGGGTTCGGAAATCCTCTACAAAATTTCCTTGGGTTCGGAAATCCTCTACAAAATTTCCAAATAAATCTAAAATTGGGTTCAGAAATCCTCTATAAAATTTCTAAAATCTAAAATTAGGTTCGGAAATCCTTTATAAAATTTCTAAAATCTAAAATTGGGTTCGAAAATCCTCTACAAAATTTGTAAAGCTTCTCTAAATTGGGTTCAGAAATCCTCTACAAAATTTCCAAATCAATCTAAAGTTGGGTTCGGAAATCCTCTACAAAATTTCCAAATCTATCTAAAATTGGGTTCGCAAATCCTCTACAAAATTTCCAAATTAATCTAAAATTGGGTTCGGAAATCCTCTACATCAATCCATAATTAAAGGTCAGAACCTCCGTAAACCCTAATCCTCCAGATAAATCGATTACGTGCGCTCTATAGGAAGTTAGAATCCATCCCTAATTCTGTTCTCGATTCATTAAACTTCTTGTCGAACCGTGGGTATGGCCTTCCCTCTTTTCCCCAATAGAGTCCATCTGCAACGACTTTATTGCTTCACGAATGTTGTCGATCTCAGGCGGAAAGACAGTGTCTCGTTTCTTTTTTGCTTTTCCTCCCCAGTAGGGTCCACACAGCTTTATTGTCTGACGAATGCTTGATTATCCCCAGCGAAGGATGGCGTTTCGTTTCTTTCTTTCCCCACAGGTCTCGAACTACGACTGGTTTGATTCCACTTGGATACGTAGGTAGCCTGACATAGGTTCATCCACCCGACCAACCTGGTCACCTTCTTATATCTCTATCCCCGATTTGGAACTCATGTTTCAGATCGGTTCCTTTCTTCATCGACGACCCTCCATGCCTTGCAAGAAACGTCGCCGAGGGGCTACTGTTAGTACCCAACCTGAAAATGAGTTATTAGGCATACTAGAACTCACAGGGACCTCCCAAGTATTTATGAACTGCGCAGGACTTATCCGGAACTTCCCGAAAAGCCCAGATAAGAAGATATCAATGACTGATCGGATGAAGCTGCAAATATAGACGTTATCTAATCCTTCTCTAGAGTCCAGATTGATCAGAGCCTCGGGAATCGAGTCAATCCACTCGGATCGGCCGTGCGGCCACTTTTGTCGGCCGGGGGGCGACTTCTCCCAGGTCGAATTTTCCTATAAATAGGCCCCTCCATCAGCCTATTTGATGACACCTAAAACCCATGGGAAAATCCTCACAGAAAGGATTTCCAGCCTCTCAAAACCCTCTCAAACCCTCTTTTTGATCTTGCTTTGATCATCAAAGAGATTCAATACCGCCGTTCAATCAAAGGAGTGAAGATTCAACCTTCGAAGCCTCTTTCATCGGTTTGGTAACTCGTTCTTACTACTTAACTACGTAGATCTATTATATTCATTCATATATTGCTAAGATCTAGGGTTTTATTCATCGTTCGTGTTCTTGACCGATGATGATCTAGGGTTTCCACGAAACCCGCATTAGATCTAGGTCACATATTACTTACATTATGCATGTTTTCATTATGTTTATGCATCCATATTCATATGTTCTTCATGCTTTCTTCATATTCTTAGTCTAGAACTCATAATATATGCTATAACTAGGGTAGAAATCTTCATGTTTATGTGTTCATTCATATGTATTCATGATGTTCTTATTATAATGTAGATTTACTACTTATACATTCATAACATGCTAGATCTAGGATTGTAATCCCTATTTATGAGCACATGCCATAGACGATGATGATCTTAGGGTTTCATCAAACCCTAATACAATCTAAGAACTACTTCTAACCCTAATCTTCCCCCTCTATATGCATGATCCCGCTTCATCTCTTCCCATTCTAATTCATCAATGAACTACACCGACCTGAGCTTCTCATGATAAGAAGAATGTAGGCAATCTTCGGATCCGGTCTCAAACACTAACACACACACACATTGATCATGATAGAAAGACCGATTCGTCGGGCAATAGGAGTGATGACTTTAATATTCTTCTTCTATTGTAATTTGACCCCCGAACCCTATTATTCTCATAAATGGTTTTCTCAATGTTTTAGCAACAAATAAAACAACGTGGCGACTCTCGATTTCAAACTCGCATATTCACACATATAAAGTGCAAAAATAAAACGATAGGGATACCTCCAACTTATCACTGCGGTGGCGGAAATATATGGTCCCAAGGACCCGGTATACCCGAACTCGAACTTGACCCCTGATCCAGTCCTCTAGTGAGCTGGTCCCAAGTGGCCCTTGCCCATGCACTGCTAGGTGGTGGTGGTGGAGGTGTATACTGCGATTGAGGAGGAGGGTAAAACATGGGAGGGAACTGCTCTCCCGGAAAATGATGCGCCATCATCCGGCGCCTATAATATTGTTCCTCCTCAATATTGGCGTAAACCGCCTCCTCCATTCTCCTTAGCCTCTCATCATTATCATACTCTCGGCACTAATGATGATATTTGGCTAACATTTGCTTTTGCTGATAGTCCTGCAGTCTCTCATCCACCCCCTGAATTTTCCCGGACAGATAATAATTCATTTCCTGTTGGGACATCACTGGATCCTCACCCATACCACTATGAACTGGGGCCTGTCCTCGACCTCCTGACTAAGCTCCTCCACTCTCAATGGTGGACTTCGTCACTGTGGTGCCGGGAGACAAGATTTTGGGAAACCCTGCCATAGCCACCCCCGCCTTATCTGCCAAAGTCGTGATCATGATGGGGAAAAGAAAATTTTTGTTTTCCAGGTTCTTGGCCCTGTCCCCCATTTCACTGCACATTATGCCCCCTATGTTCACTGTTATCCTCCTGATCATGGCATAAAGTAAAGGGGCCCTGTGCCAATGGACCTCCTGATAATGAGAGGTAGGCATGATCCTCTCACAGATAAACCGGTACAATGCCCACAGCTCCAATCTCAACTCCCTAATATGGAACAAGTACCCATGTCTGAGATTATCCGTATCAATATGCACACCAAACTCTGCAGAAAACAGAGCTAGAGTCTCCACCAAGTTCTCCTGCAAATTTCTCTTCAACCTCCAATACTCGCACTCATCATCCGCCACACCGTTAGACAACCCATAATAAGTATTGATGGCCACATCGGACTCATTGACATTATAGCCCCTAACCCAGATGTCGGTGGCCTCAGTCGCCGAATGGAAATTCACGTAGAATTCCCGTACCAACAGTTTAGAACCCATCTGTTTTGGTTTGGCCAACAATCTTTTCAACTTGTAAAATGTGCTCACCTCATCTAACCCATAGTCTTTCAAATCGAACCCCCTCTCTACAGTTACCCCATTGTTTTGTTTATTCTCAAAATAATCTTGCGATGCCCGTGACAAAAAACGAGTGTTATCAAAGTCTAATGCAACTTGGGGCGGGGGAGCACGACCTTTGCCTTTTGGAGGCATTATCACAGCACAATCAACCCACTCAAAGCTCTTTAAAAAGCTAAAAATTCCTTACCGGAAAAACTCGCCGGAAAATCGCCGGAGTTGGGGAAGATGATAGCCGGAGATCCATTGATCTCACGATCACTTTGTCCTTCTATGGCACCTTCAAATTCCAACCCGAACACTTTCAAATCGACCTGTTTCTCTTTCTTCAAAGTTGAACCAAAAATCTTGAAATTGCCGGATTAAATGGGTGATTTGGCTTGAAATATTGATAATAAGTGTGTGAGGGGTAAGATTTGGGTGGAGTTGGGTTGAATTTGGTGGTTTGGATGGTTGATTTGTAGAGAGAGAGAGAGATGGGTTTAAGGGTGGTTTTTAGGGAGAGGAAGAATATGGGGAAGATGGGGAAGAATTAGGGAAGGGAATTCCTCAAATTCGTTTTTGAATAGATTATGGACTCTCTTTCCCGTCAAGCAAGCAGACGCTCGATAGAGACCAGGCGGGCGCCTGAGTTATTAGAGAGTGGTTCGACTTTTTAATTCGAGCGGGAGCTTAAGTAGGGGCACGCGGGCACCTGTGTTGTTAGAGAGTGGGACTTTTCGAAGTTTTTATTCAGGCGGGTGCTTGGTGACTACCAAGCGGGCGCCTGGTTCCCTTTCCAGTCAATTTTTCGCCTCGTTGGTTGGACTGATTTTCTGCACATCACCACAAGCAACCATCACAAGCGTAATATCCTTTATGAAAAATAAAAATGACTCAAAATAAAAAAAATCTTTATGGAGGGTGACACTATTTACACTCCCCTATAAACCCACAAACTCAGAGAGATCCATGAAGGATGAAACAGACTAACTTTTTTACCGCACTTTCGTTGCCTACGTTCCCCCTAGGATAATAAGGGGCTCAGGTCACCGTAGTTCAAACCGACCCAGAAATAAAAGACACGAAAGCAATATTTTTTTCATTTTTTTTAATGAATACCACCACCCCAAACCAAAAGTATGCTATGTCCTCATGGCATTGAAGAAACAACACACTCCCAATTTAAAAATGATGATAAACTGAAAGGGAAAAACAAAAAGCAAATAAAATGATACCTGGTTGGGTTGCCTCCCAACAAGCGCT
The DNA here is from genome assembly GCA_026119855.1 of Campanula takesimana. Lineage (NCBI taxonomy): Eukaryota > Viridiplantae > Streptophyta > Magnoliopsida > Asterales > Campanulaceae > Campanula > Campanula takesimana. The sequence continues at coordinate 1,917,047 of JAOWBW010000094.1, read as the reverse complement.
TTTGTTTTAAGTCTTTGGCTCGACATAATGCCACATGAATATTAAGTGGCTCCCTCCAGGTCCGTCAAATCAATTACATCAATTTCATTGATGTCTTCCAGAATAGACAGCCCCTCATAATATGGCTTCACCCGGTGTCCATTCATTTTAAAAATTGTCCCATCTTTCAAATCTTTGAGCTCCACTGCTCCATGGTGAAAGACACGAACTAACTCATATAGACCCGTCCACCTTGAACACAATTTGCCCGGGAAGAGTTTGAGGCGAGAATTAAAGAGGAGGACCTTCATACCCGGTTTAAAAAACATGGGCTTCAGATTTTTATCATGATATATCTTGGTCCTCTCTTTGTACAACTTGGCACTCTCATAACTGTCTTGCCTCAACTATGCTAACTCATCCAAATCGAGCAACCTCTTCTCTCCCGCTAGATTCAAATCCATATTAAATTCTTTAGTTTCCCAATACGCCTTGTGCTCCAATTCCACCGGAAGGTGGCGCTCCTTCCCATATACTATGCGGCAAGGAATCATACCAATGGGAGTTTTATATGCAGTCCGATATGTTGGTGTAGGTGCCCTAGGCACATTTAATAAACGTTGTAATTGTTATCATTTATTTCATATCAATAAAGAGATGTTTTGATTATTATTGTTATTCATGTTTACTTTTAATAATCTCCATCCCTAGTGCTTGTTAAGCACTAGTATAAAGGCTAAATGATCATGGGATGATCATGTTAGATTTATGGGTACTTGTTTGGAACAATGTACTGGACATGACCCGTTGTATGAGATTTATGTCATGGTCTATGTCGTTCGTATATCTCATATTAGTTATGTCATTTGAATCCTTAAACATGAATTTATTATAGTCTTCCACTTGATGAACATTATGTTTGACGTATTCAAACGCTACCTTAACCCGGTAGTTATAAAGGGTATGATTGGCATAATCAGATTCACGTAGGGAAGGATAATAAGCTAAATGGATTTGTCCCTCTTCAGAGAGATGTCAAGCTTGGGCCTCTCTTAGGAATAATGTTGATGAAAATGTTCGGCCGGACTCAAATGAATTGATTAGATCAATGTCATTTGGATTATCAACATATTCGGAATTGAGAAAGTATTGAACAAAACAAGTTGACCGTTAGACTATGACTTGTGTTCAATGACATCGTGGACAAAGGGATTGTGACATATTCTAAAGGAATGCGAACTTGTATCTAGTTATACTATTTGGGTAGGTATGATGGTTTGCTAGAACCTAATCATATCTTATGGTTTCATGTTTGAACCCATTGCCAACTTAGTATAATCCTAGAGGGTCACACACAATAGAACGAATCTTAAAAGGACTATATTGGAAATTAAGGCTGTCTGGAGCTGGTGTGCGACCGCACAAACCAGGCTGGGCGGCCGCACACCTGGTTTTGGGCGGCCGCACAGTATGTCGGGACAGATTTCCTGATTAAATTAGAAAAAGGATTTTGGACAGGTTTAGACACAAGTTTCCTATTTGGAATTGGTCTAACTTGTATATAAACAACCAAATTCGGCCAAAACTAAGTCCTAGCCTTTGTGCAAGTCTACAAAGAGTTTGAGAGAGTTTTATTTTTTTCTAAGACATCCTATATTGAAGAACAAAATAATACACAAATAAAATTCCATATAGTTCATATTAATTGTGAAAACGTGTTTCACAATTTTGGTCTAGCAACCAAGATCAAGTATTCTTGATATTCGTTCAAGGTGTGGATACCACTAGATGGTGAAGCTCATCATCTTCAAAGTTCGTGTTCTTACTTGTTCGTGATCAAAGCTTCAATTTCTCCACCAAGATCAAAGTCCAAATTCAAAGTCATCAAGGGTTAGTTTTTCTAGTATTCATATTGCAAGTATTTGATTTAATCATATGAATGGATCTATGGGCTTTAGGTTTCATAAAAATTTAAATGCTATTTTCCGCTGTGCATGTTACTCCGAAACCCAACAGTAGTATCAGAGCCCCGTTCATGTTGATTATTTCAATACTTAGATCATGTTGTGTGTATATAAATTGTTTGTATGCCTAGCATGATATGAATATTGGATTATATGATGTTTATGTGTTATATGATTTTTTGTGGTTTATTATTTTACAACTTTAATAGCACTATTGAATCGCACTAAAAATTATGTTGGATTCTGAATTGTTTGATTATTAATTTTTGATTTGATCAAAATTTTAATAATCGGGGAAAACAATTTTGAGACAAATTTTTGAACTTTAAAAATTCATTCTGATGCTACTGTGCGACCGCACAGAAAACCTTGGGCGGCCGCACAAGTTTGGGCGACCGCACAGTTTTTCCTTCAGCGGCCGCACAGTTGTCAGGATTCTGACTTTTGGTTTTTGGTCAGAATCTGGAATTTTGATGGAGTCCGACCAGACCAGTGACAAGACCAGCCAGACCTGCTGATCTGGAATGGGTTTTGGGCAGTTGGTTTGGGTGTGGATCCTGGGGTTTGATTTTCCTATTTGTTTTAGTCTTGAGATTCTAAGTTTGGTTCAAGGTTTGGATGGCTAATCTACGTTCATCAAGATTGTGTTTCCTAAACTTGATCGCAATCAATGTTTCAAAGATAAAATGAAGTTAGAATTATGAAGAGTTCATAATTGCTAAAATTGAGAAACAAAGTTCTTGATTCAAAGATTGGAGATCCATGTGGAATTGTGGATGCAATTGGCCTACGTTCATCGAGACCATCTATTGCTTAGTTTCGGCCACATGGACTACTTTCTTGGTTTCTTGAATTAGTGCAGAATTGTGGATGCCTTATGGCTTAGTTTCGGCCGCACTTCTTGTTGTCTTGATTTGGAGATAATAACCAAAGTTAAAATAGTCTCATCCTCATAATTATAGAGAAACTAAAGACACATAAATATTATGCTTAAATTAATGGAGATTAATTTAGTGGCTAAACTTGATGCGTAACATGTTTATATTATGTGCTCATAAATGTGTTGTATGCTATATGTGATGAACCTTCAAAGAAAGTTTTAAGTCCTTCCGCCATGCCATGATTAAAACACTTGTTTATACGTGGGTAATTTTGTGTAGGCTCGCCAAAGCGAGGTGCATTGATTTTATTCATGTATGAGCAAGATGAGTGAATAAGAGTTTCCTATGTGTTTAAAATGGTTGGACTTAATTAAGCGTCAAAACAGTTTTGGGCTTAAGGCAAAGATGAGATTTAACATGCTTTTTGAAATTGGATTTCTTAAAGAATCTCATGAAAAGAACTGAGAGTCATATGAGATATGATTGACAAGAGTTGTCTACCTAATTAATTTGATTTTGAGCGGTGCGCCAAAGCGTACTTAAAATTAAATTAAAGGGGGATCTTAACCCATTTAAATTATACTATACATTGGATGTATAAAGAAGGTTGTATAATTTAGTGGGAGTATTTTTGGAAAAATACATTGTTTATTTCTTTAATGAAAATTGGTACTTATTAAATTTTGGAAATTTTGCATAATTGTAACAACACTCAATCAATTTTGTTGCGATCGATCCTTGAGAAGGATAAGCTCCAAGAGAATGGTACGAACTTTATGGATTTGATCCGTAGCCTAAGAATTGTTCTTAGGCAAGAAGATAAGTTGTACATTCTCGATGGGCCACTTCCTACTGAACCAGAACCTACTGCCCCTAGGGCAGAAAGAGACAATTACAAGAAACATCGTAATGATTCTAGAGATGTAAGTTGTCTCATGCTTGCCACTATGTGCTCAAAACTCCAACAAAGTTTGGAACATTTGGAAGCCTATGAGATAGGCATGGAGTTAAGATCCATGTTTCAAGAGCAAGCTAGGCAAGAGAGGTACAAGACCATTGTTGCATTCACTTCTTGCAAAATGAGTGAAGGGCAACAAGTGAGTCCTCACATGCTTAAAATGAAAGGTTATGTGGAGCATCTTGAGAAACTTGGCTATCAAATCCCATTGGAGCTAGCCACAGATCTCATTCTTAATTCATTACCTAAATGTTATAATCAGTTTGTGATGAATTATAACATGCATGGAATTGATAAGAATCTCTCCGAGTTGCATGGGATGCTTAAAACTACGAAGATGAAGATTGTGGAGAAAGGTTCTCCTGTGCTCTTGGTTCATGATGGGAAGAAGGCCAGTGCCAAAGGAAAGGGTAAGGCAAAAGTTGTCAAACCCAAGATAAGCGAGGCAAAGGTTGCCAAGGCTTCTGAGGTAAAACCCGATACACAAAAGGATGCAATTTGTTTCCATTGTCAAGAAATTGGTCATTGGAAACATAATTGCAAGGCTTTCTTGGAAGAGCAAAAGAAGAAGAAGGGCAGCAAGGCTGCGTCGACTTCAGGTATCTATATGATAGATATCCTCCTTTCTACCACTGATTCTTGGGTATTGGATGCCGGATGTGGTTCTAACATTTGTTTAAATATGCAGGGACTAAAGAATAGGAGACTGCTTAAAGAGGGTGAAGTAGACCTACGCGTGGGGAATGGAGCAAGAGTTGCTGCATTAGCCGTAGGGACTTATAAAGTCACTTTACCTTCCGGTTTAATACTTGTTTTGAACAATTGCTATTATGTACCGGATTTAAGTAGAAATATTATTTCAATTTCTTGTTTGGATAACGAAGGTTTTAAGTTTCTTATTGAGAATACGAAATTTTCTATTTATTTAAATGATGTGCTTTATGGTATTGCAAATTCATTTAATGGCCTTTATATCTTGGATGTCAAGAATGAAAATAATGCAAATGTCTATCATATAAATAAGAAATCTAAACCTAATGATGTAAATCATTCTTATTTGTGGCATTTTCATCTTGGTCATTTCAATAAGAAGCGTATCTCAAAACTCCATGGGGATGGTCTCTTAGGTTCATGTGACCTTGGGTCATATGACACTTGTGAGTCGTGTCTTCTTGGAAAAATGACTAAGACACCTTTTACCAAGCTAGGTGAAAGGGCAAGTGACTTATTGGGGTTAATACATTCCGATGTATGCGGACGATTATGTAGCAATGCTAGGGGAGGATTTCAATACTTCATAACCTTCACTGATGATTATAGTAGATTTGGGTATGTTTACCTAATGAAACATAAAAGTGAAGCATTTGAGATATTTAGAATATTTCAAAATGAAGTAGAAAAACAACTTGGCAAAAGTATTAAGGCATTTCGATCAGATCGAGGTGGGGAATACTTGAGTCATGAATTTGATGATCATCTAAAGAATTGTGAAATAGTTTCACAATTGACTCCACCCGGAATACCACAATGGAATGGTGTGTCCAAAAGGAGAAATCGGACTTTGTTAGACATGGTTCAATCAATGATGAGTCAAGTTGATCTTCCAATATCCTTTTGGGGTTACGCTCTAGAAACCGCTGCTTTCACACTAAATCGTGTTCCAACTAAATCGGTTCAAAAGACTGCATATGAGATGTGGAGCGGAAAGAAGCCTTGTCTGTCTTTCATGAAGATTTGGGGTTGTGAAGCTTTTGTCAAAAAACTTGTCTCAGACAAACTTGCACACAAATCTGATAAATGTATTTTCGTGGGATATCCTAAGGAAACTAAAGGAAATTACTTTTACAACCAAACGGACAACAAAGTGTTTGTTGCCCGAACTGGTATCTTTCTAGAGAAAGAGTTTCTCTCCAAAGAAATCAGTGGGAGTAAAATAAATCTTGAAGAAATTCGAGACCCAGAAAATGACATCGAAACGATATTGGAACAAGAACAAGAACCACAAGGAGTTGTGGAACCTGTTCAAAATACACAAGTAACTCGCAGATCTAGTAGGTTACGATCCGAGCCCGAGAGATATGGATTTCTCGTAACGGATAGCAATGAGGTGGAAATCATTGAGAATGATGAACCGACAACCTATCAAGAGGCGATGTCTTCTCTTGATTCGGACAAGTGGCTTGGAGCCATGGAATCTGAATTACAATCCATGCAAGACAATCAAGTTTGGAATTTGATTGATGCACCCGAAGGTGTAAAAACCATAGGATGCAAATGGGTCTTCAAGAAGAAGACTGACATAGATGGGAAGGTGCATACTTACAAAGCTAGACTTGTAGAGAAAGGTTATAGGCAAGTTCATGGTATTGACTAAGATGAAACCTTCTCACCCATAGCAATGATCAAGTCTATAAGAATTTTGTTTGCCATTGCCGCATATCATGACTATGAAATATGGAAAATGGATGTCGAAACCGCTTTCCTAAATGGAAAACTACAAGAGGATGTGTATATGACACAACCAGAAGGTTTTGAACAGAATTCTAAGGTATGCAAATTGCAGAAATCCATTTATGGATTGAAGCAAGCTTCTAGGAGTTGGAATCTCCGTTTTGATGAATCGGTCAAAGAGTTTGGTTTCATCAAGAATGAAGATGAGCCTTGTGTATACAAGAAGATTAGTGGGAGCATAGTGCTATTCCTTATTTTATATGTGGATGACATATTACTCATTGGAAATGACATTCCTACATTTCAGTCTGTGAAGACTTGGTTAGGAAAGTGCTTCGCAATGAAAGATATGGGTGAAGCCGCATATATACTTGGCATTAAGATATATAGAGATAGATCAAGGAAGCTACTTGGTTTAAGCCAAAGTACATACATTGACAAGGTCATTAGATGATTCCGTATGGAAAATTCTAAAAGAGGAACCTTGCCGGTGTTACATGGAGTTTCTCTAAGCAAGACTCAATGTCCTAAGACAAAAGATGAGCGTGAGAAAATGAATGATGTTCCATATGCTTCAGCAATTGGGTCCATCATGTATGCCATGATCTGTACTAGGCCGGATATATCTTATGCTTTGAGCATGACAAGTAGATACCAATCCGACCCCAGAGAGAATCACTAGGTGGCTGTAAAAGCGATTCTTAAGTACTTGAGAAGGACTAAAAACTCGTTTTTGGTCTATGGAGGAATGGAAGATAATCTCGTTGTAAATGCTTACACGGATGCAAGCTTCCAAACCGACAGAGATGACAGTCTATCGCAATTGGGTTTTGTGTTTATGTTAAATGGTGGAGCTGTAAGCTGGAAGAGTTCCAAGCAGAGTACAACCGCTGATTCTACAATGAAAGCTGAGTATATTGCTGCATCGGATGCTGCAAAGGAAGCTGTTTGGATTAAGAAGTTCATCACTGAACTTGAAGTGGTTCCTAGTATTGCTAATCCAATAGACCTTTATTGTGATAATAATGGTGCTATTTCTCAATCAAAGGAACCAAGGGCACATCAAAATTCCAAACACATACTTAGGCGTTACCATGTCATTCGAGAAATCATTGACAGAGGTGACGTGAATATATACAAAGTACCTACTGATGACAATGTCGCGGACCCGCTAACAAAGGGATTTCCTCAAGCTAAACATGATGGTAATGTTAGGTCCATGGGTATTAGATACATGGGAGATTGGGCCTAGGGAAAGTGGGAGATTGTTGGTGTAGGTGCCCTAGGCACATTTAAAAAACGTTGTAATTGTTATCATTTATTTCATATCAATAAAGATATGTTTTGATTATTATTGTTGTTCATGTTTACTTATAATAATCTCCATCCCTAGTGCTTGTTAAGCACTAGTATAAAGGCTAAATGATCATGGGATGATCATGTTAGATTTATAGGTACTTGTTTGGAACAAGGTATTGGACATGACCCGCTGTATGAGATTTATGTCATGGTCTATGTCGTTCATATATCTCATATTAGTTATGTCATTTGAATCAAAACATGAAGTTATTATAGTCTTCCACTTGATGAACATTATGTTTGACGTATTCAAACGCTACCTTAACCCGGTAGTTATAAAGGGTATGATTGGCATAATAGGATTCACGTAGGGAAGGATAATAAGCTAACTGGATTTGTCCCTCTTCAGAGAGATGTCAAGCTTGGGCCTCTCGTAGGAATAATGTTGAAGAAAATGTTCCGGCGGACTCAAATGAATTGATTAGATCAATGTCATTTGGATTATCAACATATTCGGAATCGAGAAAGTATTGAACAAAACAAGTTGACCGTTAGACCATGACTTGTGTTCAATGACATCGTGGACAAAGGGATTGTGACATATTCTAAAGGAATGCGAACTTGTATCTAGTTATACTATTTGGGTAGGTATGACGGTTTGCTAGAACCTAATCATATCTTATGGTTTCATGTTTGAACCCATTGCCAACTTAGTATAATACTAGAGGGTCACACACAATAGAACGAATCTTAAAAGGACTATATTGGAAATTAAGGTTGTCTGGAGCTGGTGTGCGACAGCACAAACCAGGCTGGGCGACCGCACACCTGGTTTTGGGCGGCTGCACAGTATGTCGGGACAGATTTCCTGATTAAATTAGGAAAATGATTGGCATAATCGGATTCACGTAGGGAAGGATAATAAGCTAACTGGATTTGTCCCTCTTCAGAGAGATGTCAAGCTTGGGCCTCTCGTAGGAATAATGTTGAAGAAAATGTTCGGGCGGACTCAAATGAATTGATTAGATCAATGTCATTTGGATTATCAACATATTCGGAATCGAGAGTATTGAACAAAACAAGTTGACCGTTAGACCATGACTTGTGTTCAATGACATCGTGGACAACGGGATTGTGACATATTCTAAAGGAATGCGAACTTGTATCTAGTTATACTATTTGGGTAGGTATGACGGTTTGCTAGAACCTAATCATATCTTATGGTTTCATGTTTGAACCCATTGCCAACTTAGTATAATACTAGAGGGTCACACACAATAGAACGAATCTTAAAAGGACTATATTGGAAATTAAGGTTGTCTGGAGCTGGTGTGCGACAACACAAACCAGGCTGGGCGACCGCACACCTGGTTTTGGGCGGCTGCACAGTATGTCGGGACAGATTTCCTGATTAAATTAGGAAAAGGATTTTGGACGGGTTTAGACACAAGTTTCTTATTTGGAATAGGTTTAACTTGTATATAAACAGCCAAATTCGGCCAGAACTAAGTCCTAGCCTTTGTGCTAGTCTCCAAAGAGTTTGAGATAGTTTTATTTTGTTCTAAGACATCCTATATTGAAGAACAAAATAATACACAAATAAAATTCCATATAGTTCATATTAATTGTGAAAACGTGTTTCACAATTTTGGTCTAGCAACCAAGATCAAGTGTTCTTGATATTCGTTCAAGGTGTGGATACCGCTAGAGGGTGAAGCTCATCATCTTCAAAGTTCGTGTTCTTACTTGTTCGTGATCAAAGCTTCAATTTCTCCACCAAGATCAAAGTCCAAATTCAAAGTCATCAAGGGTTAGTTTTTCTAGTATTCATATTGCAAGTATTTGATTTAATTATATGAATGGATCTATGGGCTTTGGGTTTCATAAAAATTTAAATGCTATTTTCCGCTGTGCATGTTACTCTGAAACCCAACACGATACGCCCACAGTGCATCACACAATTTTAAAGACCAATCCTTACAATTTGGATGTACTGTCTTCTCAAGCACTGCCTTGATTTGGCGATTGCTCACCTCCACTTGGCCTGAAGTTTGAGGATGGTAGGCCGTAGCCAACTTGTGACCCACCCCGTACTTCTTCAGCACTTGGTTGAACATACGGTTAGTGAAATGTGTCCCTTGGTCACTGACGATGACACGCGGTACTATATACCTGCTAAAGATATTGTCACACATAAACTTGCACACAACGTTAGCATCATTAGTGCGGGTAGGAATTGCTTCCACCCACTTAGACACATAATCAATAGCAACAAGTATGTACAAGTAACCATGGGAAGGGGGAAAGGGACCCATGAAATTAATGCCCCAAACATCATAAATATCAACAATTAAATTATGTTGTAGGGACATCTCATCTCTTTTTCCTATGTTGCCAGTCCGTTGGCATCTATCACACCTCACACAAAATTCCTGAGCATCTTTAAATAAGGTGGGCCAATAGAGCCCTGCTTGAAGCACTTTCCTAGCAGTCTTTTGCCCACTAAAATGACCCCCAAATTGGAGTTCATGGAAAAACCTCAACACACTAGCCTGCTCATGCTCAGGAATACAACGCCGAATAATCTTATCCGGACATACTTTCCACAGATAAGGGTCATCCCAAATGTAATGCTTCACATCCGACTTAAACTTTCGTTTTTAGTCGTAAGTGAAGTGTGGTGGCATCAAGTTAGTCACCAGATAATTCACGAAATCAGCATACCAAGGCTCTTGGACATGTAAATCAAAAAGTTGCTCATCCGGAAAATTTTCATTAACCGGAATCGCCCCATCAATAACACTCGTGAAAGTGAAGTCCTGAAGCCTAGATAAGTGATCCGCCACCACATTTCGGTCCCCTTCTTATCTCTAATCTCAATGTCAAACTCCTGCAGTAGGAGCATCTACCTAAGAAGTCTAGGTTTAGCATCGTTTTTATTCAACAAGTATTTAAGTGCAGCATGATCAGAGTAGACAATTACCTTGGATCCAAGCAAGTAAGAACGAAACTTTTCAAGAGCAAACAAAACTGCTAAAAACTCTTTTTCAGTGGTAGTATAATTCAGTTGTGCATCATTTAAAGTTCTACTTGCATAATGAATCACATGAGGTAGCTTGTCCACACTTTGCCCCAACACAGCCCCAATCGCAAAATCAGACGCATCACACATGATCTCAAAGGGTAGAGACCAATTGGGGCTAGACAAAATGGGGGCACAATTCAATTTTTCTTTCAACACATTGAATGCTTCCAAGCACTCTTGGTTGAAGATGAACTCGGTATCCTTGGCTAGCAGGTTACATAAAGGCTTACAAATTATGGAAAAATCTTTTATGAAACGCCTATAAAAACCCGCATGGCCCAGAAAACATCGTACACCTTTAACCGATACAGGGGGAGGTAATTTAAAAATCACATCAATTTTTGCTTTATCTACCTCAATCCCTTTACTAGACACCAAATGCCCTAGCATAATACCATGCCTCACTAGAAAATGACATTTTTCTCAACTAAGGGTCAAATTTGTCTCACAACAATGTTTTAAAACCATTGTTAAATTCTCGAGGCACCCATCAAAACTGTCACCAAACACAGAGAAGTCATCCATGAAGACTCGACACATGTCTCTATCAAGTCAGAGAATATGGAGGTCATACACCTTTGAAAGGTCGCGGGTGCATTGCATAGCCCAAAGGGCATCCTCCTAAAAGCAAATGTGCCAAAGGGACAAGTAAAAGTAGTCTTGGATTGGTCCTCTGGTGCAATGGGAATTTGGTTATATCCCGAGAAACCATCCAAAAAGCAATAATAAGCATGTCCAGCTAACCTCTCTAAGATCTGATCAATAAAGGGCAAAGGGAAGTGATCTTTCTTTGTTGCAGCATTAAGTTTGCGCAAATCTATGCACATTCTAAGCCCAGTCACTTCCCTAGTTGGCACTTCCTCACCTTTCTCATTAGTAGTGACAGTGTAACCCGATTTATTAGGAACAACTTGAACCGGGCTCACCCACTCACTATCAGCGACGGGATAGATAATGCCTGCATCTAACAACTTTAGGACCTCTTTCCTAACTGCCTCATCCATGTGAGGGTTCAACCTCCTCTGTCTTTCTCTAGACGGCCTAGCACCATCCACAAGAAAAATTTTATGCATGCACATGGAGGTGCTTATGCCTTTAATATCTTCTAAGGACCACCCTATGGCCGACTTGTGCTCACAAAGCACTTTTATCAACTTGGCCTCTTGCTCTAGGATCAAATCTGAGGCAATTATCACCGGTAAAGTCTCACCCTCCCCAAGAAAGACATACTTTAAATTTGAGGGGAGGGTTTTCAGCTCAAGAGCGGGAGGGGTTACAATAGAAGGCACTGACTTCTCATTGAAGTGGCCTAGGGGGTGAAACGGGCCATCGCTAGGATGGTGTTCATCGGCCTTTTCCAAAGCCATCAATTGAACATCCGCATTATCCCTAAGTTTCTCACCGCCAATTGACAACAAAGACTCTAACTCCTCACAGTCTCTCTCATGCCATAAAACATCACTCACACAGTCCTCCACAACATCAACACAATTATATGACTCATCATCTATGGGACTTTGCATGACACCAAACACAGATATTTTAATTTTCTCATTAGCCATACACATAGACAAAGTCCCATCACCCATATTAATGATGGTATTGGTAGTAGCCATAAATGGATGCCCAAGCAATATGGGAGAATCCTGACTATTCCTAACACCATTAACAGTTTCAAGAACCACAAAGTCCACAGGTATAATCAAATTGGCTACCTGCACTAAAACATCCTCCACAATTCCCAATGGCCTCTTGATTGAACGGTCAGCCAGTTGCAAGGTCATTGTGGTGGGTTTTAGCTCAGGTAAACCCAACTCAAGATACAAATAATACGGCAACAGATTAATGCTAGCACCAAGATCCAACATTGCCTTCACCTTTTTAGAGTCCCACATAGATATAGAAATGTTAAAACTTCTGGGGTCCTTTAATTTAGGTGGGAGGTTCTGTTGTACCACGGCACTGGCACTTTCACCCATAATCAACTTCTCATCATTCCTATACTTGGGTATCCAGAATTTAGTTCTTTGAAAAACTTAGCATAAGCTGGAATATTTTTGATGATATTCAACAATGGGAGATTAATGTTAACTTTTGAAAACATGTCATACAAATCAGACATTTGCTTATCCAGCTTGCTCCTCATAAATCTACCAGGAAATAGTACGGGAGGTATGGAATCATTAATAATGATGAACCGACCACCTACCAAGAGGCGATGTCTTCTCCTGATTCGAAGAAATGGCTTAGAGCCATGGAATCTGAATTACAATCCATGCAAGATAATCAAGTTTGGTACTTGATTGATGCGCCCGAAGGTGTAAAAACCATAGGATGCAAATGGGTCTTCAAGAAGAAGACTGACATGGATGGGAAGGTGCATACTTACAAAGCTAGACTTGTAACGAAAGGCTATAGGCAAGTTCATGGTATTGACTATGATGAAACCTTTTCGCCCGTAGCAATGATCAAGTCTATAAGAATTTTACTTGACATTGCCGCATATCATGACTATGAAATATGGCAAATGGATGTCAAAACCGCCTTCCTTAATGGGAATTTGCAAGAGGACGTCTATATGACACAACCCGAGGGTTTTGAATAAAGTTCCAAAGTATGCGAATTGTAGAAATCCATCTATGGACTGAACCAAGCTTCTAGGAGTTGGAATATCCGTTTTGATGAATCGGTCAAAGAGTTTGGCTTCAACAAGAACGAAGATGAACCCTGTGTATACAAGAAGATTAGTGGGAGCATAGTGCTATTCCTTGTTTTATATGTGAATGACATATTGCTTATTGGAAACGACATTCCTACACTTTAGTCTGTAAAGACTTGGTTAGGAAAGTGTTTCGCAATGAAAGATATGGGTGAAGCCGCGTATATCCTTGGCATTAAGATATACAGAGATAGATCAAAGAAGCTAATTGGTTTAAGCCAAAGTACATACATTGACAATGTCATTAGAAGATTCCACATGGAAAATTCTAAGAGAGGTACCTTGCCAGTGCTACATGGAGTTTCTCTAATCAAGACTCAATGTCCTAAGACAAAAGATGAGCGTGAGAAAATGAATGATGTTTCATATGCTTCGGCAATTGGGTCTATCATGTATGACATGATATGTACTAGGCCGGATGTATCTTATGCTTTGAGCATGACAAGTAGATATCAATCCGACCCCAGTGAAAATCACTGGATGGCTGTAAAAGCAATTCTTAAGTACTTGCGAAGGACTAAAGATTCGTTTTTGATCTATAGAGGAATGGAAGATGATCTCGTTGTAAATGGTTACACGGATGCAAGCTTCCAAACTGACAGAGACGATAGTCGATCGCAATCGGTTTTTATGTGTATGTTAAATGGTGGAACTGTAAGCTGGAAGAGTTCCAAGCAGAGTACAACCGCTGATTCTACAACTGAAGCTGAGTATATTGCTGCATCGGATGCTGCAAGGGAAGCTGTTTGGATTAAGAAGTTCATTAGTGAACTTGAAGTGGTTCTTAGTATTGCTAACCCAATAGACCTTTATTGTGATAATAATGGTGCTATTGCTCAAGCGAAGGAACCAAGGGCACATCAGAAATCCAAACATATTTAGGCATTTTCATATCATTCGAGAAATCATTGATAGGGGAGACGTAAATATATGCAGAGTACCAACAGATGACAATGTTGCGGACCCGCTAACAAAGGGACTTCCACAAACTAAACATGATGGTCATGTTAGGTACATGGGTATTAGATACATGGGAGATTGGGCCTAGGGAAAGTGGGAGATTGTTGGTGTTGGCGCCCTAGGCACGTTTAATAAACGTTGTAATTGTTATCATTTATTCATATTAATAAAGAGATGTTTTGATTATTATTGTTGTTCATGTTTACTTATAATAATCTCCGTCCCTAGTACTTTCTTGGTATTAGTAGAAAGGCTAAATGATCATGGGATGATCATGTTAGATTTATGGAAACTTGTTTGGTACTGGACATGACCCGCTTTATGAGATCTATATCATGGTCAATGTCATATATGTATCTCATATTAGTTATGTCATTTGAATCCTTAGACATGAAGTTATTATAGTCTTCCACTTGATGAACATTATGTTTGATATATTCAAATGCTACCTTTAACCGGGTAGTTATAAAGGGTATGATTGGCATAATCGGATTCATGTAGGGTAGAATAATAAGATGTGATGAATTTGTCCCTCTTCGGATTGTCAAGCTTGGGCCTCTCGTAGGAATGATGTTGATGAAAATGTTCGGCCGGACTCAAATGAATTATTGGATCAATGTCATTTGGATTATCAACATATTCGGAATCGAGAAAGTATAGAACAAAAACAAGTTGACTTGTTGACCATGACTTGTGTTCAATGACATCGAGGACACAGGGATTGTGACATGTTCTAAATGGAATGCGAACTTGTATCTAGTTACATTATTTGGGTAGGTATGACGGTTTGCTAGAACCTAATCATATCTTATGGGTTTATGTTTGGACTCATTGCCAACATAGTGTAATCCTAGAGGGTCACACACAAATAGAACGAATCTTAAAGGACTAAATTGGAATTATATAAATATAGGCTTTTCTGGTCGGGCACGACCGTGTCGCTTATAGGGCACGACCGTGCCAATTATCGGCATAAGGGAAGCATGGATCGAACCTGGTGGCACGACCGTGCTGGTTATAACGCACGACCGTGCTAGGTATGGCCATGCCGATTATAAAGCACGACCATACCAATAATCAAATTTCAGAGGCCAGGATCGACCATAGTGGCACGGTCGTGCCAGTTTTAGGGCACGACCGTGCCAGTGCTGCTTGGACATAAAGTAATTTCTTTAATTGAGTGACGGGATTTAGGAATCCTAGATCATTAAGGGTTAATGGCAAGGACCTATAAAAGGATCTTTTCACCAGCCATTAAGGGTACTATTCCAAGCCTCTTAGAGAGACAATATTCTTGATTAGTGATTTGGAATTTAAGATCAAGAATTCATAATTCCATATAGTCAATATAATTGTGAATGTGTGTTTCATAATTTTGGTCTAGCAACCAAGATCAAGTGCTCTTGATATTCGTTCGAGGTGTGGATACCGCTAGAGGGTGAAGCTCATCATCTTCAAAGTTCATGTTCTTACTTGTTCGTGATCAAGCTTCAAATTCTCCACCAAGACGAAAGCCTAAAATTCAAAGTCATCAAGGTCTAGTATTCTAGTATTCATATTGTATGTATTTGATATAATCATATGAACGGATCTATGGCTTTAGGTTTCATGACAATTTTAATTTCTTAATTTCGATGCGCATGTTACTACGAAACCCAACAGTGGTATCAGAGCCCCGTTCATGTTGATTATTTCAATACTAGATCATGTTGTGTGCATGTAAATTGTTTGTTTATGTGCCTAGAATGATATGAATATTGGATTATGATGTTTATGTGTTATATGATTTTATGTGGTTTATTGTTTTATAAACTTTAATCGCACTATTCAATCGCAATAAAAATTATGGTGGATTTAAAATTGTTTGGGTTATCAATTTTTGATTGGATCAAAGTTTTGATAATCTAGGTATTCATGAATTGTTAATTCAAGGTTTTGATGATCATGGTGATTGGGTCACCAAGAACACCAAATCATAATTGAATCGGGAAAAACAATTTTGAGATAAATTTTGGAACTTTAAAAATCTGGGATTTTTCAGAGGAGGTTCGACCGGACCCAATGAAGAGACCCGGCCAGACCTAGGGTTCCGGTCGGGGGTTCTTTCTAGGGTTTGGGTGTGGATCTCGGGGTTTAATTTTCCTATTTGATTTAGTCTTGTGATTCTAAGATTGGATCAAGGTTTGGATGGCTAATCTACGTTCATCGAGATTGTGTTTTCCAAACTTGATCGCAAATCAAAGATTCAAAGATAAAACGAAGTTAGAATTATGAAGAGTTCATAATTGCTAAAATTGAGAAACAAAGTTCTTGATTCAATGATTGGAGATCCATATGGAATTGTGGATACAATTGGCCTACATTCATCGAGACCATCTATTGCTTAGTTTCGGCCACATGAACTACTTTGTTAGTTTCTTGAATTAGTGCGGAATTGTGGTTGCCTTATGGCTTAGTTCGGCCGCACTTCTTGTTGTCTTGATTTGGAGATGATAACCAAAGTTTAAAGAGTCTCATCCTCATAATTATAGAGAAACTAATGACACATAAATATTATGCTTAAAATAATGATGATTAATTTAGTGGCTAAACTTGATGTGTAACATGTTTATATTATGTTCTCATAAATGTGTTATATGCTATATGTGATAAACCTTCAAGAAAGTTTTAAGTCCTCTTGCCATGCCATGATTAAAACACTTGTTAGTACATAGGTAATTTTAATATGGGTTCGCCAAAGCGAAGTGTGTTAATTTTATTCATGTATGAGCAAGATGAGTGAATAAGAGTTTTCTATACATTTAAAATGGTTGGACTTAATTAAGCGTCAAAACAGTTTTGGGCTTAAGGCAAAGATGAGATTTAACATGCTTTTTGAAATCGGATTTCTTAAAGAATCTCAGAAAATGATCTAAGAATTATACGGGATATGATTGACATGTTTGTCTACCTAATTAATTTGATTTTGAGTGGTGCGCCAAAGCGTACTTGAAATTAAATTAAAGTTGGATTTTAGCCCATTTAAATTATATTATACATTGGATGTATAAGAAGGTTGTATAATTTAGTGGGAGTATTTTTTGGAAAAATACATAGTTTATTTCTTTAATGAAATTGGTACTTATGAAATTTTGGAAATTTTGCATAATTGTAGATAATGATAACCAACACTCAATCAATTTTGTTGCGATCGATCCTTGAGAAGGATAAGCTCCAAGAGAATGGTATGAACTTTATGGATTTGATCCGTAGCCTAAGAATAGTTCTAAGGCAAGAAGATAAGTTGTACATTCTCGATGGGCCTCTTCCTGTTGAACCTGAAGCCAATACCCCTAGGGCAGAAAGAGACAATTACAAGAAACATCGTAATGATTCTAGAGATGTAAGTTATCTCATGCTTGCTACTATGTGATCAAAACTCCAACAAAGTTTGGAACATTTGGAAGCCTATGAGATAGGCGTGAAGTTAAGAGCTATGTTTCAAGAGCAGGCTAGGCAAGAGAGGTACAAGACCATTGTTGCATTCACTTCTTGCAAGATGAGTGAAGGGCAACAAGTGAGTCATCACATGCTTAAAATAAAAGTCTATGTAGAGCATCTTGAGAAACATGGCTATCCAATCCTATTGGAGCTAGCCACGGATCTCATTCTTAATTCATTGCCTAAATGTTATAATCAGTTTGTGATGAATTATAACATGCATGGAATGGATAAAAATCTCTCCGAGTTGCATGGAATGCTTAAAACTGTGGAGATGAAGATTTTGGAGAAAGGTTCCCCTGTGCTCATGGTTCAAGATGGGAAGAAGGCTAGTTCCAAAGGAAAGGGTAAGAAAGTTGTCAAACCCAAAATAAGCAAGGCAAAGGTTGCCAAGGCTCCAGAGGCAAAACCCGATTCACAAAAGGATGCAATTTGTTTCCATTATCAAGAAATTGGTCATTCGAAACGTAATTGCAAGGCTTTTAAGGAAGAGCAAAAGAAGAAGAAGAGCAGTGGGACTGCGTCGACTTCAGGTATCTATATGATAGATATTCTCCTTTCTACCACTGATTCTTGGGTATTGGATACCGGATGTGGTTCTCACATTTGTTTAAATGTACAGGGACTAAAGAATAGGAGACTGCTTAAAAAGGGTGAAGTAGACCTACGCGTGGGGAATGGAGCAAGAGTTGCTGCATTAGCCATAAGGACTTATGAAGTCACTTTACCTTCCGGTTTACTACTTGTTTTGAACAGTTGCTATTATGTACCGGATTTAAGTATAAATATTATTTCAATTTCTTGTTTGGATAATGAAGGTTTTAAGTTTCTTATTGAGAATAAGTGATTTTCTATTTATTTAAATGATGTGCTTTATGGTATTGAAAATTCATTTAATGGCCTTTATGTCTTGGATGTCAAGAATGAAAATAATGAAAATGTCTATTATATAAATAAGAAATCTAAACCTAATGATGTAAATCATACTTATTTGTGGCATTGTCGTCTTGGTCATATTAATGAGAAGCGCATCTCAAAACTCATTAGGGACGGTCTTTTGGGTTCATGTGATCCTGAATCATATGATACTTGCGAGTCGTGTCTTCTTGGAAAAATGACTAAGACACCTTTTACCAAGCTTGGTGAAAGGGCAAGCGACTTATTGGGGTTGATACATTCCGATGTATGCGGACCACTAAGTAGCAATGCTAGGGGAGGATTTCAATACTTCATAACCTTCACTGATGATTATAGTAGATTTGGGTATGTTTACCTAATGAAACATAAGAGTGAAGCATTTGAGATATTTAGAATATTTCAAAATGAAGTAGAAAAACAACTTGGCAAAAGTATTAAGGCACTTCGATCAGATTGGGGTGGAGAATACTTAATCCATGAATTTGATGATCATCTAAAGAATTGTGGAATAATTTCACAATTGACTCCACCCGGAACACCACAATGGAATGGTGTGTCCGAGAGGAGGAATCGGACTTTGTTGAACATGGTTCGATCAATGATGAGTCAAGTTGATCTTCCTTTATCCTTTTGGGGTTATGCTCTAGAAAGCGCTGCTTTCACACTAAAACGTGTTCCAACTAAACCGGTTCAAAAGACTCCATATGAGATATGGAGTGGAAAGAAACCTTGTTTGTCTTTCATGAAGATTTGGGGTTGCGAAGCTTTTGTCAAAAGACTTGTCTCAGACAAACTTTCACACAAATCTGATAAATGTATTTTCGTGGGATATCCTAAGGAAACTAAAGGATATTACTTTTACAACCGAATGGACAACAAAGTCTTTGTTGCCCGAAATAGTATCTTTCTAGAGAAAGAGTTTCTCTCTAAAGAAATCAGTGGGAGTAAAATAAATCTCGAAGAGGTTCGAGACCCAGAAAATGACATTGAACCGATAGTGGAACAAGAACAAGTACCACAAGAAATTGTGGAACCTGTTCAGAATACACAAGTAACTCGTAGATCTGGTAGGTTATGGTCCGAGCCCGAGAGATATGGGTTTCTCATAACGGATAGTAATGAGGTGGAAATAATTGATAATGATGAACCGACCACCTACCAAGAGGCGATGTCTTCTCCTGATTCGAAGAAATGGCTTGGAGCCATGGAATCCGAATTACAATCCATGCAAGATAATCAAGTTTGGAACTTGATTGATGCGCCCGAATGTGTAAAAACCATAGGATGCAAATGTGTCTTCAAGAAGAAGACTGACATGGATGGGAAGGTGCATACTTACAAAGCTAGACTTGCAGCGAAAGGTTATAGGCAAGTTCATGGTATTGACTATGATGAAACCTTTTCACCCGTAGCAATGATCAAGTCTATAAGAATTTTGCTTGCCATTGCCGCATATCATGACTATGAAATATGGCAAATGGATGTAAAAACCGCCTTCTTTAATGGGAATTTTCAAGAGGGTGTCTATATGACACAACCCGAGGGTTTTGAACAAAGTTCCAAAGTATGCAAATTGCAGAAATCCATCTATGGACTGAAGCAAGCTTCTAGGAGTTGGAATCTCCGTTTTGATGAATCGGTCAAAGAGTTTGGCTTCATCAAGAACGAAGATGAACCTTGTGTATACAAGAAGATTAGTGGGAGCATAATGCTATTCCTTGTTTTATATGTGGATGACATATTGCTCATTGGAAATGACATTCCTACACTTCAGTCTGTAAAGACTTGGTTAGGAAAGTGTTTCGCAATGAAAGATATGGGTGAAGCCGCGTATATCCTTGGCATTAAGATCTACAGAGATAGATCAAAGAAGCTAATTGGTTTAAGCCAAAGTACATACATTGACAAGGACATTAGAAGATTCCGCATGGAAAATTCTAAGAAAGGTACCTTGCCAGTGCTACATGGAGTTTCTCTAAGCAAGACTCAATGTCCTAAGACAATTGATGAGCGTGAGAAAATGAATGATGTTCCATATGCTTCGACAATTGGGTCCATCATGTATGCCATGATATGTACTAGGCCGGATGTATCTTATGCTTTGAGCATGACAAGTAGATATCAATCCGACCCCGGTGACAATCACTGGATGGCTGTAAAAGCGATTCTTAAGTACTTACGAAGGACTAAAGATTAGTTTTTGATCTATGGAAGAATGGAAGATGATCTCGTTGTAAATTGTTACACGGATGCAAGCTTCCAAACTGACAGAGATGATAGTCGATCGTAATTGGGTTTTGTGTTTATGTTAAATGGTGGAGCTGTAAGCTGGAAGAGTTCCAAGCAGAGTACAACCGCTGATTCTACAACTGAAGCTGAGTATATTGCTGCATCGGATGCTGCAAAGGAAGCTGTTTGGATTAAGAAGTTTATTAGTGAACTTGAAGTGGTTCCTAGTATTGCTAACCCAATAGACCTTTATTGTGATAATAATGGTGCTATTACTCAAGCAAAGGAACCAAGGGCACATCAGAAATCCAAACACATACTTAGGCGTTTTCATATCATTCGAGAAATCATTGATATGGGAGACGTAAATATATGCAGAGTACCAACTTATGACAATGTTGTGGACCCGCTAACAAAGGGACTTCCACAAGCTAAACGTGATGGTCATGTTAGGTCCATGGGTATTAGATACATGGGAGATTGGGCCTAGGGCAAGTGGGAGATTGTTGGTGTTGGTGCCCTAGGCACGTTTAATAAACGTTGTAATTGTTATCATTTATTTATATTAATAAAGAGATGTTTTGATTATTATTGTTGTTCATGTTTACTTATAATAATCTCTGTCCCTAGTACTTGCTTGGTATTAGTATAAAGGCTAAATGATCATGGGATGATCATGTTAGATTTATGGGTACTTATTTGGTACTGGACATGACCCGCTTTATGAGATCTATATCATGGTCAATGTCATATATGTATCTCATATTAGTTATGTCATTTGAATCCTTAGAAATGAAGTTATTATAGTCTTCCACTTGATGAACATTATGTTTGATATATTCAAATGCTACCTTTAACCGGGTAGTTATAAAGGGTATGATTGGCATAATCGGACTCATGTAGGGAAGAATAATAAGCTGTGATGGATTTGTTCCTCTTCGGAGAGATGTCATGCTTGGGCCTCTCGTAGGAATGATGTTGATGAAAATGTTCGGCCGGACTCAAATGAATTGATTGGATCAATGTCATTTGGATTATCAACATATTCGGAATCGAAAAAGTATTGAACAAAAACAAGTTGACTTGTTGACCATGACTTGTGTTCAATGACATCGAGGACAAAGGGATTATGACATGTTCTAAATGGAATGCGAACTTGTATCTAGTTACATTATTTGGGTAGGTATGACGGTTTGCTAGAACCTAATCATATCTTATGGGTTCATGTTTGGACTCATTGCCAACATAGTGTAATCCTAGAGGGTCACACACAAATAGAACGAATCTTAAAAGACTGAATTGAAATTATGGAAATATAGGCTTTTCTGGTCGGGCACGACTGTACCGCTTATAGGGCACGACCGTGCCAATTATCAGCATAAGGGAAGCATGGCTCGAATCTGGTGGCACGACCGTGCTAGGCATGGCCGTGCCGATTATAAAGCACGACCGTGCCAATAATCAGATTTTAGAGGCCAGGCTCGACCCTAGTGGCACGGTCGTGCCAGTTTTAGGGCACGACTGTGCCAGTGCTGCTTGGACAGAAAGTAATTTCCTTAATTGAGTGACGGGATTTAGGAATCCTAGGTCATTAATGGTTAATGACTAGGACCTATAAAAGGATCTTTTCACCAGCCATTAAGGGTATTATTCCAAGCCTCTTAGAGAGACAATATTCTTGATTAGTGATTTGGAATTTAAGATCAAGAATTCATAATTCCATATAGTCAATATAATTGTGAAAGTGTGTTTCATAATTTTGGTCTAGCAACCAAGATCAAGTGCTCTTGATATTCGTTCGAGGTGTGGATACCGCTAGAGGGTGAAGCTCATCATCTTCAAAGTTCATGTTCTTACTTGTTCGTGATCAAGTTTCAAATTCTCCACCAAGACCAAAGCCTAAAATTCAAAGTTATCAAGGATTATTATTCTAGTATTCATATTGTATGTATTTGATATAATCATATGAACGGATCTATGGCTTGGGTTTCATGAAAATTTTAAATGCTTAATTCCACTGCGCATGTTACTACGAAACCCAACACATATGGCTTGGGGGTGGAAGAATCAGTAATAGGAATTTCCCCCATGCCATTAGTACTCTTACTGTAGATACCCCGGGGAACCACAGCTTGGCTAGAGCGCGTGAGTTATCCTAGGATGTCTAACTTGCTTTTAGAGTCTCCACCTATGTTTTGAGGAACATAAGAAAAACCTATTGATAATAGCCTAAGTTTGATTACGAAAACAGAGATTCTTTGTTTTGAGGTTCGGGGGTTAGGTTATGAGATGGGAAGTACCGAAACACCCATCTCGCCCAACTAAAGTCGGTCTTGCTTGATCAAAATCTACATGAATAATAAACGTTCTTCTTCTTCTTCTTCTTTAAATCATAAAAAGGGGTTTTAAAATAGAGTTTGGAATGTAGGAGATAACTCTTTAATCGACCTCAATGAGATGAGGTGATCATTAGAGTCATGTCCCAAAATGATTTAGGTGATTGCACTTTGATAAAACAAAAAGAAAGAGAAAAGAGATGAAGTTAAGAAGAGGAAAGAAATAACTTTACCTAGACTTCAAGAGACTTCAAACACTTCTTGATGAATTCTTTGGAGAAATCCTTTGGAAATGCTTTGTAAGTGTGAAATTTTAGTGTCTTATTGAGAATGTAAGATTGAGAGCCCAAGGTCCTTGAAAATGGAGGTAAAAGGGGGGTTTTTATAGGTGAAAGAGAGATGTTTTTGGTGCCAAAACTCAGTCACCAAGAAATCTTTCCCGGGAAAAATCCTGTAAATTGAACAAGGGAGAGAATCCTGGCCAGAAATCTGTAACCGACGCCCAGAGGCGCGCGCTTCCTGCTTTGGGGTGGGAGGCGCGCGCGTCTGGATCCTCCTGTCGGAGGCGCGCGACTCAGAGAAGGCGATTTTGACAAAATGGACTAGAAGTCAGCCCTGTTATTCAGTTTAGTCCCTGGACTTAACGAAGTCAGTCAGGAACTTAACGGAAGTGACAGAAACTAATGAGAAACACTTAAAATGGGGAGAAACACAAGATCAAATGTGCAATCGGGGTGAGCGGTCCAAGGCGGGGTGTCTACAGAGCCCCTCGGCGACGTGGATTGCAAAGCCAAACGCGTCGACGAAAGTTAAAAACACCCGCCGAGGACATCACCAAGAAAAAACAAAGACTCGATGAAAGCAGGAATTTGAAATTGCGAGAGATAGTGGTGCGCTTCCTGTGTGAGCGGCTTTTGTTGATAGAGGGGGTGGCATGATCCGTTAGGTGAACCTGCCGGCTGAATATGTTGAATGAGGCCGTTAGTGAACCTTTGAACGAGGCCGTTAGTGAACCTTTGGAGAGGCCGTTAGTGAACCTTTGAGGAGGCCGTTAGTGAACCTTTGAAGAGGCCGTTAGTGAACCTTTGGAGAGGCCGTTAGTGAACCTTTGAAGAGGCCGTTAGTGAACTTTTGAAGAGGCCGTTAGTGAACCTTTGAGGAGGAATCCGTTAATGAAATCCGTTGATGAGGCCGTTAGTGAACCCTTGAATGAGGCCGTTAGTGAACCTTTGTAGAGGCCGTTGGTGAGCCTTTGGAGAGGCCGTTAGTGAACCTTTGAGGAGGCCGTTAGTGAACCTGTGAAGAGGCCATTAGTGAACCTTTGGAGAGGCCGTTGGTGAACCTTTGTTGACGAATCCGTTAGTGAAATTCGTTGATGAAATATTGCTTTGAAGTCGCGTGCCACTTGGAGTCACACTTGACTTTTTGACTTGTGGGGTGCGGGCACAGTTGACCGCGACTAGAAGAATGTTCCTGCTGGGGATGAAATGTTGAGATTGACTCTTGAGGGGGGTATGGCACCCGTGACAGAACTTAGGGAGTTCGGAATCTGGAGAAGGACAGCCTACTTTTGAGTGGGAGTTTCTATCCTACTTTCAATCTTTGACATGCCTTAAGGGCGGACCAGAAGAAAGTATGCCCAACTGGGTATCCAAGGACCGGGGCTGTGTCTTGATTTAGGCTGGAGATTTCTGACAAGGCTTTTTCTGAAGTGATCTAGACTTGGGATGCGCGTGCTTTCCTCTGTAGGCTTGGGACGCGCGCGCATTTCAGACCGCTAGCGGGTGGCGCGCGTGTCTGGGAGGCGGAATTCCGGGCTTGACATTTGCTGGCCAAAAGACCCCCCAACAGCTATAATATCAGCTTCTGTTCGACCACTTGATTCTCACAGCTCCTTTCTGCCATTTTTGAACATCATATTATTGCTCAGCTTTGCTTGTGATCAACATTTTCCATGGCTTCCAATTCTTTTGTTCTTGATGCCAAGGTTGTTAGTGGGTATGAAAAGGACTTGGACACTTTTGTGTATTCTTTCAAGACCCATCCCAAGAAGGCCTTCATTAAAGACTTCGGGTTCCGAATTCTTTTCACTTTGCGGACGTTGAAGCTGGATTGGGATTTGTTGAGAGCTACCGCGGCTTTCTGGGATTGCGATAGCCATACCTTCAACTTTTCAGCTAATGAAATGGTGCCGACTGTTGATGATTTCGGGGCCATCCTTGGCATGCCTTTGGCCGGTCGGATTGCCGTCCCTAAGTATCACCGTGGTGCCATTGACTATTGGGTTGAGTTGCTGAATCTCCTTATTGAGGATGTGAGGAAGATGTTGCACGGTACTGTGATTGACATAACTGAGTTGCCGATGTTCTTCAGTTTACACACGGAGGATCCGGTAGTTTAATCTTTCAAGAGGAATTCCATGGCCGTTTGTCTCTTTAGTGAAGTACTGTTTGTTACACCCTTCGGGACTGCGGATGCGCAGTTGGCTGAGATTATTTTGCAAGCCAAGGAGCAACAATTTAGTATAATCCCTCTTATTGTAGGGGAGACGTTGCACGGCCTTGATGAGTTACATAGGACGGACAAGATGTGTCGGGGAATCCCTTTGCTCTTGACAATATGGCTCCGAGAACACTTCAAGATTTATTCCCCGGATGGTGATTTGTCTCCTTTTGCTGTTCATAGGAGGAAGCTGTTGATCCGGGATTTATCTGAAGATGGTTGGAAGAAATTCTTTGCCTCTCGGGTAACCGTCGATATTGAGTGGTGCCCTCCTTTTTGGGGTCTTCGTCCTTTTGTGGAATGGACTCTTGGTTTTCAGCACATGGTTGTACCTGGCTTGAG
The DNA here is from genome assembly GCA_026119855.1 of Campanula takesimana. NCBI lineage: Eukaryota > Viridiplantae > Streptophyta > Magnoliopsida > Asterales > Campanulaceae > Campanula > Campanula takesimana. The sequence goes on along the minus strand of JAOWBW010000094.1, from coordinate 1,890,944 downwards.
AGATTCTTCGTTTTACCAGCCAGAGCGGGTTCTGTGGCAGTTTGGTCGCCAACAGATAATTCCTTTTCCGAGGGACGGAAAGCTTCGTTCAGTTGCTTACATGGGTCCAGACTTTTCGAGTGAGCTTCAGTCGGCTTGGGGAGATGATCGCAACCGTTGGACTTTTGTTCCTCTGCATCGGGGGAGTGGCTTCCTTCCCGAGAGCTACTTGGATTATTTGTTTGGCACCCTTTACCGTGGCATCACTTGGGTCGATGTGCTTCGTGCCGAGTTGTTGGGAAAGGGTTTTGAGCCTAGCAGCGCTTTGAGATATAGGGAGGCTGCTGCTGATTCGAGTAACATTCTTGCTGACCCTTTCGGTACTCCTTTGGATGACTTTTATGCTAGGAGACGTGCCGCAACACAGAAGGTTTCGGTGCGTATTAGTGCTCCTCCGTTATCCAAGAAGAAAAGGATTGAGAGACGATCGGGTGGTCCTTTGAAGGCTACGAGAAAGTTGGACTTTTCTTAGTACCCTAAGAGATTGCAATTATAGACCACTTTGTTTTAGGATTTAATGTTTTGATGTCTTTTGTTGCTCAATAAATCCGTTGTAATGGCTTAAATAACTCATTGAATGAATAAAAATTGCATCTTGTTATTTGAAGTGAATTGGGTATTTTTGATATGTTTTAGACCGTACCTGAAGGTTGCCTACGTTCCTCCAGTTGGGAGGCTCAGGTCTCCGTAGTTCAAACAAACAAAAACCATTTTTTTTTGTGCACCCTATTTTTTGCCTAAACCGCCCTTTCGGGTTTTCAATCTAGCGGGCTTCTTTTTTGCACGTGCTCTAATTTTTGCCTAGGCCGCCCTTGCGGGTTTTCAACCTAGCGAGCGATTTTTTTTATTATTATTTTTTTATGGTCTTTGTTTATTAAGCATAGAACCTCTTAAGCTTGTCGAGGTTGACCTCCTTTGGCAGCTGGTCACCATCTAAATCCACGAGTCGGACTGCACCGTCGCTTAGTCTCTTTTTGACCACGTACGGTCCGATCCATCGGGGTCCCCATTTCCCCAGGGGATTCATGGCATTAGGAGGATGTTGTCTTAAGACCAAATCTCCCACATTGATGTTTCGAGGCTTCACCTTTTTGTTGAAAGCTCTTGCCATCCTTTGTTGATACGCCCTTGTGCGTTAGAGTGATCTTAGCCTTTTCTCGTCGAGTAAGGCTAGCTGTTCATATCGACTTTGCATCCAGTCGACCTCGTTGACTTGATTCTCGAGGAGGACCCGTAGAGATGGGACTTCAAGTTCGATTGGGAGTACGGCTTCAGAACCATAGACTAATGCATAAGGAGTTTCTCCTGTTGCTGACCGTATTGATGTGCGGTAGCCCCACAATGCTAATGGTAGCTTCTCGGGCCAATCCCTTCCTGTTGAGGCCATTTTCTTGACGATGGTCTCGATGGTCTTATTTGCTGCTTCAACCGCGCCATTTGCTTGGGGACGGTAAGGACATGACTTGTGCTTGGTGATCTTGTATTATACCAAAAGTGCATCCATTTCCTTCTCAAAGTGAGAGCCGTTGTCGGAAATGATTTCATGAGGCACGCCGTATCGGCACATGATATTAATCTTTACAAATTCGGCCACTTTCTTGGCGTTGAGGGTCCGATAGGCTTGTGATTCGACCCACTTTGTGAAGTAGTCGACGGCCACTAGGACGAATGACTGCCCATTGCTTCCGGCAGGATGGACTTTACCGATGATGTCTATCCCCCAACAAGAGAAAGGCCAAGGTGTGACCATGTTGTAAAGTTGCGAGGGTGGAGCATGTTGAAGATTAGCATGGAATTGGCACTTGGCACACCTTTTGACTTTCTCGATACAGTCTCGTTCCATAGTGCTCCAATAGTAACCAATGCGGAGTATCTTCTTGACTAGCATAAACCCATTCATGTAGGGTCCACACTCTCCTTCGTGCACTTCACACATTATCTCTTGAGCTTCGGCCTCATTGGCGCATAAAAGATTGATCCCGTCGTGGTGCCTTTTGTAGACTCGGTCCCCAATCAGTACGTACCGAGAGGCTAGCCTTTGCAGAGCCACTTGAGACTTCTTATTGCTATTCTCGGAATAAGTGCCATCTTTGAGGAAATTCATGATATCTGAATACCATGGAGAGTTTGTTTGAACCTCGTTGATCTCGATACTCATGCAGTACGCCGGACTGTTCCTTCGGGCAATTTTGAAAGGCTTCACCATTTTCCCTTTGGGCATTTCGACTAATGAAGTTATGGTTGCCATTGCATCGGCGAAGCGATTTTTATCCCTTGGCAGGTAGTTGAAAGTGATCTCTTGGAATTGTTCAACCAATTCTTCAAGGTGCTGACCATACTGTTGGAGGGTCGGGTCTTGGATTCGCCATTTACCCGATTGCTGATTGATAAGGAGCAAAGAGTCGCCGAATACTTCTAGTTCCGTGACGTTTCTTTCGAGAGCTGCTTCGAGCCCTGCTATGCATGGTTCGTACTCGGCAATGTTGTTGGTAGCTTCGAATTCCAGACGGATGGCAATGGGAGTGTAGATGTCTTTTGGATCGACAAGCAATACTCCTATACCAAAACCGTGCTTATTGGCGGCGCCATCGAAAAAAAGTTTCCACTTATTTTCCTCGGTTGCAGTACAAATTAAATGCTCGTCGGGGAACTGTACGTCTTCCCCCTTCACTTCGTTACACGGGAATTCGGCAAGCTGGTCACTGAACACTTTCCCCCTGACGGATTTTAGTGTGACGTAAGTGATATCATAGCCGGCGAGCATGAAGTACCATTTGTCTATTCTTGTTGACATGAAAGGCTTCTCGAAGATGTAGCGGAGCGGGTCCACCTAGCTTGATCGGAAAAGCTTCCATATAGTGTTTGAGCTTTTGAGTAACCCAAACCAATGCTGCACATGACTTCTCTAAGACAGAGTAGTTCTTTTCGCCTCCTTGGAATCGGTGACTGACAAAATATATGGCATTCTCCTTTGTGGACTCTCGTTGCTCTTGTGCTAACATAGCCCCTAGGGCTTCATCATTGACAGTGAGATAGAGCAAAAGAGGCTTCTCCTTGTGCGGCGGAACTAGAATAGGAGGGCACGTCAAGTAATGCTTCACTTGGTCGAAGGCTTCTTGGCACGCGTCGGTCCATTCTAGAGCCACATTCTTCTTGAGTAGCTTGAAGATTGGCTCGCACATGGAAGTGAGTTGGTGCACAAACCGACTGATGTATTGCAGTCTGCCCATGAAACCTTTGATCTCTTTCTGCGTCTTTGGAGGGGGCATGTCAATGATTGCCTTGATTTTGGAGGGATCTACTTTAATTCCCCTTTCAGTGACCATATAACCAAGGACTTTGCCTCGGATAACACCGAACGTGCACTTTGGAGGGTTGAGCCTCATCTTGTGTTGACGAAGCCTTTCGAAGAACTTGCGGAGATCGATTAAATGTTGACCATCGGTCCCTTTGGAGTGAATTATCATGTCGTCCACATAGACCTCGATTTCTTTGTGAATCATATCGTGGAACAAGTCTGTCACGGCTCTTTGGTAGGAAGCCCCAGCGTTTCTTAACCCAAATGGTATGACTGTGTAGCAAAAGGTACCCCACGGTGTTGTGAAGGCTGTCTTATGTTGATCTTCCTCGGCCATGAGAATCTGATTGTACCCAGTGAACCCATCCACGAATGAGCGAACCTCGTAGGCAGCAGTGGAGTCGACCAGCATGTCGATGTTAGGGAGTGGAAAATCGTCTTTCGGGGAAGCTTTGTTCAAATCCCGGAAGTCCACACAAACTCGAACCTTGCTGTTTGCCTTTCTGACTGTCACGATGTTGGCTAACCATGTCGGATACTCGATAACCTTGATGAAACCCACAATGAGGAGCTTCTCGATCTCTTCTTTGACTTGCAGAGACCATTCTGGCTTGATCTTTCTGAGCTTCTGTTTTACTGGCTTGGCATCTTCTCTGATCGGAATTCTGTGCTCCGCTACCTTTCTGTCCAAACCCGGCATGTCTTTGTATGACCATGCGAACACATCCACAAATTCTCTGAGCAGTGCAGTCAGTCTGTCTCTGTCGTCCCCCTTGAAGAAGCTTCCGATCTTAGTTTCCCTTGGCTCTTCGTCGGTACCCAGATTAACAACATGCAATTCTTCGTCAGCCCCTGGACCATTTTCACCACGACTACGGACCTGTTGAGCAAGTTCATTTAAGTATGTTTTGTTTTCGTGGTCTATTTCATCATAATTTGAATCGTTATTAACTTGTTCATTAAGTTCATTATTAGTTAATTCATCATTTATGATATTTTCAATCTCAGGGTACTCAGAAATATCAAATTTTTCATTAGCAAAGAAAGGAAACACACGCTCGGCTATGGCCTCCATATCCTCTTGGGTGAGGGTATTAGAGACACTCTCAGACTCAAAAGTAAGTGTGAGCCGCTCTTCCTTTGTTGCTGTGCGGGGTATGCAACCCATTTCTTGGACTAAGAATTCCTCGGATAACACGGGCCCTTTCGTAGAATACCAATTGTTGATCGGCTCGGAGCTTGGCGGGATCTCACTGATAGTCTCATTCATGATGACGGTGTCATGGATGGCGTTAACTTGGCATTCATTCATTATGGAAAGCTCTTCGAACATGGAGGCTAAATCTGTAGGTTCTTCCCCCACGATGATTTCTGTCTCGGACTCTATAGTCACCTTCCTTCCCCCACCATTCACGGGGCGACATGGGAGTTGGTTCCCTTTCGGATTTCTGGATCTCACAATCGGAGAAGATTTCGAGACCGGGCTTTTTGACACCCTTATTGTTAACCCATGGCTCGGGAAAGATCATGTATGGAACGTCTTCCCCTTGGCGGACAAAATAGCCATTCAACGTCTTGCGGTAAGGCCTTAGATTAGGGACCTCATAACTACGGCCTTCTTTACGAGCTCGGGCCTTTTCATTCTTGATCGCTTGCTCTTGTTTCAAGTCTTCTCTGGAAGGCTCGTACCCCAAACCGAATGTGTTCTTGACAAATGGGACTTGCACAGGATGTAGGATTCCTTGTTGATATTTCCCTAGGCCTAAACCAGGGAAGTAGTCCATATTCCTCATCATGCGGAGGACTTTGTGATTGCTGGGGGTCCATGATCCTTTTCCCCCTTCTTTTTCAATGGCGTTGATTGAGACGCCGGAGAGAGTGGAGTCTGGTAAACCATGCTGAACTTGGTGGACGGGCTCACCTTTTCTGTGGATAGTGACGTTTTCGGCCATGACGGTCACTATTTCATCACCATTTCGGATCTTGACACATTGATGTAGAGTTGACAGGACGGCATTAGAACTGTGAATCCATGGTCGACATTTCAAGCACTTGGAATGGAACGGACATGACCATGCTCCCAAACTCAATGTCTATTTCGATCATGCCCATGACTGTACGGGCGGTGCTGTCATAACCTCGGATTACTTGAGTAGAAGGCTTCAAATCGGAATCCTTAAGCCCCAGTATGCCCATGATTCTGCCAGGCATGAGGTTGAGTGCGGAACCACCGTCCACTAAGACTCTTGAGATGGGCCTCCCCCTTGCTCGTACCTTGAGGTAAATAGCCTCGTTGTGGTCGGAACCAAATGGTGGAAGGTCCATATCGGCAAAGGTGATGACGTTGCCAAAATGAATGCGACCGATCATTGCCGTGAGGTCCTCGGGAGTAGTATCGGGAGAAATTGATGTATCATCGAGATTGCGGATGACAAGATCTCGGTGTTTCTTTGAGGATGCGATGAGGTCCCAAATAGAGATGTTGGCTTGAGTTTTCTTGAGTTGGACAAGTAGAGGATCTTCGGGAGTGTCGCGAGCTTGCGGCCTTTGAGAAGAGGAGCTTGGTGCGGAAGTGGAAGGGTTGCTTGCTATGACTCGACCGGATCGAGTTAGCAAGTTGACGTTCCCATCTTGCTTCTTTTTCCTATTCTCTAGTACTTCCCTCATTACCTCATCGTAAGTCACAACATAACAAGAATTGTCAAGTTTATTCATAACATTGGGGCCCCCATTCACAATTGGGATTGAATGGGTGGTCCCCTCGAGTTCTCATATTTCTATTACGTTGACATGTTTGCCATTAGTCACTACAAATTCTTTCTTGTCTATGAGATCTTGAATGACATTGCGGAGAACGAAGCATTCCTCGGTGGTGTGGCCACTATATTGGTGGTAGCCACAATATTTGTGGTGAGCATGATTGGGGTTGACCGTCTTGGGTTGGTACCCCTGTACGGGTGTGACTTGACCCTTTGCTTTGAGGACTTCGAAAGCTTCGGTTTGTGTCATGCCTTGGAGAGGCGTGTAGACACGGTCATTTCGAGACTTCTTCCCTTGGGGTGGAGGAACCTTTTTGTAATTCCCCTTGTCAATAGTAATGGCATTGACCAAGGCCTCTTTTGTGGAGTTGGAAGCGGCCTTGTAGCGGTAGCTAGGAGCACTTTTCTTGACTTCCTTGAGCAACTCGTCCATTCGGACCCCCGCCTCATTTGGGAGAAATCCGCATAGCAAGCCCCACTTAGGTGGGTGCGGAGATCAATTTTGAGACATTTGAGAAAGATGTCCATTTGCTCCTTGGTATTTGGCCTTTCCACAATCTCGGAGAGTTTATCATTCCATCTCCTTGTGAAGTCGATGAAGGACTCGTGGTCTCGTTGAGTAGTGTTCTCTAGCTCTTTCCTTGTGGGCTGGTGAGTGGTGTTGCCTTGATATTGGTTCTTGAAGGCAAGCATGGCGGAGTCCCAATCAAGACGGACAGTGAGCGGGAGAGTAGCATACCAATCTTTTGCCGCCCCCTCGAGAGTGATAGGAAAGCATTGAGCCATCACCTTGGGGGAGACCTTCTTCGGAACCATTGCCCAAATATAAGTCTCAATGTGAGCCATAGGACAAGAGTTGCCCTTGAATTTGCTTATGTCGGGCATCTTGAACTTATCAGGAAGAGCGGCCATAGTACTCATGAGGATGGATGATTGATAAAGGCTTGTGTCGGAGCCTTTCCCCATGTTGAGCCTATTGAATATTTGGTCGATGTAGGCCATGATAGAATCCACCATTTTGGGCTCATTGTTCTCGGAACTTGGCTCTCCCACTTTCTTGGTGCGGGTGTTGACATAAGGACTTTTGAACAAACCTTCGGTCCATTCGGATTCGTCATCGTCATTTTTGCTCTTCCCCTTGGCAAGATTAGTGAGCTTTTCTTTCATTAGCTCCATCTCGGCCTCGTGGGCCTCCCTTTGGCTGTCGAGGTGGGATTGCCAAATGTCGTCTTTGCTTTGTGCCTCCTTATTAAGGGTGGAGACTTGCTCTTGGAGGAGTTGGACCATGGTTTCGAGTTGCTCGAGAGTCATGGTATTGTTGGTGTTGGAGCCGCCGGCCATTGCTGATGTAGGAGCTGTTGGAGTGATCTCTTCACGGACTAACCGATTTGTCGAATCCCGGTAGACTCTGTAAGTACCAATTGAACCTATATTGCAGAAGAGTCCCTTGTCAGTCTTGAGTAACACTTGCGGTCCACGAAGAGGCTTAGAACACACAGTTGGGCACACGACTCGAACCACATAAGAAAAGACTTTTTTTTTTTTTATATAAGTCGGAGGGAATGGATCCCTTTTGGGGTTTCTAAGAAAGGAATCGTCACACTAGTATATAGACTATCTCGCGGTCCCAAAAACTCATCGGATTCCATCGCGTTTGTGAATCCTACATGTATCGGGATTAAACTAAATTAATGTAGTAAAGCATACATGCGGGGACGGATTTTTATTTTCGTCCAAAATAAAAACTTTTGGGGATGGATTTTTATTGCGTCCGTTTCAACAAGTTGGCATGTATGATTTGAAGACATTAGTTTAGGGAAATCTCGGTACATGGAAACCGACTTGAGTCACGGAGTGTTAGACCCTAACTAGAATTGTGTGGCTTGTGCTCGGCTTGAATATGAGGCTCAAAGGTCACCCCCGGCATGTAGTCATGAACTACGCCACGGGCTGAGGTTTACCGCTTCGAAAGAGCCAAGGTCGAGTGGAGCTTGAAACTTTCTAGGATGGGCCTCGACGGGTTTGGGGTTGGACTTGTGCGACTCGATAGTGAGCAATTCATAGGAATATGTGCATGTAGTGTGAGGTCTAACAGGTGACAAAATATTTTTTAGATTTTTATTTTTTCAAAAGAAATAAAAAAAAAACAAATAAGCACATAATTACAACTTTCGAATCACCCGTGTGACCGATAAAATAGAACATAAAATTAAAACAGTCCGAAGTTCAGAATAACCACTGATGCAGGAAACTGTGCCCACACCCCCATCATACTGCTCTGTTCTGAGACCTGTTTCTGTTCTGGGAACCAACCCAGAAGCGTGCGCCTCTGAGTGTTGATACGAGACGCGCGCGCATGGCGCGATGCTATTGGGAGGCGCGCGCTTCTGGGCACACCTGTCAGATTGTCAGATTTTGGACTCAGGGGATTGCCCTGGTCCTATGTGCATATTGTAACCCCTGCAGAAATGATTAGTGGAGAATAGCAGAAGAAGAAGATGAAGAACATGAAGAAGCGGGCGATTCTGGTCCTTGATGCGGGATGCGCGCGCCTTGGGCTGAAGAGGCCAGAAGTGTGCGCCTCCCCCATCAGGAGTCAGAATGCCCAGAAAAGATGTAGATTTTGATCAGAATGCAAGTTTAACCCTCAAAACAGTCCCCAGCGGAGTCGCCACTGTAGACCCCGGGGGAACCACGGCTTGGCTAGAGCGCGTGAGTTATCCTAGGATGTCTAACTTGCTTTTAGAGTCGCCACCTATGTTTTGAGGAACATAAGAAAAACCTATTGATAATAGCCTAAGTTTGATTACGAAAACAGAGATTCTTTGTTTTGAGGTTCGGGGGTTAGGTTACGAGATGGGAAGTACCGAAACACCCATCTCGCCCAACTAAAGTCGGTCTTGCTTGATCAAAATCTACATGAATAATAAACGTTCTTCTTCTTCTTCTTTAAATCATAAAAAGGGGTTTTAAAATAGAGTTTAGAATGTAGGAGATAACTCTTTAACCGACCTCAATGAGATGAGGTGATCATTAGAGTCATGTCCCAAAATGATTTGGGTGATTGCACTTTGATAAAACAAAAAGAAAGAGAAAAGAGATGAAGTTAAGAAGAGGAAAGAAATAACTTTACCTAGACTTCAAGAGACTTCAAACACTTCTTGATGAATTCTTTGGAGAAATCCTTTGGAAATGCTTTGTAAGTGTGAAATTTTAGTGTCTTATTGAGAATGTAAGATTGAGAGCCCAAGGTCCTTGAAAATGGAGGTAAAAGGGGGGTTTTTATAGGTGAAAGAGAGATGTTTTTGGTGCCAAAACTCAGTCACCAAGAAATCTTTCCCGGGCAAAATCCTGTAAATTGAGCAAGGAAGAGAATCCTGGCCAAAAATCTGTAACCGACGCTCAGAGGCACGCGCTTCCTGCTTTGGGGGCGGGAGGCGTGCGCGTCTGGATCCTCCTGTCGGAGGCGCGCGACTCAGAGAAGGCGATTTTGACAGAATGGACTAGAAAGTCAGCCCTGTTATTCAGTTTAGTCCCTGGACTTAACGAAGTCAGTCAGGAACTTAACGGAAGTGACAGAAACTAACGAGAAACACTTAAAATGGGGAGAAACACAAGATCAAATGTGCAATCGGGGTGAGCGGTCCAAGGCGGGGTGTCTACACTTACCAACAACATCCTCAACAGGTATTTCAGAAGGTTTAGGAGAAGGTTCAGAATGTACCTCACTATTTACTTGTTTGTCATTCCTTAGGGTCATAATGGCCTTAGCTTGCTCCCCTTGACTTGGGAAGGTTCCCTGTTTATGCCCCACAGCTAGTTGACCAATTTGGGTCTCCAGCTTTTTGTTGACAGCTTCCTGCTGCTTCTCTCGCTGCTCCATCATCATCCTCATCTGTTGTTGTTCTTGCAGCATTGACCTCATCATCTCCTCCATAGATTGCTTGGGCTGCTGTTCTGGATTCCCTTATGGGGGAGGAGCATAAAGAGGTTTTTGTTGAAACTGGTTCCCTTGGTTACCCCTCCATGACAGATTCAGATGATATTTCCAATCTGGATTATAGGTGTTATAATAAATACCACCTTGATTCTGTCGTGGGGGATAACCTTGCATTGCATTATCCTGTTCAGAATCACACTGTGCAACAACTTGGCAACCATTAGTAGCATGAGAATTAGAACCTCAGTTAGCACAGAAATCAGATACAACATTAGCACTTGATGAAGCCATATTAATGTTAAATTTCGCAAGATTTTGGTTCATCAAGGACACCTGTCTAGCAAATTCATCCACACCACTTAACTCATGTACTCCCCTAGGTTTTCCTCTAGAGCCTTTTTCTTGAGAATTGGCCCCGAACATCTCAAATAATTCTTGGGTTTGATCAACAGTTTTAGCTCCTAGAAAGCCACCTACTGCGTTGTCAACCATAGCTTGGTCAACTGCACTCAACCCACCATAAAATGTTTGATGTAAAAGGGCCTCAGGAAAAGCATGATGGGGACACTGCACTTGTAACATTTTAAACCTATCCCACGCCTCATGAAATGGCTCACCTTGTTCTTGAGTAAACCCTATGATTTTCTGTTTAAAGGTGGCCAAAGTGGCATGTGGGAAGAATTTTTTAAGAAAAGCATCATGCAACCCATCCCATGTATTAATGCTCCTAGCAGGAAGTAACATTAGCTAGGTTTTAGCTGCCCCTTGAAGAGCAAAAGGAAAGTATTTAAGCCTTAATTGTTCGTCAGTGACTCCCTCCTTAACTGGAAATCCCGATACAATCATCATATACTCTCTCAAGAAATTCAAGGAATCTTCAGCGGGAAGACCCTAGAACTTAGGCAGCTGACTAAAATAATGGCCCTTTGCCTCATAGGTCTTAGCTGCATCAGTCAAAACAATGCAAGACACCGATGTGTCGACCTTGGGCCTAGCATACTCTTTCATTAAAGGATTAGCCATCACTACTTCAATTTCTTCTCCCTTGGTGGAAGAAGTTTCCAATTCACTTAAAACTACCTCTGCCTCGGTGACAGAAGCTTCAGATTCAGATTCACTAATAGAGGGAATGCCCCTATCGAATCTATCAATATTATCGTTCAAATGGACCAACTCGGGATCCAATGAACGTCTACCAAACATACACCGATTAAATTAACTTGTAAATCACAACAAGTCCCCGACAACGGCACCAAAAACTTGATGGATAAAATTCCACTGTAATAAAATACCTTGCAAGTATACAAGTACCGAAGTAGCAATGTACAAATGTAAGGGTCGAACCACAGAGACTCGCGGATAAACAAGTTGATTTAATTAGTGCAAAAGTAACCAAGGGGGGTTTTTTGATTTGATTGATTAAACTACTTTAACTACTAAGCAATGAAATTAAACTAAATTAACAGACAAAATAACTCAAAGATTGAACTCAAGAATGACAAAGATTCACGGATTGGGGTTCACAACTATCTTCACTCTATGCTATTTTTAATAATAAAATTACCAAACTTTTTCAAGAAATCGTTCACTTAGTTAAGAGTTGGGACGGTCTGGTCACCGGATTGCAACTCTATTATTACCTCTATGTGATGTGTTCCGCTAGGTCAACAACACACAAAAACAATTTATTAAGATCCAAAGAACACTTGATTTTAGACTCTTTTGATTTCCGCTAGGTCCTCAATTAAATTTAATCACGGGAATATAGTCAATGTATAAATTATCCACGCTAGTGCAACAATTTCTACCTAGATGATTTAAAGACCAAAAATATCAATTTATATAATTGAAATCTCTAAATAAATTAAGATCTATTCCAATGAACAAAAACAAGATTGATGTTAGTTAAGCACGATTAGCATGAGATTCGATAGTGCTACACCCAATCCATGAACAAGGAATTTAGCTACTCATAGACATAGCAAGAATCACAAGAAAATAGTTAAAAACCATAAACCTGGATAAACGCTTGATGATGAAAATCCCCAAATCTTGATTACACCTTTGAAACTAAAGAAAACCTAAAGGAAAGCATAAAAAATTGTTCTGAAAACCTAACCTATTTTATACATAAAAGAGGAGTCCAAATTAGGAGAGAAAACAATAAAATAATAACAATTAAACAATCCCGTAATTCCTGGCGGTGATAGCGAGCGGGCGCTTGGGATGACCCAGGCGGGCGCCTGTGTTATTAGAGACATTGGTCTTCCGGAAACTTAATTCGAGTGGGCGCCTGGTCTTGGGCAGGCGGGCGCTTGGTCACTTTTCCACCTTTTCTTCTCCTTTTCTTCCTTCTTTGACTTTAACTTCAACTTTGACTTTGAGCGATCCTTGGTCTTCAATAAGTTAACTACTCAGGACTTTGCAATAACCAAAATACACTAAAAAGTATCTCAAAATACACAAATTCTCACAAAGTTCCTCAAATAAAGATGGACCAAAATTACATCAAAACTATTCTAAATTACATCCAAAAGTCAAATAAAGTAGTATGAAAATGTAGAGATAGCATATGCGAAAACCGATCCATCAGCTAGTATAGTATTATAAGTAATATTAGGGGCGTAAAGCAGTCACAAAATTTTATGTGTAATGATTTAATTAGTGTTTTTAATTAGACTGTAGCGAGTGTACTATTGTGAAACCCATAAAATATCGTCAGAGTTTTGTGACTATATTTTGCACCCCTAACATTAGTCTTGTAGTAGTCCCTCAATCTAAAAATATTATTATCCATATTCTTGGGCAATACAAATAAAATGCAAGATCATTTGTCAATTAATAATTAATCATATTTTAGAGCCATGAATACACACTTGTTAAAAATGTGTTACACGGTAGGCGGGGAGGCGGTCTCACACGAGTCTTTGTCTTACACGGGACTCATATCTTAGAGCCATGAATACACACTTGTTTTTTAAGATATGAGAAAATATTTCAAGTGCTCTTTGTTTTTAGTTTCAGCTTTTAATTTGATGGATGCTGATACACTTACACTCAGTGTATAGATTTTTCTATACACCACAAATGTAAGCATGACACGTGACAGATTCTTAAATATATAAGGAGGAATTTTGAGGGGGATGATTTTCGGATTAGGAGGGAAAATCTAATGTTAGGAGGGAAACTACTTGGTTAATGAAGAGTCATCTTGGATTATCTAAAAGAGATTAGTGAAAAATACCAAAAAACCCCCTTAAAAAAACTTTCATATCCAAAAGATCCACAATCTTTTCCTTCAATTTAAAAAGTCCTATATTTATATTATCAATACCAAAAGGTCCAAACGTTAACTATTTAACTAACGCCGTTAAGATTGAACATTATAATATTAAAATCTTAACTTTTTTTTTTCATTTAACGACATGTTAGGAATATAAAAAAATTACAACGCGAAACAACTATAGTAATAATAATAATAATAATAATAATAATAATAATAATAATAATAATAGTAATAATAATAATAATAATAATAATAATAGCAACAACAAAAATTATCATTATTATTATTATTTAATTACCTAATATTTAATAATAAAAATATTACATTCATTGTTATTTTTCTTTCTTATTGCTTTTATTATTAACTTTATTATTAAAAAAAATAATTAACTAAAATAGTAATACTAATTAAATAAATTTGTTGTTGTTATAACTATTATTATTGTTATTATATCTAAGAATATTACAATTAAATTATTTTGCATTGAAAAAAGCTTTTGTATTTGTAATACGTCATTAATTGAAAGGAAAGTTAAGTTTTTATTAATATGAATGATCAAACCTAACCGTGTTAGTCAATTCTTTAATGTTTGTGTTTTTTTGGTATCGATAATTTAATTTTAGGACCTTATAAATTGAAAAGAATATTTTGTGGGGTATTTGGATATGAAAAATTTTTAGAAGATTATTTTGATATTTTTCCTTAGATATTAAATTTAAAACGGATGAGCTGTTTAAGCCCAAAAAACGGACCCATTGATTGCCACTTCATCAAAAATCAGTCTTTCCATTGACTATCTGCATAGTTTCTTATAGCCCTTTATATTTTAAAGTGATTTCTATTGAAAACCCTTACACTTCTACTCTTAACTTTTTAGTTTCTTTTTGGTTTTAAAAAAGAAAAAAAAATTAATTTCTTTTTATTTTAATCTCATATTAAAACTAAAAAATAAATTTGAAACAAGTAAATAAAAAATAAAAATACAATTAATTGATGTCTGGCACCCTCTAATTCATACTCAAGTATATTGTTATCTTAATTTCAGAATAAATGTATATTGTTCTTGATAAAAAATGAATATTTATTTTGAGATAGAAAAGGAAAAAAATATATATTCCACAAATATATTGCAATAGAAATAAATAAAAAAAAGGTAGAGCATTTAAAAAATATGAACATAATACTGCATTTAGTTTGTTGAGATGGAGAATTACAAAATATGTACTTAACCTTCAAAATATCACTAGCTTCTTTAGAAATTTTGGTTTAATATGACCCACTGGAATAGAACACGGTATATACATGAAGTTATAAACGTTGTATAGGGAGGGGGTGTTTTGGTGGGATCTGTAAATGAAGGGCAACTAGAGGAAAACTAGTTTTATTTAGATAAAATTTAATTTGAATTAGAGTAGATTTAATATTATCAATATTTTTCTTGTAATAATTTTAGTAGCTAGATTCTCATGTTAACATGTGCCCATGAGCGCATATAAAAAAACCATTTAAATAAAGTAAAAATATTAAATAGTTGGTTGAGTAATAATTTCAGAAATGGGAGATTGTAATTTTTTTATGGAGGATGTGAAAAGGGCATGAAAAGAATAGTTAATTAATTAAGTTGTCTAGATTTGAATTTCAAATTTAAAAAAAAAAATCAGATTAAGTTTTCAAATTTTCATTTTAGAATAGATTTTTATATGGGGTCCATCTAAGACACTTGGCACTATGGTATTTGTAGTATATAGAATCTTTCTATACATTTAGTGTAAATGTAGCATTTTCCTAATTTGATATGTGTCCATTCATTTAGTCGTATAAAAACTTAATCCTTAATTTTATTCAAATTTGAATGCCGAACCATTTATTTTTCAAATATAAAAATGCCACTTGTTTTAAATAATTTCTAACATAAATTTAGTTTTCATAACGCTTGAAAAAACAAACACACTTAAATTTATTCTTATAAAGGTAAGAATAAGTGAAGCAATATTTTTTTGTCCCAAAGGAGTGGCCCGGTGTAAAGCCAAGTCTCACCCTCAGTGAGCGTTAGTGTTCGATCTCTCTCCTCGCCTCCTTCTGGCGTTAACATCGTCAAAAAAAAAAAAAGTAAGCCTATATTTTTATAAAAATACTTGCTTCGCCCGAAGACAGTAGTCCCAATTGCCATTTTCGTTTGGCTCAAAAAGATAATAGGATTTCAAAATTATTATTATATGTTAACACCATTATTAACATAAAAAAAAAAAAAAAAAAAAAAAAAAAAATGGACTCAAAAAAATAATCTCATTCCAAAAGATAATTTCATTTCCATTCCGGATGCCAAGGGTAAGTCAAATTGCAATAATCGTCAAACGTTTCTCGATAAAAGAATTGACCATTAAACTTACTGTAGAATGTCATAGATGACAAATGAGTTTAGCTAGGTCTTTCTGTCAAGCTGTGGTTCTTATCAATATCAAACAAAAATTACCGATGTAGGCTCATTCTTGTGCATCAGTCATCCTTACCTAATTGACTTATAAATCAAAGTGGCTAGAGCTTAGATGTACAATATATATACAGAGTAATCCCTCCGTCCCAGCATAAGTAGGTGTTGAAATCAACACCGACTCTATTGTCGGGAATATTCCGGAGAAATCTTCACTAGTCCGGGTTGTTCTAGAAGACAGAGAAAGTCCCGGAATTGAAGGAGAGCCACCGCCTTTGAAGAAGTATGGAGAAGGATCGCTAGTCACAGCAAGTGCGGAAGTCTCTAGAGATATTTAGTTAATTCCTTAGCCGACATAGTTGTAAGGATCCCGCCCCAGAAAACACGAGCACGTTTCAAGGGCGAAATACCAAACGCGGGAACCGGACCAATTTAACGGAGTCGCCACATTTTGTTAATTTTAAACGCAACAAAATGACAAAGGTTTGAGTTCAAAGGTTCGGAGATCAGGTTACAACTTGGGAAGAGTTTTTACGTCCTCCCAAGTTGCCTCGGACAAAGCAGAGTCTCCCTTGTTAGTTAACAAAAGTGCATGTGTGTGTGTGTTTTAACGGAAAATCTTTGTTTTAACTTTTTATTTATCTTTTCAACTGAAAAAGGGTTTGTTTGACAAGAAAACAGAAGACAGAAGGGCAAAATGGTCAATCTCCCCATACGGCCAAAGTAGCCGTACGGATGGGGAGACCACTCCTGGGATTTTACAGTTTGTTCAAGCAACAGTCCAGTTCCAGGCAGAAACAGAGCATTCTGCTTGAACTGGACCAAACTGTTCTGATTCCAGTTTATTATTCCAACACAAAACAACATTAACAACTTATTCCTATGCCATTTGATCATCAAAGAACCTCCCAAAACAAGAGTTTGGGCATGATCAAAGGCAATCATGGGAGAAAAAAGGTGGCCAATATGCCCTTTTGAGCCATAGTGACCATTTGATGAGTAAATATTGAAACTTTACCATCAAAATGGCTCTTCTAGGCAAGATTAATCCTTTAGGGACAAGAACAAACCATAAAGATTGGATCTTTATTACCCAAACTTGGGAATTTTAGGCTAGATCAAGGTGATGAGGATAAAGATTGAGACTTCATCCTCAACATGATCATCATAGCTTGAAATGAGCAAAATGAACAACAAGAGCATCATCCATGACAAGAATGTAAATGAACAATCAACAAGCCATGATCAAACTAGGTTTGAAACTCTTCCACACAAAGTATGGAGGGCACCTTTGATCATCTCATGGCTTGGACTAGGAAATATAAATAGTAATATATATATATATATATACATATATATATATATATACATATATATATATATATATATATTTATATATATTGCTTGAATGGACAAGACTTGCAAGAATGTAAAGATCAACAATAAATGACAAGATCAAAGATAAATAGAGTTCTTAGATGAAGAGAAGGGAGGGGGAGAAGGTGGCTTTACCTATCTTGGTTTAGGTCAATCTTCATTTCTCTCTTTCACTCTTTGTTCACTCTTACTCACACTATTCTGAGGTGAATTCGACAGAGTAACCTTAGTTCTAATGTTTCTCCCCCTCCCCCTCTGAAATGATCAGCAAGGGGTTCTATTTATAGGGACTGAGGGTGCCCAAACCAGGCGTACGGCTAGGCCCCTCTAGTACCCAAAGTATCCGTACGGCTCAGCCTGGCGAGCTTCTGGAT
This sequence comes from Campanula takesimana, assembly GCA_026119855.1. Classification (NCBI taxonomy): domain Eukaryota; kingdom Viridiplantae; phylum Streptophyta; class Magnoliopsida; order Asterales; family Campanulaceae; genus Campanula; species Campanula takesimana. The sequence goes on along the minus strand of JAOWBW010000094.1, from coordinate 1,873,440 downwards.
TTTTCCAATTTTATACCAGAGTAGTCCTGGAATTTATAGCTTATCCTAGGGAGGTCCTGGCCTATTAGCTTATCCCTGAAACGGTGCTAAGGTTACCTCTAAGATAGGTCGGTTTCAGACTGGGGTACTTACAGAGCCCCTCGGCAACGTCGCTTCGAAGGAGCGGGGTTGTCGATAGAAATAAGCATCCCAATCTGACGGGACGACGGCTTTAACCGATTTTGGTTGCATGGCTGGACCTAGTGGTATAGGATTCCTACGTATCCCATTCGCGGGGAATCAAGCCTAACGTAGTTCGGAGGTACGCGGGGTTACTTAGATCCGCAAGGAGGTATGACTCTAGGGGTCAGAGGCGAGACATGGTCAACTTGGCTCTATGGGAGAGGGTTGACTTGCTAGGGATACGGTCAACTTGACTCTATAGGAGAGGGTTGACTTACACAGGACAGATTTTTACTGGGCTTACGTCGGGGACGGCCTATGGTGACTATTCTAAGTCCAAGCTTGACCGGGGTCAACTCCATCTTCGGGGAGATTGACGGGAAAACTGGTCTTACGTCCCTCTAAGGACTGCCGGGACAAAGGCTCTAGCCTATAACGACTATTCTAAGTCTAAGCTTGACCGGGGTCAACTCCGTCTTTGGGGAGATTGACGGGAAAACTGGTCTTATGTCCCTCTAAGGACTGCCGGGACAAAGGCTCTAGCCTATAACGACTATTCTAAGTCATAGCTTGACCGGGGTCAACTCCATCTTTGGGGAGATTGACGGGAAAACTGGTCTTACGTCCCTCTAAGGACTGCCGGGACAAAGTCTCTAGCCTATAACGACTATTCTAAGTCATAGCTTGACCGGGGTCAACTCCATCTTTGGGGAGATTGACGGGAAAACTGGTCTTACGTCCCTCTAAGGACTGCCGGGACAAAGGCTCTAGCCTATAACGACTATTCTAAGTCATAGCTTGACCGGGGTCAACTCCATCTTTTGGGAGATTGACGGGAAAACTGGTCTTACGTCCCTCTAAGGACTGTCGGGACAAAGGCTCTAGCCTATAACGACTATTCTAAGTCATAGCTAATGGGCTTACGTCGGGGACGGCCACAATAAGCATCAAGCAGAAGACCATTTCAATTTCCAAATTTTAACTGGGCTTACGTCGAGGACGGCCACAATAAGCATTAAGCAAAAGACCATTTCAAATTCCAAATTTTAACTGGGCTTACGTCGAGGACGGCCACAATAAGCATTAAGCAAAAGACCATTTCAAATTCCAAATTTTAACTGGGCTTACGTCGAGGACGGCCACATTTATTTTCACAAAGCTGGGCTTTCGTCGCTAGGACTGCCTGTGGTGACTTCGGGAATCTAAATTTTCTAGGTTCAATTCAAGTTGCATGAGCCAAAGGGGGCGTTTCCGAATCTTGGGGAAAAAATCTTGTTCAAGGTGCGAGGGGCACAAGGGTAATTTTAGGCTTAGATTTTTCTTCGCCCAAACCATCCGTACGGCTTAAGAGGGCGTCTCCTTCTTTTTTCAAAAGGCAGCTATACGGATGGTTGCCTCAATCTATTCGAACTCAGACGAGAAAACAGAGAGAAAAGAGGCGATTTTGAGAGGGAAAACTCCATCAATTTCCAAATTTTCTTACTCGGATTCCTCAAGGATTGATCATGGCGGGACGGGCACGCGCGGGTTATCCTAGAGGGGAGGAGAAGAGGCTAGACATGGCTCGAAACTTTCGAGGCTACGCTATCAATCTCCGGGATGAGGGAGCGGGTTTCTACAAGTCTCCCACAATTCACTTGTGCCATGGCGACGGGGTAAGCATTCTTCCTACTCACATTTGAGCCTTGCACGTCTTTCCTAGGCCTAGGATTCTTGTCCATGCCATTTGAGATCTTCGCATTTCTTGACGCGATTTCATGAAATTGACCTCATTTTTGTGTCATTGGGGCCATTAGGGACGTGAGTATGTGCTCATTGCCTCATTTGGACATGCCTAGCTAAACTTCCCAAAATCAAAGTATGTTGCCCGTGGTCCATGCATAAACTACTTGTACCTTAGGTTCGACTAGTCATTTTGGCGCAGTTAAGTGCATGCTAGCATTTCCTAGGATAAGTTGTTGTATGTTTGTGGGGGAAATTATGGGATGGGCATATTATTGTTGAGACCAAACTGACAATTTCTCCGAAAGTGACTATGCCTTTTCGGGACGGAAAGAATATGACCCTTGAAAATGACTCATGCATTTTTTAAAGGGGACGGGAACTTTTCTCAAAAAATGACCCTTAAAATGTCTTATGCAATTTTAAAGGGGACGGAAACTTTTCTCCAAAAATGGCCCTTAAAATGACTTATGCAATTTTAAAGGAGACGGAAACTTTTCTCTAAAAATGGCCCTTATGCAATTTTAAAGGGGACGGAAACTTTTCTCTCATTTGTTATTTTTTTCTTGTGAAATCATTATGAGCATTGGTATCTGTAAACTGTGTTATTCATACCTTTGCTGTGTTTACCTGTAGGGTGGTGATCCCAAGTCTCGAGGGTCGCCGGATGCTTTCTTCTCTTTGTGGGAAGCCATGCCTGAGTCTGTTGATGATGCTCCCGGTCCGAGGGAGTGGGTGGCACGCACGGCACTGGTTCCTTTTATAGAGGCTGTGGGCCAGCTGGTGAACACCAATAGGAGTATGGGGCTTCTTAATGCCCTGGGTGAATATTGGTGGGACACAACCCACACGTTCCATCCGAGCTGGGGAGAGGTGACTGTGACCCCTACTGACTTTGCGATGATTACCGGGCTTTCCTTTGGCGGGCATCCGGTTGTTTGGAGGGATATGATCCCCGAGGCCGAGATCAGGGCGCTCATTGGATTTTCAGGTCCTACCAAGGGTTTGGGCATCCTAGTGCAAACAGTCGAGAGGGTCATTCGGGCCAACTTTCTAGAGTATGCGGCGGGCCGGATTACCGCTGAGCAGCTTGGGCGCTCCTATGTGTGGCTCCTCCTCAGTAGCACCATTTTTGCCAATGCTGACACTACCAGTATGTTCCCTCTTCTTGGGTCTTTGACTACACCTGAGGCCATCAGAGACATTGCTTGGGGTGAGGCTGGTCTGGCCGAGCTATTCATGGAGCTCGACAAGTATAGCCGGAAAGCGAGCAAGTCTTTGGCTTGCTTTCAGTTTGCCCTAGAGGTACTTCCACTTCGGCCTTTGCTTTACTTTTTGCATTCGGCCTATTCTTCATTTCAGTGCGCTGACGGCTTTCCTTGCCGTTTCTTTTGTAGGCTTGGTACTACGAGATCTTTGGCAACTATCCATGGAGGCTGGCTCTTGACCGGGACCTCATCTTTCCGGCCATGACCTGCTGGGCTAGGGAAGCTCGGGAGAAGAGAGGGTCTAAGGGACGAGTTTCTGTCCGCTATGCTGATGTGAAAGCGGTTTTGAGGGGTGCCATGCCAGTGGATCTCAACCTTTTCCCTTGGTCTTGGTATGAGGGGCAGGAGGTGGTCTTTGATCCGAGCGAAGCCCTGAGGGTGACCAGACAGAAGAGATTGCTAGTGGGGTTTAGAGGCGAGGCCTTTTATTTAGGTGAGAGGGTTTTGTGGCAGCATGGACTAGGCCTCATGCAGAGGGCGCCCGTTGATCCGCCTGAGACCATGTTCGTTGCTGACCGTGGGGATGACCCTTTTCTCATGGGAGCGGATGCCGCTGAATTGATCACTGATGAGCCACACGGGCGGTTTGTGGCCACGAGGCTGAGATCGCCACAGGTGGTGGTGTAACGCCCATCCTTAATCTCGTTAAATATTTGACTTATTTGTTAAATTCTTGACTTGCTTGTTAAATTCTTGGCTAGCATATTTATATGCTATTTTATTTGAGTTAATTATTTAACTACTTTAGAAAATTTAAGGTGGTTAAATGTCAAAGTCGAAAGTTGAGGGGCCTTTTTGTCAAAGTTAGAACTTGAGGGGCATAAGTGTCATTTCTTGGAAGCTGAAGTATATCTTCTTGGTTTGCCTTTCTCTGAGATTCATTTCTCCCCAAAATTTCTTACGCTCTCTCTGGGTGAAAAAGCTAGGTTTAGGATTCTTCCTATTCTCGACTCCTCGAGCTTAATTAATCCTCTGTTCGTGATTCTGGTCCCGGATAAATATTCGTGGCGTTGAATAGAGCGTTTCCTGCCGAACAGAAATAAATTTGGGTCAACTTGATTTTTGACTAGGTAAGCTATTAGCTTCCCCTTACTTGTAATAACATGTATATATGTTATTCCCGCTACTTGTTCTTGTTAAAATTGTGTTTTGGGCAATTTTAGTGATACTTGGAAAATTGGGACGAAGGGAGTAAATTTACAGAGAACTTAGAACATGAAGCAATACTGAATGGGTTTGTAAATTGATTGAAAAATTATACTCCTATTCGTGAGACGGTAAAATAGTAACTTGATTTAAATATTTTTAGAAAAATTGTACTATTATTTGTGGTACGGGGAAATGAATGGAAGTATCCCTAAATGTTTATAGTAGTATAAAATAAAATTGTACTTATACTTTTGGGGACGGTGAAATATTGAAATGGAATAAAAGAAAATTATCCTATTATTTATGGGACGGTAAAAGAAATGAATTGGGCTTGAAATAGGAGTTCTAAACTTGTTAGTATACTCCTGAATGTTAGGAGTGTTAGTTAAATGTTACTCCTACGTGTGGGACGGAGAATTAATGAAACTTGAATTCAGGGGAAAAGGGCCAAAATTTGTACCGCACGGTCGTGCGCCTTTATTTGGCCCGGTCGTGCCAAATATCACCTTTAGGCAAAAATCCCTCGGCAGTGTTAGCACGGTCGTGCGCCTTTTATGGGCACGGTCTTGCCGAAAATGAGTTTTGTGTGAAAAATCCCTCGGCAGTGTTGGCACGGTCGTGCCATTTTTGCACACGCGGTCGTGCCAAAAATGCCCTCCAGACTGATTGTCTCGCCAGATTTAGCACGGTCGTGCCATTTTTGGCTGCACGGTCATGCCAATGTGATTAGCACGGTCGTGTTCCTTGGTGTGCACGGTCGTGCCACCTGGAATCTGATTGTCCTCCTTGAATTGTTTCCTTCATAACTTTCTATAGGAAAGTCGGAATCAAGATCCGAAAGAAGCTGAATAACCTAGACTTAGAGGGCTATTCAAAGAATAAATTAATGAGGTTTTAAAGTGATTGTCTAGAGAACTTTGATAGGTGTTTTAGGACATTGAACTTGAGTATAAGAGTATGAATGCTCTTATATGTCTGGAAATCAACGTCTTGTGTACCTTAGGGGTATAAAACAATGTTTTGAACTTGAACATCCTAAGAATAGGATTGAGAATTGGTAAGAGTAAAGTGTATAACTCTTATACATGATTGAATGTCCAAAGATTGGAATAAAACTTGAAGTATAAGACAATAAAATCTTGTACATGACTTGAACATCCAAAGAAAAGGGATTAAAACATGAATATAAGATTAATAAATCTTGTATATGCCTTTACACCAATATATGGGTAAGGTGTAAACTAAAAAGTGCTCAGAACAAGCATTAACGTGAATAAGAAATATTCTTGACGTGTATGTGCAATCATCGCACATAGTTGCTTGATAACAATGTGACTTCTTGAGTACTTGAAGCTTGTTTCCCGTTGAGCTAGTCCACGAATCTTGGATTAGTCTCCCCTCTCGTAGCTAAAGTTTGTGTACCTAAAGGACACCAACTAATGCCTTGAACTTGAATATCCTAGGAATAGGACCGTGAACTTGATTGGGAGATGTATAGCTCATCTTCTTAATTAAAACGTGAATATAAGATGAGTAAATCTTGTACTTGTCTTAAATAACCAAAGAGTTGGATTGATAACTTAAGTATAAGTTAATTAACTCTTGTACATGTTTAACCATCCAAGAAAATGGATTGAGAACTTGGATACAAGATAATAAAATCTTGTAAAAGTCTTGACTGTCTTGATTGTCTTGAAAGTCTTGAATGTCTTGAAACCATTACATGAATATGGTAATAACTTGAAAGAGTCTTGATGTGTATATGTAAATCTTGCATGTAGCTACTTGATAGAATGTAGCTTCTTGATTATTTGATACATGACATGAATAACCAAAGAATTGGGTTATGGAACTAGATAGAGAATGATTAACTCTACTACATACTTGAACTTGATACGTGTATATTGGAAGTGCTATGAATAAGCACTAAAGTACTAGTAATTAGTTTTAATCGTGTATATACTCAATGAAGTATATAAAGAATAAAGAATAATTACAGAACACAATATGTGTTAGAAAATGTATTCGATTATTAACGATACATATACGTGAAGTATGACCGTGTCTAGGTACAATGTGACCTATTCTACTACGGGTTTAGAGTCTAAGGTGTTGGGCTCTACTTGATAGTAAGGGTATCGTGATAGACACTTTAATGTGTTAAACGTGACATAAATATGTACGTGCAAACTTGGCATGTGACAAAGTGCTATACCCTACTACTTGACTGAAGTCTGTTATTAATGGACTCTTACTTGGATTGATCGTGTTACATGGACACCTTATGGGCCAGTGTTATCTTGGTTTATATTCGCAATAATTGCGTACGTGTACTTGTATTCTCGTAAGCACATGATACATAATTACATGGTGCATATTCTCGTGAGCACATGATACATGATTACATGGTGCATAAAGAGTAGTCCACTAATAAGGGACTGAGTTCTGTTCTGTAGTTCAAGTAAATATCTACTTGTGCATTCTTGGTGAGTCCAGCTGGTTCTCCTTGCTTGTTCGAAAATATATAGGTTCACGCTTGTCGCGAGAGCTGGGGTTTAAGTGACAATCGGGTCCCTATGTATTTCCGCCCGACCCCTTACTACCGGCCATAGTAAGGGCATAGCTTCCTTGGTTGGAGCAATAAGCCTGACCTAAGTGAATGCTAATTCCCGTCTTGTTCACCACGTGGATTTTGTATCTTGTGGATGACACTGGTTACCAGGTCTTCTTATATACTGCACAGCAGTTCTTGTTCCTGTTCTTGGTTGTCCTCAGCTAGAAAAGCATCGACAACAAATGGTATTCTTGGGAGAAATAAGGAAGGATTCAGGTACAATGCGTGATAGGCCTATGTGCATCTTGTGAGCTGGTCTAGCCTCTCGCACTACTTGACTACTTGTTACCTGATCATTTCTCGAGCTTGATTACTTGTTGAGTTGGCTTAGCCTCTCCTATACTTGTTACTTGATGATACTTGATATATGTTTAGTTGAGTATCTACTTGTACTGCATGATAACATGACATATAGTTGCATGTTAATAGCTTACTGAGATTTATCTCACCCTTTATTTGTTTAATTGTTTCCCCCCCCCCAGGAAAGCAGGGGATAGTACGCAGTGAGGCTCGACTTAGCTGGGAACTTACTCAGCAGGATATTGTTGTTCGAAGTTAGTGTCCTTTTATATTTTGGTAAGGACGATCTTGTATGAGTTAATAAACTCTGGGCTTGTATTGGGGTAGTATTTGTTGTCCCTAGACAGTTCTTGATGCCAGCTTATTTGCTAGGCATGTCTTCCGCTGTATATAACCTTGTTTGGTTTTAATTTTCTTGGTCTAGAACTCGTGTGAGCTATCTTAGCTCCCTACTCTAGAGTATACATATCATGTCAATTTTGTTTTTAACAGGTATTGTTCCTGTTTCCTGTTAGTTTCTTGTTTCTTGTTAGTTACGCGCACCAGGTTCGAGGTTCTATTAGGGAATCCCGGGACTTGGGTCGTGTCAGGTGGCCTCTGGGGTAGCTCCTCCAGTGTGGAAGGACTATTCTTTTATTTATGCTGACGGCCGGGTTCATATGGTGGCCGTGTCTGTCGCAGGAGGGGAAGCCCCGGTTGGAGAAATTCCCGTGACGCAGTATGCATTCTTTTCCATTTGTGCACACTCATCCCATATTTCTGTCTCCTCCCTTCCTGAGCAGTTTCCTTATCCATGTACAGGTTGCTGCGCGAGCTTTGCTAGGGAGGCCTTCTCTCCTAAAACGGGCCAAAAGAGGTTCGTTGGGCGCTCTTCTAAGGGGCCTCGGACAGAATCCAGGTTTGCACCGGGCAGAAACTCGGTGAGTGGTGGGGAGAGGCTTTTCTGTCGATCGTTGAGCGTGGAGCTACCGCCGTCCTTTGTTCGTCGCCATACCTTAGGCGGGGCTGATTTGGAGGCCTTTCGTGATTCGCTCCGTGATCCTGGCTCCCAAGAGATCGCTCCGGACCCATTTGCCCACTTGGCCTTAGAGCGCGTGGATCCCCTGCCGGCAAGACATTCGGGTTTTCACTCCCAGATTCTTCCTTCCTTCTTTCCAGGCCAATCCTCTTCGGGTGAAGGTTCCAGCATGGCAGAGTCCATTTTCTTCTTTGACCCTAGCATGTACCCGCGTCGTCCTTTGGAGAGAGTTCATTCGCCTCCGGAGGATCCTTACCAACCTGAACAATCTTTCTTTTGGCTTGTTTTATTCGAAAACAGTGTATGAAAATTTGTTATCTTTGGTTGTTTAAATCATTGTAAATTCATCATTTATGCCTGGCTTGGGCCTCGAGAGGGCTTTGTGGTCATTATTGGACCGTCGGGGATTCCCAAGATGTGTTTGGACTCAATCACGAGGGGTTTGACAGACTTTGAACAAGCGAAAATGAGTTTAGCTTGTGGGAGATCAGTTGATATAGGTTGCTGATGTGAATTTTTTCACAGGGACAAAACCAGCCGTACGGGTTGTTCAAGCATGGTTGACTTTTTCGACCAAATTTTCTGGGTGCTTCTGGGGAATTTTGACAGATGAGGGTTTATTTGGCTTAGACTGTTTTACTCAAAGCATGACTTTTCGTCGGTCTTTCCATTGCACGATTACGGCTAGCCAGCCCCATTATGATGTCTTGTCGAGACTAATCCTCGGGTTTTTCGACCACGGTTTGCCAGCCCAGTGTTTCACCTTTCCGGGAATCATTCCTCGGGTTTCTTTCCCTTAATTGTCCAACCATATCACTTTTCTCCTTTCCATATTTCCTTTATCTTCCCTCTTTAGGAGTGGCCTAGTTGACTTTTGACACGGACGAAAGCAAAAGTTGACTTTGACACGGACAAGAGCAGATTACACTTGCTCACGCGAGTAAACACACATAGGCTTTTACGGGAGTGAGTCCCTTTTCTGAGAGAGGAAGCCTATGGACAGAAATTCACGTGTTTGGCTCTTTCCTAAGATGTGGAAGAGAAGACTTGTCGAGGCATTCGAAATCAGCTTCAATTAATGTAATTAAGATGTTTGCTTGAACAGATCTTGATTAGTATTTAGGTCAAAATTCAAGTAATTAGCCTTAACGTGCATAACTGTTACGACCCATTGGGATTAAGATTCGATCAATGGCAAGATCGGGAGGAGAAGTTGTTTATGGGGGGTTTAGTCATTATCTGGAGAATTGGTCATTGATGGGACCGGGGAAGGAGAACCGGGTCATTTTGGGAGGACCAAAGTTGTATGGATTCATTTCGTGTTATGACCGGACCCAAAGGTTGCCTACGTTCCCCTCAGTGTGAGGAGCTCAGGTCATCGTAGTTCGGCTCTTGGGCCACTTTGGCCGGGGTTGGTATCTTTTGCTGTCTCGGAGGACGTCATTGCTGACTTTGCCTTGGGTGAACTCTTTGAGATGGGCCTTTTTGGGTGTACCCTTTTTGATATGGACGGGCTATTTGCCATATTTTTTTTAGGGGAACGGGCGCCCATCAGCCCCAACTTGTCATCGTGGGCATTGGCTTTTTTCACCGTTTTTCACCTATCCTATCTTTGATTTTGACAATTCGGGAAGTCTGCATGTGCACTTATGGCTGAACTTTGTTGGCTGAGCAACAACGTCCTCGTCTTTTCACTGTCTCGGGATGCTTTTAATGTGCATCGGGAGTTTGCCTCAGAAAGGTGTCTTGGGTCGTGTATCGGGTAGTGTATGGGGGAAGATTTGCCATTGATGGTCTCCTTCATGCCAACGGGTCATAACATTCATTCATCTTAAGATTAATCATTGGAATTTAGCACCTTTTACGTTTAGATCCATCCATCCCTTTATGAGTCGTTGTTGACTTCTATGTTTGGGGGAATCAACTCATCATATTGGGGATATAACAATCATTTGGAAACATTAATGGGAGTGATTCCGAGAGTTAGTGTAATTTTTCAAATAATGCCTCAAGTCTAGGGAGAATAGAAGTAAAAGACAATTCGTTTCATGGAAGACTCAATTTTTACAACTCTGGACTTGACTATTGACTCAACTATCGCCACATTGTGGCTTTTTACATACCTTGGCCTCGCAGGGCCTTTTGGGAAAGCTAAAAGAAAAAGAAAGACAAAAGACTATATCCACTACGGATTTAGGAGACTCTCTAGAACACAAATACTAGGCCACTCCTAACGACTTCTTCTCTTCCTCATTCCTTCTCCTTGCGTCCCTGGCTCAGACCCACTTGTCCCCTCGTTTGGTAATGACACCCTCATCAATGAGTGCTTGGATGTGATTTCTCAGGGTGAGACATGCATTTGTGGAATGACCTGGTGCTTGGTGGTATTTGCAATGTTGTTTTGGGTCGTAACGGGCTCCGATCGGCTCCGTCCATATCACATGTCGGCCAAGAAGCTCAACCTTACCGGCCTCGATTAGGTGGTATAACACTTGCTCTCTAGGCATTCCCAACTCATGGAACCAGCGTTAGTGAGCCCCTTTGCCCTGGAGGTGAAATTCTCCCACAGCCGCCGCGTGCTTTCCATGGGATACCGCGACAAGTCGGAGCTGATCGCAGGGCTCTTGTTCGACCTAAGCCAGATGGTTGGGGGCAGTCTTTGGTGGGGAGGAAGACTTCTCGGAAGACCTTTTGAGCTCCTCAATGGACTTCACAATTTCGTGGAGGCACTCTCGGGTGTTCCTTGAGTTGTGCCTTTCCAATTCATCGGTCAAGTCTGCTCGGCTATGTAGGAGATCGTACCGGCGATCATATTTTTCCTCAAGGTCCTTTTTGAGTCTCTTTCCCCCCCTCTTCCCATAGTTCCTCGACTTTCTTGTGAAGTACCTCCTTGATCTCCTTCCGAAGTTGTTGGACCACTTTGATCGCTTCATTGCGGTCGACCTCCATCTTTCGCATTTGGTCTCTCATCGTATCCACCATTCGTTCCAGGAGCTTAACCCTACCCTCTAGCCATGCTTGCACATCCAAACGGACATCTGCCTCGACTACTTGGGACTTGTTTTCCATTGTTTCCTATCTTACAAATGACCAACAAACCGTAAGGGCACCGTGGAAGGATTTTTCGGGAAGTCATGCTTTGAAGTAAAACAAAAAATCGACACACAAGAGACACTGACTTGAAGGGGATAACAAGTTTGACTCTTCTTTAGGGGGAAGAAACCCAGGCCAAGCGTTTTGATGAATTTATCAATTCCCTTTTCCTTTTCTTTTAAAAAGAAGTTCATTTATTCTTTGGATTATCTTAGCCGGCTTTGTCACAAAAACAAACGTTAGTGCACAATTCAGGGGCTCAACTTTCATTATTTCATTTTTCTCAAGGCATGTCTTATTCCTAATTGGTGGGAAAAGATCGCTCTTCTTTTTCGCAACTATTCTATAACCCTGGATCAGTGGAGGCCATCACTACATCTATAGACCCCTCGTTTTTCACCTGTATTGCACGCTCCCAAGGACGGACTATCCCGGGCGAGGGCCCTATAGGGCACGCGGCTTCCACCGATCAAAAGAAATGAACCTAGGGTCTAGTGCATCGTAAGGTTCCCAATACGCGGGTCATCCTAATCATGGTTAAGCCCCAGTCGGGATCGAGACTTTTCTCCGAAGGCTACACCGAAGGCTGCACCGACATTCCGACATTGTAAGGATCCCACCCCGCGCGCGGAAACGCGATTGGTGTATGGGGCGAAACGCCAAACACGGGAACCGGTCAAATTTAACGGAGTCGCCACATTTTGTTAATTTTAAACCCAACAAAATGACAAAGGTTTGAGTTCAAAGGTTCGAAGGTCAGGTTACAACTTGGGAGGAGTTTTACGTCCTCTCAAGTTGCCTCGGACAAAGCCGAGTCTCCCTAAGTTAGTTAAAATGTGCATATGTGTGTGTGTGTATTTAACGGAAAAGTTCTGTTGTTGATTTTATTTGAGAAACTCGGCTGAAAAAGGGGCCTTGAGTGATAAGACAAAGGTCAGAGGGAAAAATAGGCAATTTTTCCCTCCTACCTAAAGTAGCCGTACGGCTGGAGGAGGTAATTCTGGGGTTTTTACAGTTTGCTCAAGAACAGTCCAGTTCAGAACAGAAACATGGCATTCTGTCTGAAGCTGGACAAACTGTTTTTTATCCCAGTTTGCAAGAAATCATTTTACAAGTTTTATAACATCATTCCTATGCTAAATGATCATCACTTGGTCCCCCAAAACAAGTATTTGGGTGTGATCATGAGCAATCATAGGAGAAAATCAAGAAAGTTGATGAATGTCCCCTTTGGACCAAAGTTGGTCATTTGGTGAATAAAGATTGGAACTTTATCACCAAGATGACATCTTTATGACTTAAAATCCTTCCAAGAGTCAAAATAACACATAAATATTGAATCTTTATGACCCAAAAGTGGGATTTTGAGGCTAAACCAAAGAGGAAAATGATGAACACTAGGGTCTCATCACCCTCATGATTATCATGGCCAAACAAGCATAACATTTAAATGAATAAGGAATGTAAATGACAATCAACAAGTCTATGAGTGTCTAGGTTTAGAACCTCTTCCATACAAGGTATGGAGGGCACCTTGGAACTTCTCATAGCTTGAACAAGATAGTAATGTAATAGATAGGTATATAGTGCTTGATAATGGACAAGTCTTGCAAGAAATAAAAGGTGCTTGAAATGGACAAGTCTTTGCATGAATGAAGAGTAAATACATGTATAACCAAGATATAAGAAACAAAATAGGAGTAAGATGAAGAGAAAGGAGGGGGGAGGTGGCTTTACCTATGATGGTTATGTCAAATCTTCCTTTCTTCTCTCCTTTTTTGGTATGTGATCACTCTCACTCTTACTCTGTGGTAATTCCAGCAGAGTGACCTCCCTAATGTGTATTTCTCCCCCCCCCTGAAATGATCAGCAAGGGGTTCTATTTATAGGGACTGAGGGTGCCCAAACCAGCCGTACAGCTAGGCCCCTCTAGTATCCAAAGCATCCGTACGGCTCAGCCTGGCGAGCTTCTGGATTTTTCCAATTTTATACCAGAGTAGTCCTGGAATTTATAGCTTATCCTAGGGAGGTCCTGGCCTATTAGATTATCCCTGAAACGGTGCTAAGGCTACCTCTAAGATAGGTCGATTTCAGATTGGGGTACTTACAGAGCCCCTCGGCAACGTCGCTTCGAAGGAGCGGGGTTGTCGATAGAAATAAGCATCCCAATCTGACGGGACGACGGCTTTAACCGATTTTGGTTGCATGGCTGGACCTAGTGGTATAGGATTCCTACGTATCCCGTTCGCGGGGAATCAAGCCTAACGTAGTTCGGAGGTACGCGGGGTTACTAAGGTCCGCAAGGAGGCATGACTCTAGGGGTCAGAGGCGAGACATGGTCAACTTGGATCTATGGGAGAGGGTTGAATTGCTGGGGATATGGTCAACTTGACTCTATAGGAGAGGGTTGACTTACACGGGACAGATTTTTACTGGGCTTACTTCGGGGACGGCCTATGGTGACTATTCTAAGTCCAAGCTTGACCGGGGTCAACTCCATCTTTGGGGAGATTGACGGGAAAACTGGTCTTACGTCCCTCTAAGGACTGCCGGGACAAAGGCTCTAGCCTATAACGACTATTCTAAGTCTAAGCTTGACCGGGGTCAACTCCGTCTTTGGGGAGATTGACAGGAAAACTGGTCTTATGTCCCTCTAAGGACTGCCGGGACAAAGGCTCTAGCCTATAACGACTATTCTAAGTCTAAGCTTGACCGGGGTCAACTCCGTCTTTGGGGAGATTGATGGGAAAACTGGTCTTACGTCCCTCTAAGGACTGCCGGGACAAAGGCTCTAGCCTATAACGACTATTCTAAGTCTAAGCTTGACCGGGGTCAACTCCGTCTTTGGGGAGATTGATGGGAAAACTGGTCTTACGTCCCTCTAAGGACTGCCGGGACAAAGGCTCTAGCCTATAACGACTATTCTAAGTCATAGCTTGACCGGGGTCAACTCCTTCTTTGGGGAGATTGACGGGAAAACTGGTCTTACGTCCCTCTAAGGACTGCCGGGATAAAGGCTCTTGCCTATAATGACTATTCTGAGTCAAGGTTTGGTCAACTCCATCTTTGGGGAGTTTTGATGGGAAAATTGGTCTTACGTCTCACTAGGGACGGTCGGGATAAAGGCTCTAGCCTATAATGACTATTCTGAGTCAAGGTTTGGTCAACTCCATCTTTGGGGAGTTTGACGGGAAAACTGGTCTTACGTCTCACTAGGGGCGGTCGGGATAAAGGCTCTAGCCTATAATGACTATTCTGAGTCAAGGTTTGGTCAACTCCATCTTTGGGGAGTTTGACGAGAAAACTGGTCTTACGTCTCACTAGGACGGCCGGGATAAAGGCTCTAGCCTATAATGACTATTCTGAGTCAAGGTTTGGTCAACTCCATCTTTGGGAAGTTTGACGGGAAAACTGGTCTTACGTCTCACTAGGGACGGCCGGGATAAAGGCTCTAGCCTATAATGACTATTCTGAGTCAAGGTTTGGTCAACTCCATCTTTGGGGAGTTTGACGGGAAAACTGGTCTTACGTCTCACTAGGGACGGCCGGGATAAAGGCTCTAGCCTATAATGACTATTTTGAGTCAAGGTTTTAAAGGGTCACTCGGGGGATGAAGGTTTTAATCTAAAGGGGTCACTCTGGGGACGAAGGTTTTTTAACCTAAAGGGTCACTCGGGGGACGAAGATTTGGTCAAGCCTACACTGCGGGATGGTTGACACATTTTCTTGATACCGGGAAAGAGCCTAGGGGTGACCTTCAAGACTCATTGTGGACAAAAAGGGTCCAAGACTTTGGAAAAATCATTTGAGGGGAGATCAAAAGCATTTTGCTTGAAACATTGTCTTTGATAAATGATGACAAATGGCCAAATTTGAAAATGCTTACTTTTGAAGGCAAATCTTTTAACGAAACATGTTTAGTCAAATTTTGGTTTTAACTTAACCGCGAGGTTTATATGCATAAAGTCCTTTTGAGCTTTGTCCATTTCTTAGGAGCGGTCGGGAGTAGAGAAACCTCTTGTTGTCGATGTCGGGGTAGCCCCATGTCCTTGTTCCTATTGATGGCGACGTAGCCCCAATGTCATTGAATGTGTCGGGGTAGCCCCATGTCCTTGTTGCTGTTGATGGTGGCATAGCCCCCATGTCATTGAATGTCTCGGAGTAGCCCCATGTCCTTGTGGAGGTAGCCCCAATGTCATCCTCCGACTTTTGATGTTGGCGTGGACCCGTTGTCGTCTCGCGACCTTTGATGACGTTAGGAACCCATCCCTTTTTTCATGACGCACTCTTTCTTTTGCCTAGGCCGCCCTTTCGGGTTTTCAACCTAGCGGGCATCTCTTTTGCGTCTTTTATGGCACACCATGTTTTTTGCCTAGGCCGCCCTTACGGGTTTTCAACCTAGCGGGCTACTTTTTTGGTGCCTTTCTTCTTTTTTTTTTTTTCATATAAGTGATCCAGCCGACTTGATAGAACGAGGACTTAATATATCTTTTGGAGGAGACATGCAAGGGCCTTTATTTAGGCGGGAGAGAGTCCCTTTATTTTGGTGAACAATGTATTATCATGGAACGGGAGGAAGCCCTTGCTCGACAGAATACAAGTGTTTAGCTCTTTCCTAAGATGTAGAGAGAAGAAGACTTGTTGAGACATTTGAAACTCGCCCTAGTTAATATCATCAAATGATTGCTGGAATGGACCATGTTTATTATTAAGTCAAGATTATAACAAGCAATTAGCCTTAACATGTATAAATGTTGTGATCAATTAAGATCAAGATTCGATCTATGGCAAGATCAAAAGGTGTTTATGGGGGGATTAGTCATTATCTGGGAAATTGGTCATTGATGGGACCAAGGGAAGATAACCGGGTCATTTTGGGAGGATCGAGGTTTGATGGATTCATTTCATGCTGTGACCGGACCCGAAGGTTGCCTACGTTCCCCTCAGTTTGAGGAGCTCAGGTCGCCGTAGTTCGGCCGTGGGGCCTTATTTTGCTGGGGTTGGTGTCCTTTCGAAGGATGTTGTTGCTTTGCTGATGTAGATCGCTTTTCTTTGCGGTGAACTCCTCGGGATGTTCTTTGAGGTGGACTTTTGCAGTGAACTTGGTGAGCTTTTGAGGTAAACTTCCTCTTTTCCAATATTCATTTGCTTTCCTTTTTTCCATTATCCATTTCTTTCTCTCTTATCATTTTTTTAAGAGAGAGGGGAAACATTAGCCCCAACTTGCTATCTTGGACATTGACTCATTTGTAGCCCCTTGGTGGAATTCTGCCACTTCTTACTTTGACTTTTGAAGATCTGGGAAGTCCTTTGCTTGGTTGCGCACGCGCGATCGTGGTTGAATCTTGGTGGTTGAGCAACAACATCCTCGCCTTTTCATTGTCTCGGGATGCCTTTGATGCGCATCAAGGATTTTTATAGGAAAGGTGTATCGGGTTGTGTATCGGGGTAATGTATGAGGGAAGATTTGCCATTGATGGTTTCTTCATGCCAATTGATCACAACATTTATTCATATCAAGATTAATTATTTGCATTTGGCACTTTTCATTTGTGTTAGGTCCATTCATCCTTAATGATTCGTCATTGACTAGTATGCTTAGAAGTCAATTCGTCATTTTGGGGACGTAGCAATCAATTGATAATAACAAGAAAGGCAATTTCAAGAGTAAACATATATTGCAAATAATGTCTCAAGTCTAGAGAGAAGAGAAGGAAAATGACTCTTTTATTTAGATAACTTTGTACATACATGTCCAAGTGAGGAACTCTGTAAAAATAAAAAGACACGGTCCAGAATGGACTCCCTTTTTTTTTTTTTTTTCTAGAACCTACGAGGCTGGAAGACTCACATTTTTTTTTTTTTTTTTTTAGGGATGGGTTCCCATGAAGCAAGATGATCCATTTTCTTCCACAGTTGTTGGAGGGGTTGTCGGTGGCATATTCCATGTCTTCCACGGGGAACTCGGGTTCCATGCGTCGGGAAAGATGTCGCGAGGCCTCCACTTGGCTTGGCGTTGCAATTTCCGGGGTAGTCTACTCATGAGGGCGAGTTGGGAGCTTGCCTGTTGGCCAAGCCTTTTGGTGATTCCCTTTCAAGGTGCGTAATCTCCGTGCATTGCATTCGGCGAGCGTATGGATTTCCCTGTGATGTAACCGCCTTTGGCCTTCCGAAGCTTGGGCTTCTTCTTGTAGACGGTGTCCCAATTGTTTGATCTCATTGCTCATGTGGACGGTTGTTTCGAACGCCAATTCGGATCTGGGCTCCTTGGTCAATGCTTCCAGTGGACAGAACCGCGAAGGACTTTTAGCATATTAAACCTCAAGGTGAAATTATAACCATGATTTGAGAAAAATGCTTCATTATCGGATTAGCTTTTTAGGAAAAACTTGATCTTTTATTTTAAGAAAACTTGATCTCCATTTTTTTTTCTTTTTTTTTTTTTTTGGAAGACACACCTTTGTTTTGAGTGAAAGACTCACACACATTTTATTTTGTAAGCTTTTGACAAGGCAAAAATGGCAATAATAATCTTATTAAGAGAACTGACAATGGACCCAAAATGGTCACCACATGGCATCAACCGGGGAGTCAAGGCTTTAACCAAACCTAACAGACATCTTAACCGACTTTTCCTAAAGACTTATCATACGCCCTAAAAGCAACTGGCTCTTCCTAAGGATGAAAACAGACTCCTTCTAAGGGGAGGTTGATAGGAGAGGTTTCGGAACTCCGTCGTTTGCTGTGGAAACCGCAACACCATTCATTTCCCAACCCGGGCATTCGGCCCTTCAGACATTTTCTGTGCCACTGATCTCTTCCAAACGCCTTCCGTCGTTTCGGCTTTGCTGATTTTAGGAACCACCATTTAGGACACTGATTTTGTCAATTTTTCCAAAACAGGCTCTCCCACTTTGGGATTGACAACTCTGTCAACCATGGGCTCTTTTTCCTTGGGGCGGACACCACTCCATTTATCGATCATCGGGGAAGTCACAGATTTGAGCATGTTGACGCTCGGGTCATTGGCTGTGTCGGGGGTGTGGGGGCGTCCAAGCTTCCCCTTCTCAATTAGTTTCGAGATGATGCGTCTTATGGCGGTGCAATCATTGGTATCATGGCCGTGGTAGTTGTGGAAGGCACACCTTAGGGTCTTGTCTCGACGTTTTTCAAGATTCTTTGGCCGAAAATCTTCGAGGGGCCACAAGAGGCATTGTTTGACCAATCCTTCAAATACTTTGCTTATGGGCATTCTGAAATCCTCAAACTTTGTGAAATGGAGCTTGGCTCGGCCCTTGGCTTTTCTTTCATTGTTGACCGGAGTGTGGTGGGGATGAGAATCACCGCTGCTCAATGCAAAGGGGTGCCCATCGAGTGTCCTTTCAAACTTAGCTTCCATTTGCCTTCTTTTTCCCAACAACGTACCCGACTGAGGTCCAACATGAGGATTCTGTGGAAGTGCATGGGTGTAGGAATACCCATAACCTTGGTTGCTTGCAGGAATATACATTTGAGGCATGCAAGGAGCTTGTGGTCCAAAAGGTCTTGGATTATAGAAATGATACGGGCCACCCCGGAATCTCATCGGAAAATCTGGTGGAGGCAAGTTAGTGATGCCTGGTCGGGTATCCATATATGGTTTAAACAGTGACTGATCTCTGGTGACTTGGTTGATGGCATTGAATCGAGAAGGGACACGATTGGGAAGGTGTTGTGAGTATGATGCTTGAGGCGTAACTGGTGTGAACAGGGTGGAAGCTACCCGACCCCCGGATTGTAACCAAAGATTTCCCCCTCCATCTCATCAAAATACCGAGACCTCCATTTCTTCCCCCCAACACGCCGTCGTCCACAAAGGAGGTCTTGGAGGACAACGGGGGTCCGTCCAAAGACTTAACGAAATCCCATAACGGAGGTCTTGGAGGACAACGGGGTCCGTCCAAAGACTTAACGAAGTCACAAGCGGAGGTCTTGGAGGACAACGGGGGTCCGTCCAAAGACTTAACGAAGTCACAAGCAGAGGTCTTGGAGGACAACGGGGGTCCGTCCAAAGACTTAACGAAGTCACAAGCGGAGGTCTTGGAGGACAACGGGGGTCCGTCCAAAGACTTAACGAAATCACAAGCGGAGGTATTGGAGGACAACGGGGGTCCGTCCAAAGACTTAACGAAATCACAAGTGGAGGTCTTGGAGGACAACAGGGGTCCGTCGGAGGTCTTGGAGGACAACGGGGGTCCGTCCAAAGACTTAACAAAGTGACATTTATTAACGCAAGAATGTGTCGAAGACAAGAAACAAAGAACGGAGCAACCTTATGCCACGTGAAATTATTTATTCGTTCAACTTTACTTAAAACACATTTTTATTCCTAAATGGTTGGAAATGATCGCTCTTCTTTTTCGCAACTATTCTATATCCTGGATCAGTGGAGGCCATCACTACGCCTATAGACCCCTCGTTTTTCACCTGCCTTGCACACTCCCAAGGATGGACTATCCCGGGCGAGGGTCCTAAAGGGCACGCGGCATCAACCGATCAAAAGAAATGAACCTAGGGTCTAGTGCATCGTAAAGTTCCCAATACGCGGGTCATCCTAACCATGGTTAAGCCCCAGTCGGGAATGAGACTTTTCTCCGAAGGCTGCACCGACATTCCGACATGACCTCATTTTGAATGAGGCGTCTCGATCCTTGACCATGGGCTTAAGGATGATTAAAATAACTCGTTCATTAGGGCTTAACGACACGGTGTCACCCTATCCTTAGTACATGGCCCTTGCTAATTGCGGTCGTTACTAACACACGAGTTGAAGGCTGGTTAGGGCACGTTTGCATTACATCAAGGAGTCACAACTCGGGCATTAATTTGGCCACAATTAGCTTTGAGCACGTATCAAGGATGTGGTAACGTGAACTAGACCAAAAACCAACCATAGTCACGGTATTTGTGTGTCACGGACAAGTGTGGTTGACTCGGTTCGGAAGGGAAGGTGGGGTGGACCCGTGCGCACATCGAAGGGAACAAGAGCGCCCAACGAGCTGCATCGTGGCATCCATCCCGGGTTTAAAGGGTATTTGGAACGTGCACGGTCAAGTGCGCGTGGTGTGAAGTCATTCTATGCTCCTTTTTGAGTAAAAAGAGAGATTTTCAATTCGTTTTTCGATAGCATGAGCATGGCATAAGCAAGATATGAACAAGTATGGATTGGGC
Organism: Campanula takesimana; assembly: GCA_026119855.1. Taxonomy (NCBI): domain Eukaryota; kingdom Viridiplantae; phylum Streptophyta; class Magnoliopsida; order Asterales; family Campanulaceae; genus Campanula; species Campanula takesimana. Next base: position 1,852,904 of record JAOWBW010000094.1, on the reverse strand, counting down.
AATTTATACACATCAAATCAAGGAATATAAGCAAACAGAGACCAAAACTTGTACATGTACCAAGTTATGCACAACAAAGAATTTTGAATCAAACTTTTGCAAAAGAAATATTTTACACTGTAAGGATCCCGCCCCGCACGCGGAAACGCGATTGGTGTATGGAGCGAAACGCCAAACACGGGAACCGGTCAAATTTAACGGAGTCACCACATTTTGTTAATTTTAAACCCAACAAAATGACAAAGGTTTGAGTTCAAAAGTTCGGAGGTCAGGTTACAACTTGGGAGGAGTTTTTACGTCCTCTCAAGTTGCCTCGGACAAAGCCGAGTCTCCCTAAGTTAGTTAAAATGTGCGTATGTGTGTGTGTGTATTTAACGGAAAAGTTCTGTTGTTGATTTTATTTGAAAAACTCGGCTGAAAAAGGGGCCTTGAGTGATAAGACAAAGGTCAGAGGGCAAAACAGGCAATTTTGCCCTCCTACCTAAAGTAGCCGTACGGCTGGAGGAGGTAATTCTGGGGTTTTTACAGTTTGCTCAAGAACAGTCCAGTTCAGAACAGAAACAGGGCATTCTGTCTGAAGCTGGACAAACTGTTTTTTATCCCAGTTTGCAAGAAATCATTTTACAAGTTTTATAACATCATTCCTATGCTAAATGATCATCACTTGATCCCCCAAAACAAGTATTTGGGTGTGATCATGAACAATCATAGGAGAAAATCAAGAAAGTTGATGAATGTCCCCTTTGGACCAAAGTTGGTCATTTGGTGAATAAAGATTGGAACTTTATCACCAAGATGACATCTTTATGACTTAAAATCCTTCCAAGAGTCAAAATAACACATAAAGATTGAATCTTTATGACCCAAAAGTGGGATTTTGAGGCTAAACCAAAGAGGAAAATGATGAACACTAAGGTCTCATCACCCTCATGATTATCATGGCCAAACAAGCATAACATTTAAATGAATAAGGAATGTAAATGACAATCAAAAAGTCTATGAGTGTATAGGTTTAGAACCTCTTCCATACAAGGTATGGAGGGCACCTTGGAACTTCTCATAGCTTGGACAAGATAGTAATGTAATAGATAGGTATATAGTGCTTGATAATGGACAAGTCTTGCAAGAAATAAAAGGTGCTTGAAATGGACAAGTCTTTGCATGAATGAAGAGTAAATATGTTGGTCCCTAAAGGGCAACAAGGGTGTGAAAATCGCTAGAGGGGGGGGGGGTGAATAGCGTTTTAAAATTCTTTTCAAACCCTTTTGCAATTCAATGGCAGATGCGCACAACTCTTATTTTGGCTAAGTATAGCGCGCGGTAAGAGTGTAAAATGCACAGCGGAAATTTAAAGCAGCTCTGCGCAGGGTATACTGCGCAGAGATAAAAACGCACGCGCTAAGTATGAGGCTAAAGAGTGGCGCAAAATGGGATTCTAAGGCAAATGAGCAATAACAATTACAACATCTGAGAGTGGCAATCTGAAAGATCAACCAAAGCAGTTCATAAAAAGTTAAGCATGAAATATGCAGTAAGTAATGAACACGCTATTTGGAGAGGTTCGATCGATGAAAGATCTACATCCTCTACCAAGATGGTTAGTCTTGGATTTCTAATGGAGATCTTATTATATGAGAGAGTATTACAAATTACAACATTTGAGCTCAATACTAACTCAAGATCTATTATCTATGAAGAACAAATCCTAGACTAAACCGGTGTATCTCAAGAAGTTAGATCAAAATAATCAAAACTTCAAGAGGTGTGTGTGTGACAGAAATTCTGGGCTCTATGAATATGAAATATGAAGAGCACCAAGAATTCTGGTGATATAGGCTTTGTGATATGAGCAGGAGTTTTGAAGGTTTGAAGATCTCGAAGGCTGTTCTAAAGAATCTGGAAAAACTAAGCAGCAGTCTTCAGATCTTCATGGTTTTTCAGTGAAGCATAAAACTCGAGCTCTGAAGCATAATGGCCAACAAAAGGAGCTTAATCAAAGATGATGATCAAGGGCCGATGAAAAGGGCTAAATCCAAAAAGGCAGCTTAGAAATGAAGATGAGCAGGCTATTTATAGCTGAGAGCTTGAATATAGCCGTTGGAGCTCTGAGCAAGGACAATGAGCTGGCACAACATGATTGGCGCGCAGCTGTCCTTTATAGCCATTGGGGCTCTGATCAAAGATGATGACCTGGCACAATATGATTGGTGCGCAGGTATATAGAGCCGTTGGAGACAGTATGAAGACCAATTTCAAAAGCTTCTTCTAGAAGGTTGACAGCTGTCTTCTCTTGAGATATTTCTTTGAAGCGTGTCTCCACCAATGGTTTTGCTGAGTGTGCTTATTTTGTCGTTTTGTGCACACCTCATCTTTTTTAATAAGCGTGCATCTTCTAAGCTTTTCCAAACTTTCTAGAATGAGAGATCAGGAGATGAGGAGCTTGACCAAGGTTGTGTCCGCGCACAAAGGCATGCGCATTGCCGGCGCGCATGGATTCAGCGCATGAGTAGCATGCGCACCATGCGCACCATGCTTGGTCACAGAGATCTCTTGAGAGTTTAGGAAGAAATATCTTGAAAATTGAGCAGGGTCAAGGTCTGCGCAAAGATATCTATGCGCAGTGGCGACCTGCGCAGAGAACATTCTGCGTAGCGAAATGAATCCTTGCTTAGGTGATCTTTGATCTTTAAAGCTTCAAGTCCTATCATCTAACCCTATACTATAAAAAGGACTTAGCTAAAGATTGAAGTTATAAACTTCTTTACATGAGGTCCTAAAGTCCGTAAAAATACTTATAGGTGATGGTATCAATCAATTCTAACAAGTGTAGGAGGGTTAAGTGATAAGCATACCCAACAATCTCCCCATAAATGATTGATGCCATTACCTACTATAGCAAAGGCAATTCATTGTACTTGATAATAACATGTCCATAAGAATGAGAATGGTAAATCATGCCTCAAGTCAATGCACACACTAGCCAGTGCTATAGATTTATAATCTATCCAAAAGATTAAAAACTTACAAGATAGGAAAGATAGAAATGTCATTCAGAGCATACAAATAATGTGAGATGAAGTTTTAAGTATGCGTTTAAACTGAATGTTTAAACATCATGCGTAGAAGACATGAGCAGTTAAGATTATGCGCATGAGTTTAAGTAATAATGCATTCAATGTTCCACAAACGAATGATTTGAATTCAACAAGGTTTTTGTGAAAGCTTTATGATGCATTCTTCTCATTAAAACTTTGAAGGATTGACTGTTACAGATTACAAGTTTTAAAGAGGAAAATCAAAAGAGGTGCGCACAAAAACAGAAGCGCACAAAATAAAAGCGCATAAAAAAACATACTGCGCAACGAGAATCAAAAAGGTTCCAAAAAAATAACAAAATACTTACAGAGGAAATCTAATCTAAGTTGATCCGTTGCAGGGCTTCGCGCATCTCATTCTGAAGACCGTTAAATTTGTTCATGAGTTCCACCTTTAAATTCTGAAATTTGTCCTGGAACTCCACAACTTTTCCAACATAAGTGTTCATTCCTCTGCGCATATCAGCGTTGTCATCCACTAGCTCTCTGAACCTTGCTCTGCTGTCCGTCAGGATGGCAGTTTGCGTAGGCTCTAATCTTGAGTCGGTATGGAGGCGCTGAGTGTTGACGCTTGCTTAAATGTCTAACATTGCGTAGTCAAATTTGTCGTTGAACGCCAAAGAAAAATCTGTCATGGACTTAGCAATGCATCGACGCGCTTCTTCAATATTATGCGCAGAGCCTCCTTGTTCAATCTTCTCTATCTGAGCATCCATCTGAGCTTGAAGGTCATCAAATCCTCTATGTAACCCATCTGCAAGGGTTTTCTTGAGCTTTTTCAGAATGTCCCTGAGTCCACCATCAAGCGCTCCAAAGGTGCACACATTTTTGAGTTGTGCGCTGACATTTTCAAGCTGAGCGCTGATGGATTTCAGGGAGTCCAGGATAAGATGTTCCAAAGTGATAGGAACTTTTTCTTGCCAAGGCTCAGATGGACTTGCCTTTGCTTTAGCACTCTCCGTGCTTTCCTTTGCCTTTGCTTCTTCTTTGGCAGCTTTCTCCCCCTTAATGGTATCAATCTCCAAACGCTGCATATCAAGACGATATAATAAAGCAGTTTGAGCAGTAAGGAGTTGATTAAGCTGTAGCTGCGTAGCGACTTGATTCGCTTGAACAGAATGCAAGCTCTGCACGATCTGGCGCAGCTCAGCTGAGGAGGAAGGAGGAGACTCCGGGGCTGAAGATGAAGGGTGAACTGGAGAAGAATCACTGTTGTCGGTGGCTGTGGAACTAGTGCGGCGCTTCATCAATCCTTTAGCGCTGCTGCACACCTTCTGCTTGAGACGAGAAGAGGTATGTGCGATATCAGCACTAGGGATGGCTTCTTGAGAGGCTTTGTGCATTTGCTCCCCCTCAACAGCATCATCATCTGAATCACCACGGAAAGCAGCCTTGCGCTTCATGGTGGTTGGCTTTGAGGGAGCAGGCGCTGGAATGCTGGTAGGATCTACCTCTTTGATAGAAATCCCTTTGGTGGATTGAACCAAAGGAATATCCTTGAGCTTTTTGCTACTGGGCGGAGCAATGCCCTTCCCCTTGCGATTGTACGCTTCTTCTGCGGTCTCTTGCACAGCATCCGTTGAAGATCTTCCTACACTCTTCTTGGATTTGACCACAGGAATTGGGCCTATCCAGGGTTCCTTGTTGGGAGCGGCATCAGACAGCCAGATTTCATAGTAATCGGCGTTACCTATCTCACTGCGCAAATTCTGGAGGTGTACTCTGGAATAGTACTTTGCGTCGCAAGACTGCTTCTTGATTGACTTTTCTTCAACATAGGTGGCCAGTTCACCATAAGTCAATAGGAGTTTGGTTAGCAGTCTGCAGTGAGTTCGGTATTTGGTCTTTCCTGCGTTCAGCTTCTTTTCATAGCTGGTCACCCCCTTCACAATCTCATTGAAGATTATCTGCGGCCAGTCTAGTTGATCTTCGTTGAAGATGGCTGCACAGTATTCCCACTGCTTAGAGATGAAATGTCCATTATTTCCATTTTTGCAGTTGAGGGAATCTCCAATTAGGGTGCACAGGTGATACATCACCTCACCAAATTCCTTTCTATTATACATTGGCCACTTCTTGTTGAGGGAAGGAATGCCAATGAGCCTCTGTGCAAGCGCATTTTGATGAGCCTCATCATAGTTGACTGAAGAACTATCAACATTGAAGTTTAGGAGGCTGCGAATGTGATTGGGGTGAACCATTACATCACAGCGCTGAACGGTGGCCATGATCATTTCTGTTGTCTTGCCTTCAAGTTGTGCAGGAACAACTCTTGCTGTCCTGAAGAATTCATCTAACAGAGCAAGCACTATGAAGGATTGCTCAAGAGTGAATAAAGGAAGAATGCCGGAGGTGCTGAGAAGATGAAGCAGATGACGACCAATCGCATCTAAAGAGAGATCAGCTTGAATAAGTTCCCAACCCAGAATGAAATAAACATGTCCCTGCGTAAAACAATATATAGAATTAGACAACCTATTTCTTATGGAGCTGTGCGCATATGCAAGTAATGCAGATATACCTTGGCGCAAGTTCCATAAAAAAATTATGCGCAGAAAGTAGAGGGTGCGCAATAAATAAGAATGCATACGCAGAGGGATAGTGCGCACAGAAAATAAATATTAGTAAAGAAGTGTGCGCAGAGAAATAGATATAGCTATATGCGCAGGAAACTGTGCGCAGAACATAAAGAAAAAGGGGTGAATAATAGACTAAATATAAAAAATAATTAAGAACATGAACACCCAAAAACACAGAAAAACAAAAGTTGACAAAATTCAACAAAAAGTACATCGAAATGACGGCGTGAACAGGACGAAGTCAACCATGTAAAAAGTATGGTCAACGGCATTAAAACAAACCCAGAAATTCAGAAAAACGGTTTGACTGCTAAGGAAGTTACGAAGCTCAGAAATTGACGAAAAAACACATGTAACGACCATTGATCATGAAATAAACTACATGAAAGAATAGATCAGGCAAATACAAACACAACACAACGATCGATTTCAAAAATGATTAGCAAATAAGGGAGAAATCGAAAAAGGGAGTCTTGAGACCTTCAAGAACAACAATGGCGGGAAAAATAAGAAGTTATAGTGAAGCATACCATGTCTTTGATGGTGGGATGCCTTGATTGTCATTCTACTTCTTCTTCGTGAGAGTTTCCAGAGTGCGAAGAAGAGTCGGAGATGATGATTTCTGGTTGAGTTTTGATTTTCTTAGGCGCCATTGAAAAGGTTTAGAAAGAAGGAAGGTTGAGGTTGAAGATAACGAATAGGAAATGAGAGATGAGGGTTTAGAGCAGAGGTAAGAAAGAGAGTGAGAAAATTTAGAGGGAAGAGAGAAGTGGAGAGAGAAAAGGTTTAAGTAGGGAAGGAGATGTTAGGCGCACGTTAGCTACGAAATGTTTGAGAAAAAGTGCAGTGGCGCAGGATAGCGATACCACGTGTCACAAAAGGGAACGCGCGTGCGCAGGCCTATGCGCGCGTGTGCGTGAAGTTCTAAGCCGGTCACTGTCAAGTCGACTTCCTCATAAATGGTGAGTCAGTGAAAGGACGGGCGCACGTTAGCAGGGTGACGTGGCCGAATGGGGAACGCGCGTGCGCAGTCTTTGCGCGCGCGTGTGTCAGCAAAAAGAGGCTGACGCTGTCGCATCACCTTCCTCATTAAATGGTGAGCAGACATACGTGAGACGCGCTGTCATTAATTGCAGTTTGCATTAAATGACAATGGGACATGCGCAAGGGTAAAAAGGTAATTTCCCAAGAAAATTCAAAAAAATAAAAGCGCGGGAAAATTTGAATTACACAAGTACCCTTGTGACTCAGCGTTGACTTTTCAGTCAAGGACCTATGTGCAAAATCTAATGAATAGAACACTTACCTGCGGTCCATGATGATTTGCGCATGGATAGTCAAGCGCAGCGCATTGATCGCGCAGAGATTCCATAAATCTCAGAACTGTTGTTTCATGCGCAGACAGTTGTTTGCGCAGGAGTTGCATAGGGCGCATGAAACTTTAACCTATTTTGCACACTTTATCAAGCAAATACATTAGTATCAATAAATCATGTGGACAAGTTAGCTAAGGTTAAGCATACCCATTTCTCCTTTCAAGAGATCACTTGTTAATTCTTGAGGAGATGATATTAGATGTTGATGATCTTGGTAGGAGTGCTTGGCAGGATTGGAAACTGCTATGGTGGACATATTATCGCAGAGAATAGTATAATTCTCTTCATGAATTCCATAGTCCACAGGTTGTTGCTTCATCCATAAGATTTGGCAGCAGCAGCTTTCAGCAGCAATATATTCTTTTAAGTCTGTTAAATTTGTTGCTTGTGGCCATTGGAGTGTCGTATGCTTTAGCATTCAAGTCCAAACTTCTTGATTAAGTTCCTAGTGTACTTGACTTGATTTGCGAAGATGCCATCATGCTCATTTCAAACCAGCTTTTCATTTGCTTCTCAAAGCGCTTACAAAGTAACTCATTAGTAGAACCAAATATAATATCATCGACATAAATTTGAACGAGTAAGGAGTGATCATTATACTTAGCAATAAAAAGAGTTGTATTGATTTTACCGCACTTGAAGCCTTTCTCTAGTAGGAATTTTGATAGCGTATTGTACCATGCTTTTGGAGCTTGCTTAAGACCATACAAAGCTTTCTTGCTTTGATTCTGTGATTCTTCCATTCCCATCCATCTTGTTTCCGAACACCCATTGAAGTGCTAAATGATGGTTGAGCTTTTCTTGCACTTCTTGCATAGCATCGATTCATCTTAGAATATGGAGCACTCTATCAATCTTCTTTGATCCGACATGAGAGATAAACGAATGCTACACCGCAAAGTTTGATGCTCTCGATGTGCGAATCCCTATATTATGATGATAGGAATACGAAGATCAATGGGTATTTTATTTATTTCAGCATCACGATCATCAAAGGTGATTTGTTGAAGTGGAGAAACATCATGCGCAGAAGGAGGTGTTTGCGCATCAGGAGTTGCAACTTCAGGCGCAGCATTTATAGTATGCGCATGAGATGGACTGATTCTGAATCTGCTTGATCTATGTCCTGCGCAGGAATAGAATTACTGCGCACCTGTCTAAAAAGCTCAGCAGAGTCATCAGAATCATTGGGAGCCAAATGTGGCTCAAGGAGAGAATGCTTATCAAAAAGTAGCATGTACAGATACTAAAATGACTAGAGATTTATCTTATTAATATCATGAAAAGCTTATAGACTGATTGGCATACCCAACGAAAATACCTTCATCTGCTTTGGCGTCGAATTTTCCTTAATAGCGTTTGCAGCGAAAGAACTTTGAAGAAAGCGATGTTGGGCTTTTTCTCTCTCTCCATAGATCGTATGGAGTATTGATGTAGGCTTTGTTGATGAGGGATCTATTCATGAGTAAAACATGCACCAATGACAGCTTTTTCCCAGAAATACATTTTAGAAGTACTGCTTCTACTATCATTGTTTATCCATCTTCAATCAACAAGCGATTCTTTCCACAACGCCATTTTGTTGCGGAACTCCAGCAGCAGAGAAATTGTGAAGAATACCATTTGTTGGTTCTTGTTGGTTCTCACAATATTGAGCGACATCGTTGTTCATAAATTCTGTTCCATTGAAGTGTCGAACTCTATTGATGTCTTCTATGTTTGGAGATTAAGGAGAACAGCCAGGATATCATAGAGATACCACAGGTTGGTCCAAAGCTTCGCGGTAGTGAGCGGTCCAAACATATGAGGTGAAGCGGATGTAAGCGTTTTGACATCGGAGCAATCTTGCTGGAGGAAAACTGCTCAGGTTGCTTACTAAGATGGCATGGTGCTTATACCATTGCTAGCTGCTTTCACTTAAGCTTATTGCTACAAAACAAGGATTAGTAATAGAAATTATAGCGGTAAGATCAAATAGATTATAAATTGGTCTTACGAGTCCTTGTGAGCAAAGTTAGTCCAGAAACGCCATTTTTTATGTGACAAAGCGTTGAAGTGATATGGCATTCCAGAACTTTATCTCATAATTATGATATGGAGAGCAGGTTGCTTGAGACTTAATCTTTTATGATTAGTCCAAATCCAATTATGTGCCCTTTGTTGTTGTCACCATATATTACTGAGTAATCTCTTCCTTCGTGCGCACCTTTAAGAGTGTTGACATCTCTAGTAGTGTCTAGAATCCACTGTCGATATCAACTGAGCTTGAGAGATCACAGTGAAGTAGATCTTTTCTGCTTGTTGAAACATTAACTTGCGCTCTACAGCAGAGTTATCTTTTAAGATCAGCACACTTTGAGAGATTCCTTACGCGGCTGCGGAGTTGGTGATGATGCAGCTTCTGTCAAGTTGGCCCTGGCAGATAGGTGCTTGTCATTCTGTCTGCTTGGTGAAAGTGTCCCGTTTCCACTAGAGTGAAGGGATCTTTCTTTGATTGTCCTTGGCGCATGCTCAGGTTCCATTTCAGAAACAACTTTTGAATCATTGTCAGCATTTGCCATTAAGCAGAGTAGTCCATCCTCAGGGTCAGCATAGTTGTCTTCAGTGCCAAGTCTCCGAGTCCTTAGCTCCTTCTCTGCGCATTTCTCTTCATCAACCATTCTGCACTTCTTTGATGCTTTGTGCGCAGGGTTGCTTTTCCTTGTACTCAAATTTTGAAGAAGGCATTGAAGCATAATGTCCTGGCTTTCTGCAGTAAACCAAGTCATCTTTCTTTGAGTCTCTATGAGAGAGAATAGGAGGTTTGCTTAAGGATCCCCCAAGTTTGGAGAGCTTTCTGAATTTGATATGAGGTTTGAGCAGGCGCAGGAATATGTGAAAAGTTAGCCATTGCCCTAGATTTGAAGCCATATTGAATCGGCACCCAAGCTGTTAAGCTTGAAAAACAGAAACATGTTTTATGAAGGTGTTAGCTCTGATACCACTTGTTGGTCCCTAAAGGGGCAACAAGGGTGTGAAAATCGCTAGAGGGGGGGTGAATAGCGTTTTAAAATTCTTTTCAAACCCTTTTGCAATTCAATGGCAGATGCGCACAAATCTTATTTTGGCTAAGTATAGCGCGCGGTAAGAGTGTAAAATGCACAGCGGAAATTTAAAGCAGCTCTGCGTAGGGTATACTACGCAGAGATAAAAACGCACGCGCTAAGTATGAGGCTAAAGAGTGGCGCAAAATGGGATTCTAAGGCAAATGAGCAATAACAATTACAACATCTGAGAGTGGCAATCTGAAAGATCAAACAAAACAGTTCATAAAAAGTTAAGCATGAAATATGCAGCTATTTGGAGAGGTTCGATCGATGAAAGATCTACATCCTCTACCAAGATGGTTAGTCTTGGATTTCTAATGGAGATCTTATTATATGAGAGAGTATTACAAATTACAACATTTGAGCTCAATACTAACTCAAGATCTATTATCTATGAAGAACAAATCCTAGACTAAACCGGTGTATCTCAAGAAGTTAGATTAAAATAATCAAAACTTCAAGAGGTGTGTGTGTGACAGAAATTATGGGCTCTATGAATATGAAAGATGAAGAGCACCAAGAATTCTGGTGATATAGGCTTTGTGATATGAGCAGGAGTTTTGAAGGTTTGAAGATCTTGAAGGCTGTTCTAAAGAATCTGGAAAAACTAAGCAGCAGTCTTCAGATCCTCATTTTGAATGAGGTGTCTCAATCCTTGACCATGGGCTTAAGGATGATTAAAATAACTCGTTCATTAGGGTTTAACGACACGGTGTCACCCTATCCTTAGTATATGGCCCTTGCTAATTGCGGTCGTCACTAACACACGAGTTGAAGGCTGGTTAGGCCACGCTTGCATTACATCAAGGAGTCACAACTCGGGCATTAATTTGGCCACAATTAGCTTTGAGCACGTATCAAGGATGCGGTAATGTGAACTAGACCAAAAACCAACCATAGTCACAGTATTTGTGTGTCACAGACAAGTGTGGTTGACTCGGTTCGGAAGGGAAGGTGGGATGGACCCGTGCGCGCATCGAAGGGAACAAGAGCGCCCAACGACCTGCATCGTGGCATCCACCCCGGGTTTAAAGGGTATTTGGAACGTGCACGGTCAAGTGCGCGTGGTGTGAAGTCATTCTATGCTCCTTTTTTAGTAAAAAGAGAGATTTTCAATTCGTTTTTCGATAGCATGAGTATGGCATAAGCAAGATATGAACAAGTATGAACAAGCATGGATTGAGTAATTTATACACAACAAATCAAGGAATATAAGCAAACAAAGACCAAAACTTGTACATGTACCAAGTTGTGCACAACAAATAATTTTGAATCAAACTTTTGCAAAAGAAATATTTTACATTGAAACCCTTTTGTACAAAGCAATTTGTGCACAACAAGAAGACTCAAGAAAAACCCTTACAAAAAGGATTATGCACGATGAGGTTTTGGAAACCATTTTATTGACAAAAGATCATGCATAACCAAGTTTTATCACCTTTTAAATCAAGTTTTGGCCAAAAGAATGAAGGTAATGTGCACAAGTAAGACTGTAAATTTGGAACGTGGACAAGTAGAAGCAGAGGGGCACCCAGAATGTTGCAGCCCTGCACCAAACTGTTAATTGGCAACATTCTGGCCCCTACCCAAAGTAGCCGTACGGCTAAAGCAAGAGGGTGAAGATTTTTCTCAGTTTCTCCAACTTCTGGTCATCAAGCCCCAGTTTATTGTATTTCCAGAATGTATGTACTCAAAACAGTTCAAACAGAAACATCAAACACACACAAATATGCAAGAAGTCAACTAACGGGAACGGGAGTTTGACCCACACAAGGATGCCCCCGAATCTTCTAGAAAGAAGTCCGAAAGCACTCTAATCCCCAGCGGAGTCGCCACTGTAAGGATCCCGCCCCAAAAAACACAAGAATGTTTCAAGGGCGAACTACCAAACGCGGGAACCGGACCAATTTAACGGAGTCGCCACATTTTGTTAATTTTAAACCCAACAAAATGACAAAGGTTTGAGTTCAAAGGTTCGGAGATCAGGTTACAACTTGGGAAGAGTTTTTACGTCCTCCCAAGTTGCCTCGGACAAAGCCGAGTCTCCCTTGTTAGTTAACAAAAGTGCATGTGTGTGTGTGTGTTTTAACGGAAAATCTTTGTTTTAACTTTTTGTTTATCTTTTCAACTGAAAAAGGGTTTGTTTGACAAGAAAACAGAAGACAGAAGGGCAAAATGGTCAATCTCCCCATACGGCCAAAGTAGCCGTACGGATGGGGAGACCACTCCTGGGATTTTACAGTTTGTTCAAGCAACAGTCCAGTTCCAGGCAGAAACAGAGCATTCTGCTTGAACTGGACCAAACTGTTCTGATTCCAGTTTGTTATTCCAACACAAAACAACATTAACAACTCATTCCTATGCCATTTGATCATCAAAGAACCTCCCAAAACAAGAGTTTGGGCATGATCAAAGGCAATCATGGGAGAAAAAAGGTGGCCAATATGCCCTTTTGAGCCATAGTGACCATTTGATGAGTAAATATTGAAACTTTACCATCAAAATGGCTCTTCTAGGCAAGATTAATCCTTTAGGGACAAGAACAAACCATAAAGATTGGATCTTTATTACCCAAACTTGGGAATTTTGGGCTAGATCAAGGTGATGAGGATAAAGATTGAGACTTCATCCTCAACATGATCATCATGGCTTGAAATGAGCAAAATGAACAACAAGAGCATCATCCATGACAAGAATGTAAATGAACAATCAACAAGCCATGATCAAACTAGGTTTGAACCTCTTCCACACAAAGTATGGAGGGCACCTTTGATCATCTCATGGCTTGGACTAGGAAATATAAATAGTAATAGATATATATATATATATATATATTGCTTGAATGGACAAGACTTGCAAGAATGTAAAGATCAACAATAAATGACAAGATCAAATATAAATAGAGTTCTTAGATGAAGAAAAGGGAGGGGGAGAAGGTGGCTTTACCTATCTTGGTTTAGGCCAATCTTCATTTCTCTCTTTCACTCTTTGTTCACTCATACTCACACTATTCTGAGGTGAATTCGACAGAGTAACCTTAGTTCTAATGTTTCTCCCCCTCTCCCTCTGAAATCATCAGCAAGGGGTTCTATTTATAGGGACTGAGGGTGCCCAAACCAGCCGTACGGCTAGGCCCCTCTAGTACCCAAAGTATCCGTACGGCTCATCCTGGCGAGCTTCTGGATTTTTCCAATTTTATAACAAAGTAGTCCTGGAATTTATAGCTTATCCTAGGGAGGTCCTGGCCTATTAGCTTATCCCTAAAATGGTGCTAAGGCTACCTCTAAGATAGGTCGGTTTCAGATTGGGGTACTTACAATAGTAGTAGTATAAATATGGGTGGAGTCTTTTGAGTACATGTATCACTTTGAGAGTTGTTAGAAGTGAGGGAGTAAACCGTGAGTTAAAAGAGTCCAGTGTGTTGGACTTCTTTTAGAGAGGATCCAGTATATTAGTATCTAGGATAAGTGTGCATTAATCACTTGTACATTGTCCTTGTGTAAGTATTGTTAAGTAATAATAATAGTGTCTTATTATTATTACTTGTGTTTCACCAATTGGGGTACCGTAAAAACCAACAATTTGGTATCAGAGCGGTACGACCCAGGATTGTGGGAACCGCTGCTGAGGTATTATTCGAGGCGTTGTTCGGGATCGTTGAAGGTGCACAGTAGGAGACTGTGAATCTCGTGGTGGGAGACCAGGCTTACTTGGTGACGTGCAAGGAGGCAGTACCAAGTCACAATGGCAGATCCGGCAAGCGCATTTGGAGGAGTCCGGACTCAACAATGGTAATTACAAGTATTGGTGAACTTGTATGCAGTCATACTTACAAGGACAAGAATTGTGGAATATTGTGGGTGGTAGCGAGACCACGCCACCGGAGAAAGAAGATGCTCAAGCATTCCGCAGATGAGAAGCCAAAGCCAGGAAGGCCATGTATGCACTAAAGATCAGCGTGGAGGACAAACTTTTGGAGCATGTCGAGGATGCACAAACTCCAAAAGAAATATGGGACACGTACGCGGCACTATTTTCGAGGACTAATGAGGCTCTTCTACAGATGCTCGAGAATGAGCTAATGTCAACCACCCAGCAAGATTTAACTGTAAGTCAGTACTTCCATAAAGTTAAATCTCTTTGCCATGAAATCTCGAAGTTAGATCTTGACTCAAATATTAACGAGCAAAGGATGAAAAGAATAATCATCCATGGGTTGAGACCGGAGTTTAAGGGGATAGTTACTGCGATCTGTGGTTGGGCCACACAACCATCTCTATTAGAGTTAGAGAGTTTGTTGGCCAGCCAAGAAACGTTGGATAAGCATACATCTAGGTCATCAACTCCGAAGTCAGTTGAAATGGAGGAGGCTTTGTTCAGCAATCGAGGCCACGTAAGGCAACAAGGACGTGTTGTTGCGAGATGGAAAAAGAAAGAAGAGATCCAAGATGAGCTTGAAGAGTCGAGGTACAAAGGATGCTCTCGTGGAGGGGGAGCAAGGATGCAAGATGAAGACTGTGGTCGACTAGACAGTTGGAGACGAAACAACGAATGCTACAACTGTGGTCGTAAGGGGCATTTCCTTAAAGATTGCCCATTTCGGAATAAGGTTGTTGAAGGCAACGCAGTCACCAATCAAGAATCATATGATAATGAGGAAATATGGGAGATGGAAGCATCCTTCGCAGATTTAGAACTTCATAAAGACGATCCAAAAGAAGAAGAATGGTTTGAAGACCATGCATATCAAGTTATTGAGGAAAATTGCGACGACGTGGAAAGCGATGAAGAGATCGACTTCGATGAAGGTTGATGGTTTGAAGATTTAGCTGCAAATATTAATGTTGGATGCAAGGATAGTCTACACGACTATGGCACAGCTAGGGCGTTAACAAGCCTGGTTGAAGTTGAGGCGACAAATGCAAATATGGATGCTCCTAAGCTCGTAAAGAAGCAGAAGTTAGAGATTATGGGGGAGCAACATCAAGGAAACTCGACACATGAGAAGGGCGCGTCCGAGACACTAAACCTCTCATCAACTCTTGAAGTGTTTAACTTAAGCTCATTCGAGATGCCGAAAAACACAAAGGCATCATCCGAATTGAAGGAGGAACTTTGGCCATGCCAACGTAGCAAAGACAACGTTGCTCGTCACTATGAAGTGGACAAGGACTTACTTAAGAAGTCATATAGCGACACGAAAGGACAACTCGACGTTGAAGCCCTTCGAAGGAAACCATTAGTAAGGTTTAAGAAGAAAGAGTCGGTGTTGAGGGGGAGTGTTGAAATCAACACCGACTCTATTGTCGGGAATATTCCGGAGAAATCTTCACTAGTCCAGGTTGTTCTAGAAGACAGAGAAAGTCTCGGAATTGAAGGAGAGCCACCGCCTTTGAAGAAGTATGGAGAAGGATCGCTAGTCACGGCAATTGCGGAAGTCTCTAGAGATATTTAGTTAATTCCTTAGCCGACATAGTAGTAGTATAAATATGGGTGGAGTCTTTTGAGTACATGTATCACTTTGAGAGTTGTTAGAAGTGAGGGAGTAAACCGTGAGTTAAAAGAGTCCAGTGTGTTGGACTTCTTTGAGAGAGTATCCAGTATATTAGTATCTAGGATAAGTGTGCATTAAGAACTTGTACATTGTCCTTGTGTAAGTATTGTTAAGTAATAATAATAGTGTCTTATTATTATTACTTGTGTTTCACCAATTGGGGTACCGTAAAAACCAACAGTAGGACTAGAGGAGTGACCACAATAATTAAGAGAAAAGTAGTGTATGTGTGGTAAAATATGAAGAGAAAGAATGAGTGGGATAAAGACTAGTGTTTCTTGAATAAATCGAGTGGTAGAAAGTGAAGAGAGAGAATGATTGGGGTTAAATAGTGGGGTTGGTTGAATATAAATATATTAAAATATTTTCATTGTCTCAATTGTTTTGGGACAACCTAAAAGGAAAAGAAGTCCTACTTATGCTGAGAATGAATTATGATAAATACAAACACTTGGAAAGCAAGGGAAGTTTAGACAAGGATCTCGGTGTAGATCAAATGTGACATGTATTAGGGATGACCAAACCGGCCCGTAACCGGACCGGAACCGGACCGGAGAAGCCCGGAACCGGAGCGAACCGGCGAGTTAACCGGAACCGGAGTAACCGGAACCGGTGTAACCAAGGGCCGGTTAAGGTTCACATAAATGGTGAACCGGAACCGGAACCGGACCGGCGTTTCCATTAAAAAAATAAAAATCCCTTGTTTTTCAATAAATTTTGACATGTTTATTCATTATTGTATAATAAATAAAAAAAATTCCTTGTTTTTCAATAAATTTTAACCCGTTTATTCATTATTGTATGATAAAAAAATAAAAAAATGTAGTGTGGATCCGAACCGAAACCGTACCGGAACCGGATTGTGATGACCGGAACCGGTGTAACCAAGGGCCGGTTAAGGTTCACATAAATAGCGAACCGGAACCGGAACCGGCGTTGGTCATCCCTAACATGTATTATGTGATAAAAAGAGTATGATGTGATTTTTTTTAATTTTTGGAGGGGGGTGGGGAGGGGAGTATGATATGATTTTTTTTATTTATTTACTTTTTTTGGTGGGGTGGGGGGGGGGGGGTGGGGAATAATGATATTTATGATAGTTATATACATTTTCTAAGGTTCCCATTCTACTCATTTCCTTTTATGAAATATACAGGAAAAACTCTATAAATTAATAATGTGCGTTCCAGTGAAATTTATTAATTTATAGAGTTATTAATTTATCGATAAGTTAATAATTATTAATTTAAAGAGTTTTTAGTTGATTTATCAAATTTCAGATTTTTGTATAAACTAAATTCATTATACATAATAAGTTGAAAAGCATGGGAAGTTGATGATAACATTGAAGAAGAATAGTTGTATCCAATGTATCTAAAACAAATTTGGTATATAAACGACATGAATTTTTTTAAAATACTCAACTATATCTTATAAAATGGCGTCTCATCTAAAAGGTGTTGCTTATTTTCACTAAATTATAATATTTAATTTTTAATTTCTAAGAGTTATTAATTTATAATTTTCATGGGACGTAAAAGGGAAATAATAAAGTTACAAAAGACGGCTACAAAATGTGGCTTACAAAATGAGGTGTCATAATTGTATTGGTGTTTTTAATTAGAGTGTGCCGGGTCCACTATCGATGTAGCCATTGAAATATAGCCACCACATCTTGTATCCTTCATTTTGTAAATTTTTTTTGTAAGCCTAGCATTGCCCGACCTAAAATTATAAAGGGGTCTCCCGAAAAATTATTATCTTATTATTTTATCGATTTTTGTAATTTTTTCAACTGGTCCAAGTCGGGACCAGACAAATTTATTGTTTTAGAGAGTTTATTAATTTATCGACTATTAATTTAAAGAGTTTCTACTGTACTTATCCTCGTGAATTTCTTAAAACTGATATTGAGAATATGCGTAATGTTGCATAATTAATAGTAATGTTTATTACCTCATTCAATAATTCTATTTTCATATATCTCCGGTTAAAATTCAATCAAAAGAAATAAAATTTGGACCATATTTACGTGTTGGCAAACATAGTGTATCTCGCTTGTGAAATACTCGCTTTGTCTCAAAACAAATGTGAAGTGTCAAATTTTGTGTGTGTGTATTTTTTTTTTAAAAATTATTTGTTTCTAATTAAGAATGAAAATAGACATTTACATTGAAGCGTAACAATGACTACGTATTGTTTTCGCTTGTATATAACGCTTGTGAAATACTCCATGATATATTGAAATTTTTTTTCGTATGTAACTTGAGATTCTTGTATTTAGTTACTAGATAATGTATAATTTTTCATTTTGATCCACCATTGGCTAGAACTATTGTTATTTGGACTGAGCAAGTAGCTTTGTTCAGTTACACAAACTCTTTCATTTTAGGACAATGATACACATAGGAAAAACTCATAGTGAAACACTTTAAACCGTTGGATGAGTTTTTATTAGTGGGGCTCACAAACATTTATTACAATCCAACGGATTACAGTGTTTCACTATGAGTTTTCCCTTTGAGTTTTCACTATACATACCATTATCCTTCATTTTATCGAAAATAAACTTCCATCTTCTCTGCCTAACTTCTCCCTCTCAATTCAAAAAACTTCCATCTTCTTCCATAATCAATTTTCAACAACACAATTTTTGTAATCTCATTTTATTGAGATTACAACAATTGTGTTGTTGTTTATGTTAATTTTTCTCTTCCTTTTTCATTTTTTTTTCTTTTGTCATTTCGAAAAGAAGGTGATGATACACGAAGATACGAGGATGATTTTGATGGGAGTATAGTTTGTCAATCATATCCAACCTATACATTTATGGGACTCCCTTTTGAATTTTGGTTGGAAGATGATCATTCTTATCATTTCTTAATTTATCATCATTTTTCTTTTTTGATTTGTTTCACTTGTTTTTATGTTTCTTCAATAAATTTTCGAATTGGATTTTCTCTCCAAAGTCGAGAGCCCTTGTATTCTCTCCAAAGTCGAGAGCTCTTGTATTCTCCCCATCGCGTTGGGAGCCTTTGTTCATTGTTTGTATTTCTTCTTGTTGTAATGCTTGGAACGCTTGGTTTGACTCTTATTGTCAACCCAAATGCTTCCATTAGTTGTGTCCTCAACGCCAAATTATACTCCTGTAGAGATTTTGTGAATGCCAGTATTAGGCAGTGTCCAAGTTATTCTTGGAGGATCATTTGTGCGTTTCAAGTCATGGTGCAGAAGAACATTCAATGGAGATTTGATCTAGGGTGTTTCTGTATTATGTATGTTAATCGGTCGCAAATATTGTACTGGATGAGGCTCCTATCTATTATCTATGTCGAGTACCATCTATTAACTTTTACGTGAATGACCTTCAAAAAAAAAAAAAAAAAAAGTAGCTTTGTTCAGTTCTTTATCGATCCGGCAGGTCATTCGAATCTAAATCATCTACCTTCTATTGGCACCTCCTATGTACTTTTTTTTTTTCAATCAAATTGGTCCCCCTCTTCTATTATCACATTAAAAAAAAGAACGTGAAATTAAAGTTCACATTAATCTGCCACACTAACCGCCGGCCCTTTGGTCTTAAGAAGAAGGATGGTTTTAAGAATGAGTGATTGTCTTTCTCCGACCCCACTTTTCAATACTCCTGCTCTCTTAGAGCATGCTTAATGGTGCGTGAATGAAACTGGCATGTGAACGAAATTTCGTTCACGCCGGCTTACATTCTGTAATGGTGAACGAATTTTTCGTTCACAGATATATTTTTTAATTAGTAATTTGATGTTATAAAATTATAGTATAAATAATTAAAATATTGTTTTTGATATTTTGACACAAAAGACGTCGTTTGGCGCAAGAAACAACTTAAATATATAAATACTAAAACAATGTAAAATATATACAATAATTTTTTTTCAATCATTTGTAAATAGTAAAATATTAAAATTATGTCAAATATTACGAATTTAGACTCTATTTAGAGAGAAATATAAATTATAAACATTTTAATATTTTTATTTAAATAATATAATTTTAAAAATGACAAAATTATAAAATACACTTATAGCTCGAACCAATTTTCGTTCACGGATTCGTTCATGAAATCAACGAAAATTTTCGTTCATGGCCATGAACGAATATTCATTCACCACTAATTGGCATAAGGTTCACCATTAAACATGGTCTCACTAGTCACTGGCTAGCTTATTCTTCGCAAGAGGTGCATGTAGGGGATGAGGGATCCAAAACTAATTTTTCATATATGAATGAACTGTGATGTAAGGAGGAAACCCGGCAGACCAGCATTCCAAGCGCCCACCTGCAACTTAAACAAGCGCCCGCTTACTTGGGGTTTTTTCGGGCGGTGAGTCTCTGATCAACGCGAGCGCCCGCCTGTTTTAAACCAGGCGCCCGCCTGGAATGTCGAGCAGATTTCCAGTTTTACGTTTTTTATCGTTTTTAGTACAGACTTTGGGGTTATTTCGGGATTATTTGTTAATTAGGTTTACGTTATTGTGTTAGGATTATATATACTCTTTTCCTTCTTTATTCTAGGGTTACAACTTTATTTTATCAATTGAACTTTTGTTCTTGGAGATTTATCTCTCTTTCTTGGTGGATTCCAATTTTATTGTGTTTGAGGATTCATCGCTTGTGAATTCTTGTGATTAGTGCGCCAATCGCGAAATCTATCGCTTCTGTGCTGCGTCAGTTGGCATTAGAGCAGGCCATATCCTGTCTTTTGCATCACTGATTCGTTATGGGGGATCAAGAAGCAACAAAAGGTGATATCGAAGGTATGACCACCGCTATCGCTGCTTTAACAACGCAGATCGCTGCATTAGCAACCGCTCAACAGGGTCAGAATGTTAATCAGAACCGTAGGGGTGAGAGAGACAGGGTTGATCAGGTTCGACGTCCTCAACGGGCAGAAAATCGGGATGATGAAGAGTCCAGTTCTGAAGAAGAGGTTGTTGATGATGAAGAACCAAATCAGGGTAATAATCGAAACCGCCATGATTATAGAATTAAGGCTGATATTCCTTATTTCTATGGAACCATAGGGATTAAAGATTTCTTGGATTGGCAGAATGAGGTTGATCGCTTTTTCGAGGTTATGGAAGTACCTGTACATAAACAGGTAAAGATGGTGGCGATCCGACTGAAGAGTACCGCTGCAGTTTGGTGGGATAAACTAGCAGGACAGAGACGACGGCAAGGAAAAGGGCCAGTTAAAACTTGGAGGCGTATGAAGCAGTGAATTTCGGAGAGGTTTTTACCAGTGGATTATGAGTAGATCTTATATAAACTGTATCTCAATTGTGTGCAGGGCAAGTGAACAGTTGATGAGTATAATACTGAGTTTCAGAGGTATACTGCGCGGATTGAGATTGAAGAGTCTGAGGATCAGAAAGTTGCTCATTATATTAATGGCCTGAAAAGTTCCATACAAGAGAAGATGGGATTGCATCAGGTGTGGAATTTGACAGACGCTTCCACGCTGGCTTCGAAGGCCGAACTCATAGAAAAATCGGTTACAAAGAATTTTAACCCTCTTTTTCGTAAATGGATTCCACAGAGTAGTTCTGAAGCGGGGACTAATAAGGAGAAGGTGACAACGGGTAAGGATCCAACTTCGCAGGCTAAGGGTACTGGCAATACTAGTAGTTCTGCAGGAAGCAAGGCTCCAGCACAGAAGACAGCAAACCCTTATGCCAAGCCAATGGGGGATAAATACTTTCGTTGTGGTGGACAGGGTCACAGGTCCAACGTTTGCCCCACTAGGCGAACTGCTGCGATTCTGGAAGAGGAAGAGAAGGAGGGGGAGGAAGATGAGAATAATGAGTACGAAGGGGTTGAATTCGCTGAGGAGGAATCTGAGGAGCGAGTTGGCTTTGTACTTCAACAGATGTTGCTTACTTCCAAGGATGAGGGACAACGGAAGAATCTGTTCCTAGCACACTGTTCTGTAAAGAACAAGGTATGTAACTTGATTGTTGATAATGGTTGCACTGAAAATCTAGTTTCGCAGAAATTGGTTGATTTTCTAGAGTTAAAAACTGATCCTCATGAGAAACCTTATAGCTTGGGATGGGTGAACAAAGGTTCAGAACTTAGGGTAACACGGACATGCAGGGTCCCTATTTCTATTGGCAAGTACTATAAGAAAGAGGTTTTGTGTGATGTGTTGACTATGGATGTTTGTCACATATTGCTTGGTCGCCCATGGCAATATGACCATGACATTACTTATCGGGGTAAGGATAATGTGCTTATGTTTAAATGGGATAATCATAAAATTCCTATAGCTCATGTTCTGCGTTTTGGGAAGCAAGTTGAGAAGGATGAACTAATGGTAGTGGTGCCCTAGGCACGTTTAATAAACGTTGTAATTGTTATCATTTATTTCATATCAATAAAGAGATGTTTTGATTATTATTGTTGTTCATGTTTACTTATAATAATCCCCGTCCCTAGTGCTTGTTAAGCACTAGTATAAAGGCTAAATGATCATGGGATGATCATGTTAGATTTATGGGTACTTGTTTGGAACAAGGTACTGGACATGACCCGCTGTATGAGATTTATGTCATGGTCTATGTCGTACATATATCTCATATTAGTTATGTCATTTGAATCCTTAGACATGAAGTTATTATAAGTCTTCCACTTGATGAACATTGTGTTTGACATATTCAAACGCTACCTTAACACGGTAGTTATAAAGGGTATGATTGGCATAATCGGATTCCCGTTGGGAAGAATAATAAGCTAAATGGATTTGTCCCTCCACGGAGAGATGTCAAGCTTGGGCCCCTCGAAGGAATGATGTTGATGAAATGTTCGGCCGGACTCAAATGGATTGATTGGATCAACAGCATTTGAATTATCAACATATTCGGAATCGAGAAAGTATTGAACAAGACAAGTTGACTGTTTGACCATGACTTGTGTTCAATGACATCGTGGACAAAGGGATTGTGACATATTCTAAAGGAATGCGAACGTGTATCTAGTTATGCTATTTGGGTAGGTATGACGGTTTGCTAGAACCTAATCATATCTTATGGGATCATGTTTGAGCCCATTGCCAACTTAGTATAATCCTAGAGGGTCACACACAATAGAACGAATCTTAAATAAAAGGACTGTATTGGAATTTAGGGTCGAATGACCTCAAGGGAATTTCTGGAATTATTCTGGGCCTCCTGGTCAACCAAGCGGGCGCTTGGGTTGAACCAGGCGGGTGCCTGAATAAGCCGGAAAAGGCCTTGACCTTCTGTCCAAATGAGCGGGCGCTCGGGTGGTACCGGGCGGGCGCCTGGTCTTGCCGACAGGAAAATTCCTAATTTGATTAGGAAAGGTTTTTGGCACAAGTTACCTATTTGGAATAGGTCTTAATTGTGTATAAAAACCCCAATTCGGCCAGACCATATTTACTAGTGCTTTTTGTGAGTCTCAAAGAGTTTGAGAGATATTTTATTTTGTTCTAAGATATCATTAATTGAGGAACAAAATAACTCACAAATAAATTCCATATAGTTCTTTATTATATTGTGAAAGTGTGTTTCATAATATTGGTCTAGCAACCAAGATCAAAGAAGCTCCTTTGATATTCGTTCGAAGTGTGGATACCGCTAGAGGGTGAAAATCATCATCTTCAAAGTTCGTGTTCAAGCTTTGTGATCGTGATCAAGTCTTCAAGTTTCTCCACCAAGACCGAAGAAAAGTTCATAGCCATCAAGGGTTAGTTATTCCTCTATTCATCTTGTTGTATTTGATTTAATCATATGAACGGATCCATGGCTTTGGGTTTTCTTAAAATTTTAATTGCTATATTCCGCTGCGCATGTTACTTGGAAACCCAACAGTGGTATCAGAGCCCCGTTCATGTTGATTAATTCAATACTTGGATCATGTTGTGTGTATATAAATTGTTTATGTGCCAAGCATGATATGAATATTGGATTATATGATGTTTATGTGTTTTGTGATTTTATGTGGTTTATTGTTTTTCCAACTTTAATCGCACGATTCAATCGCAATAAAAATTATGGTGGATTCTGAATTATTTCGATTATTGAATTTTTATTGGATCAAAGTTTTAATAATCGGGGAAAAATAATTTTGAGACAAAATTTTCGAACTTTAAAATTCTATACTATTCTGGCCATTCAAGCGGGCGCCTGGTCCTTTGCAGGCGGGCGCTCGGTGGTCAAGATTTGTTCTGATTTTGGTTAAAGTCTGAATATGGAATTTTTGATAAATTCGACAAAACCAGTAACAGAACCAGTCCAGACTTGTTGATCTGGAATGGGTTTTGGGTAGTTGGTTTGTGTGTAGATTTTGGGGTTTGATTTTCCTATTTGTTTTAGTCTTGTGATTCCTAGATTGGTTCAAGTTTTAGATGGCTAATCTGCATTTATCGAGATTGTGTTTCCCAAAATTGATCGCAATCAAAGTTTCAAAGATAAAACGAAGTTAGAATTATGAAGAGTTCATAATTGCTAAAATTGAGAAACAAAGTTCTTGATTCAATGATTGGAGATCCATGTGGAATTGTGAATGCAATTGGCCTACGTTCATCGAGACCATCTATTGCTTAGTTTCGGCCACATAGACTACTTTCTTGGTTTCTTGAATTAGTGCGGGATTGTGGTTGCCTAATGGCTTAGTTTGACCGCACTTCTTGTTGTCTTGATTTGGAGATAATAACCAAAGTTGAAATAGTCTCATCCTCATAATTATAGAGAAACTAATAACACATAAATATCATGCTTAAATTAATAGAGATTAATTTAGTGGCTAAACTTGATGTGTAACATGTTTATATTATGTGCTCATAAATGTGTTATATGCTATATGTGATGAACCTTCAAAGAAAGTTTTAAGTCCTTCTTTGCCATGCCATGATTAAAACACTTGTTTATATATGGGTGATTTTGATGTGGGTTCGCCTCCGCGAAGTGCATTGATTTTATTCATATATGAGCAAGATGAGGTTCATTAATTTAATGTGGGCTTGCCTCCGCAAGGTGCGTTAAATTGAATGGTTCCTATGCGTTTAAAATGGTCGGACTTAATTAGGCGTCAAAACAGTTTTGGGCCTAGGCAAAAGATGAGATTAAACATGATTTTTGAAATTGGATTTCTCAAAGAATCTCATAAAAGGATCTAAGAATCATATGAGATATGATTGACATGATTGTCTACCTAATTAATTTAGTTTTTGAGCGGTCCGCCTCCGTGGACTCAAAAGTTAAATTAAAGTTGGATCTTAGCCCAATTAAATTATATTATACATTGGATGTATAAGAAGGTTATATAATTTAGTGGGAGTATTTTTTTTGGAAAAATACATTGTTTATCTCTTTAATGAAAACCGGTACTTATTAAATTTTGGAAATTTTGCATATTTGTAGATAATGACTAATAACACTCAATCAATGTCGTTGCGATCGATCCTTGAAAAGGATAAGCTCGAAGAGAATGGTACAAACTTTATGGATTGGATCCGTAGCATAAGAATCGTTCTTAGGCAAGAAGATAAGTTGTACATTCTCGATGGGCCTCTCCCTGCTGAACCACCGCCTACTGCCCCTAGGGTAGAAAGAGACAATTACAAGAAACATCGTAATGATTCTAGAGATGTAAGTTGTCTCATGCTTGCTGCTATGTGTTCAAAACTCCAACAAAGTTTGGAACATTTGGAAGCCTATGAGATAGGCGTGGAGTTGAGAACCATGTTTCAAGAGCAAGCTAGGCAAGAGAGGTACAAGACCATTGTTGCATTCACTACTAGTAAAATGAATGAAGGGAAACAAGTGAGTCCTCACTTTCTTAAAATGAAAGGTTATGTAGAGCACCTTGAGAAACTTGGCTATCCAATCCCATTGGAGCTACCCACGGATCACATTCTTAATTCATTGCCTAAAAGTTATAATCAGTTTGTGATGAATTATAACATGCATGGAATGGATAAGAATCTCTCTGAGTTGCATGGGATGCTTAAAACAGCAGAGATGAAAATTGTGGAGAAAGGTTCTCCCGTGCTCTTGGTTCATGATGGGAAGAAGGCTAGTGCCAAAGGAAAGGGTAAGAAAGTTGTCAAACCCAAAATAAGCAAGGCAAAGGTTGCCAAGGCTTCTGAGGCAAAACCCGATTCACAAAAGGATGCAATCTGTTTCCATTGTCAAGAAATTGGTCATTGGAAACGTAATTGCAAGGCTTTCTTGGAAGAGCAAAGAAGAAGAAGGGCAGCAAGGCTGCGTCGACTTCAGGTATCTATATGATAGATATTCTCCTTTCTACCACTGATTCTTGGGTATTGGATACCGGATGTGGTTCTCACATTTGTCTAAATGTGCAGGGACTAAAGAATAGGAGACTGCTTAAAGAAGGTGAAGTAGATCTACGCGTGGGGAATGGAGCAAGAGTTGCTGCATTAGCCGTAGGGACTTATGAAGTCACTTTACCTTCCGGATTAATTCTTGTTTTGAACAATTGTTATTATGTTCCGGATTTAAGCAGAAATATTATTTCAATTTCTTGTTTGGATAATGAAGGTTTTAAGTTTCTTATTGAGAATAAGAAATTTTCCATTTACTTAAATGATGTGCTTTATGGTATTGCTAATTCATTTAATGGCCTTTATATCTTGGATGTCAAGAATGAAAATAATGACAATGTCTATCATGTAAATAAGAAATCTAAACCTAATGATGTAAATCATACTTATTTGTGGCATTGCCGTCTTGGTCATATTAATGAGAAGCGTATCTCAAAGCTCCATGGGGACGGACTTTTAGGTTCATGTGACCTCGAGTCATATGACACTTGTGAGTCGTGTCTTCTTGGAAAAATGACTAAGACACCTTTTACCAAGTTAGGTGAAAGGGCAAGCGACTTATTGGGGTTGATACATTCCGATGTATGCGGACCATTAAGTAGCAATGCAAGGGGAGGATTTCAATACTTCATAACCTTCACTGATGATTATAGTAGATTTGGGTATGTTTACCTAATGAAACATAAAAGTGAAGCATTTGAGATATTTAGAATATTTCAAAATGAAGTAGAAAAACAACTTGGCAAAAGTATTAAGGCACTTCGATCAGATCGAGGTGGAGAATACTTAAGTCAAGAATTTGATGATCATCTAAAGAATTGTGGAATAGTTTCACAATTGACTCCACCCGGAACGCCACAATGGAATGGTGTGTCCGAGAGGAGAAATCGGACTTTGTTAGACATGGTTCGATCAATGATGAGTCAAGTTGATCTTCCAATATCCTTTTGGGGTTACGCCCTAGAAACCGCTGCTTTCACACTAAATCGTGTTCCAACTAAATCGGTTCAAAAGACTCCATATGAGATGTGGAGCGGAAAGAAGCCTTGTCTATCTTTCATGAAGATTTGGGTTGCGAAGCTTTTGTCAAAAGACTTGTCTCAGACAAACTTGCACACAAATCTGATAAATGTATTTTCGTGGGATATCCTAAGGAAACTAGAGGATATTACTTTTACAACCGTGAGGACAACAAAGTGTTTGTTGCTCGAACTGGTGTCTTTCTAGAGAAAGAGTTTCTCTCCAAAGAAATCAGTGGGAGTAAAATAAATCTTGAAGAAATTCGAGAGCCAAAAAAAAGCATTGAACCATTAGTGGAACAAGAACAAGAACCCCAAGGAGTTGTGGAACCTGTTCAAAATACACAAGCAACTCGCAGATCTAGTAGGTTACGATCTGAGCCCGAGAGATATGGATTTCTCGTAACGGATAGTAATGAGGTAGAAATCATTGAGAATGATGAGCCGTCAACCTACCAAGAGGCGATGTCTTCTCCTGATTCGGACAAGTGGCTTGGAGCCATGGAATCCGAATTGCAATCCATGCAAGACAATCAAGTTTGGAATTTGATTGATGCGCCCGAAGGTGTAAAAACCATAGGATGCAAATGGGTCTTCAAGAAGAAGACTGACATGGATGGGAAGGTGCATACTTACAAAGCTAGGCTTGTAGCGAAAGGTTATAGGCAAGTTCATGGTATTGACTATGATGAGACCTTTTCACCCGTAGCAATGATCAAGTCTATAAGAATTTTGCTTGCCATTGCCGCATATCATGACTATGAAATATGGCAGATGGACGTCAAAACCGCTTTCCTGAATGGAAAACTTCAAGAGGATGTGTATATGACACAACCAGAAGGTTTTGAACAAGATTCTAAGGTATGCAAATTGCAAAGATCCATCTATGGATTGAAGCAAGCTTCTAGGAGTTGGAATCTCCGTTTTGATGAATCGGTCAAAGAGTTTGGTTTCATCAAGAACGAAGATGAGCCTTGTGTATACAAGAAGATTAGTGGGAGCATAGTGATATTCCTTATTTTATACGTGGATGACATATTACTCATTGGAAACGACATTTCTACACTTCAGTCTGTGAAGACTTGGTTAGGAAAGTGCTTCGCAATGAAAGATATGGGTGAAGCCGCATATATACTTGGCATTAAGATCTATAGAGATAGATCAAGGAGGCTACTTGGTTTAAGCCAAGTACATACATTGACAAGGTCATTAGAAGATTCCGTATGGAAAATTCTAAGAGAGGCACCTTGCCCGTGTTACATGGAGTTTCTCTAAGCAAGACTCAATGTCCTAAGACAAACGATGAGCGTGAGAAAATGAATGATGTTCCATATGCTTCGGCAATTGGGTCCATCATGTATGCCATGATTTGTACTAGGCCGGATGTATCTTATGCTTTGAGCATGACAAGTAGATACCAATCCGACCCTGGCGAAAATCACTGGATAGCTGTAATAGCGATTCTTAAGTACTTGAGAAGAACTAAAGACTCCTTTTTGGTCTATGGAGGAATGGAAGATGATCTTGTTGTAAATGCTTACACGGATGCAAGCTTCCAAACCGACAAAGATGATAGCCGATCGCAATCGGGTTTTGTGTTTATGTTAAATGGTGGAGCTGTAAGCTGGAAGATTTCCAAGCAAAGTACAACCGCTGATTCTACAACAAAAGCTGAGTATATTGCTGCATCGGATGCTGCAAAGGAAGTTGTTTGGATTAAGAAGTTCATAACTGAACTTGAAGTGGTTCCTAGTATTGCTAATCCAATAGACCTTTATTGCGATAATAATGGTGCTATTGCTCAAGCAAAGGAACCAAGAGCACATCAGAAATCCAAACACATACTTAGGCGTTTTCATATCATTCGAGAGATCGTTGATAGGGGAGATGTAAATATATGCAGAGTACCTACTGATGACAATGTTGTGGACCCGCTAACAAAGGGACTTCCACAAGCTAAACATGATGGTCATGTTAGGTCCATGGGTATTAGATACATGGGAGATTGGGCCTAGGGCAACTGGGAGATTGTTGGTAGTGGTGCCCTAGGCACGTTTAATAAACGTTGTAATTGTTATCATTTATTTCATATCAATAAAGAGATGTTTTGATTATTATTGTTGTTCATGTTTACTTATAATAATCCCCGTCCCTAGTGCTTGTTAAGCACTAGTATAAAGGCTAAATGATCATGGGATGATCATGTTAGATTTATGGGTACTTGTTTGGAACAAGGTACTGGACATGACCCGCTGTATGAGATTTATGTCATGGTCTATGTCGTACATATATCTCATATTAGTTATGTCATTTGAATCCTTAGACATGAAGTTATTATAAGTCTTCCACTTGATGAACATTGTGTTTGACATATTCAAACGCTACCTTAACACGGTAGTTATAAAGGGTATGATTGGCATAATCGGATTCCCGTTGGGAAGAATAATAAGCTAAATGGATTTGTCCCTCCACGGAGAGATGTCAAGCTTGGGCCCCTCGAAGGAATGATGTTGATGAAATGTTCGGCCGGACTCAAATGGATTGATTGGATCAACAGCATTTGAATTATCAACATATTCGGAATCGAGAAAGTATTGAACAAGACAAGTTGACTGTTTGACCATGACTTGTGTTCAATGACATCGTGGACAAAGGGATTGTGACATATTCTAAAGGAATGCGAACTTGTATCTAGTTATGCTATTTGGGTAGGTATGACGGTTTGCTAGAACCTAATCATATCTTATGGGATCATGTTTGAGCCCATTGCCAACTTAGTATAATCCTAGAGGGTCACACACAATAGAACGAATCTTAAATAAAAGGACTGTATTGGAATTTAGGGTCGAAGGACCTCAAGGGAATTTCTGGAATTATTCTGGGCCTCCTGGTCAACCAAGCGGGCGCTTGGGTTGAACCAGGCGGGCGCCTGAATAAGCCGGAAAAGGCCTTGACCTTCTGCCCAAATGAGCGGGCGCTCGGGTGGTACCGGGCGGGCGCCTGGTCTTGCCGACAGGAAAATTCCTAATTTGATTAGGAAAGGTTTTTGGCACAAGTTACCTATTTGGAATAGGTCTTAATTGTGTATAAAAACCCCAATTCGGCCAGACCATATTTACTAGTGCTTTTTGTGAGTCTCAAAGAGTTTGAGAGAGATTTTATTTTGTTCTAAGATATCATTAATTGAGGAACAAAATAACTCACAAATAAATTCCATATAGTTCTTTATTATATTGTGAAAGTGTGTTTCATAATATTGGTCTAGCAACCAAGATCAAAGAAGCTCCTTTGATATTCGTTCGAAGTGTGGATACCGCTAGAGGGTGAAAATCATCATCTTCAAAGTTCGTGTTCAAGCTTTGTGATCGTGATCAAGTCTTCAAGTTTCTCCACCAAGACTGAAGAAAAGTTCATAGCCATCAAGGGTTAGTTATTCCTCTATTCATCTTGTTGTATTTGATTTAATCATATGAACGGATCCATGGCTTTGGGTTTTCTTAAAATTTTAATTGCTATATTCCGCTGCGCATGTTACTTGGAAACCCAACATGAACCGGTTGTGATGCTTATACAGAACGAAAAGGACCTTACAGCAGCTATTGAAGAGGCAGAGTATTTTTGTCTGATAATTATTAAGGGACTGTTAGGTTCTGTGAGTGTGGATATCGAGTTACCATGGTATATGAAGAGCTTCTTGCAGGTTTTTAGGAGTTGATTTCTGATGAGTTACCCAATGACCTTCCCCCTATGAGAGACATTCAGCATCAGATTGAATTGATTCCGGGAGCTAGTCTGCCAAACCTCCCACATTATCGCATCAGTCCTAAGGAGAATGAGATAATTAGAGAGCAGATTGAACACTTGCTGCGGAAGGGGTTTATCAGAGAGAGTATGAGCCCGTGTGCAGTACCAGTCCTTCTCGTACCGAAGAAGGGTAATCAGTGGCGTATGTGTGTTGATAGCAGGGCCATCAACAATATCACCATCAAGTACATGTTTCCTATCCCTCGTTTAGAGGATATGCTTGATGAGTTATCCGGTTCTAGGGTGTTCACAAAATTGGATTTGCGCAGTGGGTACCATCAGATTCGGATCCGGCCTGGGGATGAATGGAAGACAGCTTTCAAGAGCAAGGATGGACTTTATGAGTGGCTTGTCATGCCATTCGGGCTATCTAATTCCCCGAGAACTTTCATGAGGTTGATGAACCAGGTATTCCGACCTTTTATTGGTTCCTTTGTTGTAGTCTATTTTGATGATATCCTGATTTATAGCAAATATAGAAATGTACATTTGGAACACCTTAGACAAGTGTTACAGGTTTTAAAAGATAATCAGTTGTATATCAATCTTAAGAAGTGCACATTTTGCACCAACAAATTGATTTTCCTGGGTTTTGTTGTTGGTGAAGATGGGATTCAGGTTGATGAGGAAAAAGTGAGGGCAATCAGGGATTGGCCAACCCCAACATCGGTCACAGAGGTGCGTAGCTTTCAAGGTTTAGCTACATTTTATCGAAGGTTTGTACGTAATTTTAGCACTATTACTGCACCTATCACCGAGTGTTTGAAGAAGGGTAAGTTTCAGTGGGGTTCTGAACAAGAGCAGAGTTTTTCCCTCATCAAGGAAAAACTTTGTACTGCACCAGTTCTTGCACTACCGGATTTCGATAAAATATTTCAGGTGGAGTGTGATGCTAGTGGTGTCGGGATTGGGGCTGTTCTCTCACAAGAAAAATGTCCTGTGGCTTTCTTTAGTGAGAAGTTGAGTGAGGCTCGACAGAAGTGGAGTACGTATGATCAAGAATTTTATGCAGTTTTTCGGGCCTTGCGACAGTGGGAGCATTATCTTGTTTAGAGGGAGTTTATTCTATTTTCTGACCATCTTGCTTTAAAATTCTTGCATATTCAGAAAATGATAAATAAGATGCATGCTCGTTGGGTTAGTTATCTGCAGAAATTTCCTTTTATTATTCAGCATAAAGCAGGTGTTCAAAAAACAAGGTTGCTGATGCTTTGAGTAGAAGGGCTTCTTTGTTACTCACACTGTCTCAGGAAATTGTGGGTTTTGACTTGCTGAAAGAATTTTATGAGGAGGATGCAGATTTCAAGGAGTTGTGGTATAAGTGTGTGGGTAAGCATCCTAGTGCAGATTTTCAGATTTGGGATGGTTTTATATTTAAAGGAAATCGGTTGTGTGTTCCTGTTTCGTCTCTGAGAGAGAAGCTGATTCGAGACTTACACAGTAGTGGTCTTACTGGGCATCTGGGACGAGATACGACCATTGCTAGTTTGGAGGAGAGATATTTCTGGCCTCAACTGCGGAAGGATGCTGGTTCTATCGTCAGGCGATGTTATGTTTGTCAGGTTTCTAAAGGTCAGTCTCAAAATACTGGTCTTTATTTGCCTTTACCTGTTCCTGATGATATATGGCTAGATTTATCTATGGATTTTGTGTTGGGGTTACCTCATACACAACGGGGTGTAGAGTCTGTGTTTGTTGTGGTGGATCAATTTTCTAAAATGTCCCATTTTATTGCTTGCAAGAAGACTGCGGATGCAACAAATATTGCTAAGTTGTTCTTTCGAGAGAATGTAGGACTACATGGGGTGCCTAAATCCATTACTTCGGATAGGGACACCAAATTTTTGAGTCACTTCTGGGTTACTTTGTGGCGCATGTTTGGTACTTCGCTTAACCGGAGCTCTACAGCTCATCTGCAGACGGACGGTCAGACAGAGGTCACTAACAGGACATTAGGGAATATGATCAGAAGCGTTTGTGGGGACAAGCCGAAGCAGTGGGATTTGGCTTTACCGCAGGTGGAATTTGCTTACAACAGTGCAGTGCATTCGGCCACGGGTAAATCGCCTTTTTCTTTAGTTTATACTTCTACTCCGAGGCATGTGGTGGATTTGGTACCATTACCTAAGGATCCTGGTGTAAGTCAAGCGGCAGGAAATATGGCCAATGAGGTGCAAGCTGTCAAGGAGGCTGTGAAGGCTAGGTTGGAAGCAACGGGGTTGAAGAATAAAGCGGCTGCTGACAAGAAGAAGCGGGTCAAGGTTTTTAAGGTTGGAGATGATGTGATGGTGTTTCTTCGCAGAGAGCATTTTCCAGTTGGTACTTACCAAGAAGCTACAACCGCGTAAGTATGGACCTTTCAAAGTGACTCGAAAAGATTAATGACAATGCTTATGTGGTGGCTCTTCCTGATAATTTGAACATCTCCAACACGTTCAATGTTGCGGATATTTATGAGTACCATGCTGATGGGGTCCTTTATCCTGGTGAGAACTCGGGGTCGAGTTCTTTAGAGGTGGAGGAGACTGATGTAGGAGGAAACCCTGCAGACCAGCATTCCAAGCGCCCGTCTGCAACCTAACAAGCGCCCGCTTACTTGGGGTGTTTTCGGGCGGTGAGTCTCTGATCAACGCGAGCGCCCGCCTGTTTTAAACCAGGCGCCCGCCTGGAATGTTGAGCAGATTTCCAATTTTACGTTTTTTATCGTTTTTAGTGCAGACTTTGGGGTTATTTCGGGATT
Organism: Campanula takesimana; assembly: GCA_026119855.1. Classification (NCBI taxonomy): domain Eukaryota; kingdom Viridiplantae; phylum Streptophyta; class Magnoliopsida; order Asterales; family Campanulaceae; genus Campanula; species Campanula takesimana. Next base: position 1,819,306 of record JAOWBW010000094.1, on the reverse strand, counting down.
ATTTGTTAATTAGGTTTATGCTATTGTGTTAAGAGTATAAATACTCTTTTCCTTCTTTATTCTAGGGTTACAACTTTATTTTATCAATTGAACTTTTGTTCTTGGAGATTTATCTCTCTTTCTTGGTGGATTCCAAGTTTATTGTGTTTGAGGATTCATCGCTTGTGAATTCTTATGATTAGAGTGCTAATCACGAAATCTATCGCTTCCGTACTGCGTCAAACTGTGTTGGTGAGTGTATGGAGGGTTAAATGATAATTCTACCTTTTCTTAATGAATGGTCCGACGATTTATATTTGGAGGGCCTTGAATCTTGTAATGTTGGGTGGAAGCAATGGAACTACTAGGAATGAGGTGAATCGATTAAAAAAAAAAGAAGATACATAAAGTGGCACATTAAAAAGTTGAGGATAGGAATTCAATTTTATCAATTTAGGTCTCGTCTGATAAAGTGGTGTGTTTAAATGGAGTGAAAAAAGTCATTTTTTTTTGCTAATATAATAGAGTGCAAAAGTCAGCTTTTTTCTAAGTAAGTGTCTCAACTGAGAGTTTTGGAGTGGAGTTTTTAAAAATCTTGACCTATTTTAATGCCTCAAATTAGTAGCGTTTAAAAATAATCTTTAAATTGAAAATTTTTATTTTCAAAACTGAGCACCAGACAAGCTGTTATATGACGACTAACATAAAGAATTTTGTGATGAAAGATTCTTGATTTAGGTCAAGTGGAAATAATGGGGGGTTTTATGAATAATGTGGAAAAGGACAATTGGAAATGCGTTAGAAACTTCACTTCCGCGTGAAAGAACCAATGAAGTCCAGTCCACTTCCCGCATTAACCACGCTATGACTCCTAACATAACTACCCTCATGCGGTCATGCCTAGAAAAAGAAGACGAATTCTCGTATACAACGCAGCACATGGTAGGGATGACCAAACACGGTTCCGGTTACGGTTCCGGTTCCGGTTCGGAACCGCCGGTTCCGGTTCGGCTTTTATGTGAACCTTAACCGGCCCTTGGTTACACCGGTTCCGATTCCGGTTGTCACAATATGGTTCCGGTTCGATTCCGGTTCGGTTCCACGGTTCATTTTTTGATGGTTTTTTAACGGTTAATTCTGATGAAACTGTTAGAAATCGGTCAAAAACACATTTTTATTATTTTCATTCACTGATTTTGGCAAAAAAATAAGTCAAAACACAACTTTTCTTGTCAACTTTCCATTAGTAACGGTTAATTCTAATGAAACTGTTAGAAATCTAATGATTTTGATGGTTTTTTAACGGTTTTACTGACGGTTCAGACGGTTCCGGTTCGCGGTTTGGTTGGGCGGTTCGGAACCGCCGGTTCACGGTTTTTTTGGGGGTTGAACCTTAACCGGCCCTTATCCAAAACGGTTCCGGTTCCCACGGTTCCGGTTTTCGTGGCGGTTCATGGCGGTTACGGTTTTTTCGGTTCCGGTTTCGGGCCGGTTCGACGGTTCCGGTCCGGTTTGGCCATCCCTAGCACATGGTGCGTCAATCTTGTTTTGTTCCGCTGCTTTTCGCAGCCACTTGCTCTGCTACAACCGACCGTTGGATTCAGCCCTCCCACTTTTCAGATCGCGACACGTGTCTTCAAAAAAAAAAACCTCATTAACTTTAAAATGCTATATTTTGAGATTTATAACTCAGAAAAAAATTTAAAATACCGTTGTGTTCGTCTCGACGGGACGAATAAAACTACATAGATCATGATACGGTTTGATTTTATTTTATTTTTTAAAAAAATATATTTTTTATACACAAAAAGTTTGAGTTGCTTGTCAGCTGAAATGTAACTAGGGGTGGCAAAATGGGTGTTTTGGGTGTACCCATTAAAGTTAAAATATCTGGATATCCAATGGATTTTTAACTTTAATGGGTAAACCCATAACACCCAATTTGCCACCCCTAGATATAACACTCTGTTCAAATAAAAGTAACAGTTTCATATTCAAAAAGTAACACTTTTACAGTCAAATGTAACAACAATTTTACAAAAAAAAAAATGTTTTGATATTTTTGTGGTTAAAAAAAGGAATATTTGAAGTTTAACAAAGTGAATATATGATTATAATTTTTTATATAGATGAATGTAACATTTTTATTTAGTAAATGTTACTTTTCTTCTTTAAAAAAAGAGTAAAAAATCATATATATAATCGGGTTTGCATTTCAATTGTTACTTTCTCAATAAATAATTGTTACATTTTCAGATATAATGTTACATTTAATAATATAATATGTTACAATTGAGGAAAAAAAATATTACATTCATTTTTTATAAAATGTAACATTAGTTTAGTTTGTCAATCTTATGTTATTTTTGAAAAAAAAATGTTATATTTGAAAAAAAGGGTGTTACATTCCTTTATAAAAAGTGTAACATTAGTTTAGTTGTCAATCTTTATGTTATCTTTAATCTATTGCAGCAAAATTGTGGTACATTTTGGAACAAAAAAAAAAGTGTTACATTTGAAAGAAAAAAAGAATGTTACATTTCGTTATAATAAATGTTACTTTTGTTGGGAGGAAAAAAAGGTTGGGGGTGGCAAAAAAAAAAAAAAAAACAAAAGCAAAAAAGAAAAGAAGAAGAAGAAGAAGAAGGTAGGCTCCTGTCGCACGGTGCAACCGTTGCACAGAAGACCTCCTCAAAAAAGAAAAGCACATAAACACTCTCATATTTGCAATTAAACTACAGGTAAATATAAAGTCACAAAAAAGTGTCACAAAATTTGATCTACAAAATGATGTGTCATATTTTATTGGTGTGTTTAATTAGAGTGTGACGGGTTCACTATCGATGTAACTAATAATATATCGCCACCTTATTTTGTATCCATCATTTTGTGAATTTCTTTTGTACCCCTAACATTTCCTTTAAACTACTCGCACTGCCCTTTTGTAATTTTCCTTCCTCATGCAGAATTCGCTCTCTAAAATTATTGTATTGTTTTAGTTATTGTTGTAAGAACTGAAAATTGTTGAACAAAAAAAAATACTCCCTCTAGCATGATATAACTTTAGTTTATGATTTTTTTTTTCTGAAATTAATAATTCATTTATTTCATCCGTCTTAAAATAATGATAGTTTCAATTATTATTTTGTTTTGTCCCAAAACGTTAGTCTTGTTTTCAAAATTATATGTTAAGAACATTGACCTTCTCCACATTTGCCAATCAAGAAAGAATTGGGGGAGAGAGACAGTGGCGGAGCCAGGAATTGAAGGAAGGGGGGGGGGCAATTTTTTTAGAGCAAAGGAATGTTGAACGGGAGTTCGGGGGCAGCGCCCCCGACATTTATTTTTTTGGAGTTTTCTTTTGTATTAGTGCTTCCCAAATATGAAAGTTACCCTTCAAGTGCGACAATTCAATAACGAATATCAACCTCTTCAAGTGGGATGAAGGTAGTAAAGTACTTAGACAATTTACTCCATATAAAATTTGGGGATTATTGGACACGGTTGATGTTGCATTCCAAAAGTGGCTAGTAGAAGAAATATTATTAACACAATAATGGTATAACAACCAAAAGTGTAGAGTATAATGGTGGCCCATGTAAAGTAAAGCACCATTTTAGTGACCCGAGTGAATGACTTTTTCAACCTGCAAAATACTCTCTCCATCTCAAAATATTGTTCACTTTTTTTATGTTAGAGCGAAGGAACTTTGAACAAAAATTTTAATTTGATATTTGTTATTGATAGATTATTATTATGATAACTGAATTAAATAAAAATTATTGCTCAAAGTTCGAATTAACCAAAAAAATTAGGGAACAACATTTTGAGACAAAAGGAGTAAGCATATTTAAAAGTGAAAGAAAAAGGGAAGTATACTTGCAAAGTGGTCATCATAGTCGTTAAAAAAACAAAAAAAATCAAGGGGGAGGGGGAGCAATTGCCCCTGCTTGCCCCCATGTGGCTCCGCCATTGGAGAGAGAGGGAGAGAGGAGGTTGATAGCCAACCAAAGAAGAAAAGGAAATAAGGAATAACAATCAAACCTCACAAAAGATAATAATCATAATGAAATGAATAATATTATGGGCACAAAAAGCTACAAAATCTTGTTAACAAAATTCCAGGTGTAACGATTTTATTGGTGTTTTTAATTAGAGTGTGGCGGGTCCATTATCGAAGTAACCAATAAAATATCGCCACCTAATTTTGTGAGCAAGATTTTGTGACCCTAGCATTGCTCTAATGAAATTACGTTGTTAAAAATATTTAAATTGTCAAATAAAACTATGTGTAATGGGAAACACAAGTTGGTTCTACGTATAAACCTAATGAAACCAATCGTTAAAAGTTCAAAACATGTCACAATAATATACTCAAATATCATCATCATATTAAGATGGAAAAATAAATAAATTGCTCAAAGAAAACAAAAGAGACCGAGATAGGAAAAGAAAAGATACCGTTTTGTGGATTATGGCAATTCTTACCAAGGAGAGCCGACCTTCAAGAGAAAGAAAAGTAGAAAGATTCTTCAAGACATCCCTTATATAACACCTTATTACCAAAGTCCCCATCAGTAACAAAGTGTCATTTTTGTTGCCTACATTTTTATTTATTTATTTTAAAAAAATATACTGTAAGGACATGGCTTGCAACACAAGTCATTTAGACTTCCATTCATAAAATTATGATTATAATATTAAATTATAAAGTATAATTGATAATAAAATGTGTAGAATTCCTGGATATATATTACCTAATTGTGATGGGCAAAAGGGTAATTTATTATCATAAATCTTGAAAGGGTGTGGTCCCTAAATGAAATGTCACCAAGTCTACTATATAAAGGGCATTCCATCAACCCTTAAGACTACTCCATTTTTCATTAGTACTCTCTCCATAAATCTTCATTAAGTGTTAAAGAAGTAAAAGAGGAAAGACATTCATCATTTAGAAGATCATTCTCCTACTTGTTCTTCATCTTCATTTCTCCCTACTTCATAATGGATTCAACAGGTATTTGTTCTTAACGCTTCCGCTTCATCTCTTCCCCAATCCTATTCTAAAGTGAGTGTGGCATTCAGGGATTAAAATTGTTCCAACAATTGGTATCAGAGCCCCGCTCATCTTTGGTTTAAGTTTGAGTTCTTTTTAGGAAAGTTTGTGCTTTCACTTTGATTCATTTTCCCTGTTGAATCATAAGGTTTTGATGTTGATTAGGGACTCTTATAAAGTACTGATGATCTTCATCTAAAATTAAGAAAAATGGTTTGAAAGTTTTGTTCATTAAAAGGTTCAAGTGAGACTATCCCTTCATAACATGGTTTATGTTTTTTTTTTGTGCATACCATGTGGATCTACTCACTTGATTCCATTAATTTTAAAAGGCAAGATTATCCTAAATAACATGGTTTTATGTTTTAAGTACATACCATGCGGATCTACTTGCAATTCATTTGATTTTGAGGAAAATTTAGACAAAAATTCAGAAGTGCAGATTGTTTGGCACGGTCGTGCTCTTTTGTTTGGCACGGCCGTGCGCCTCAATTACCTTGAACCGGTGCGTATGAATAGTGCTGGTCCGGACGGGTGTCTTGTTTGAACCGGTCGGATCGGTTCGTTTGGCACGGTCGTGTCCTTTGTTTGGCACGGCCGTGCTCATTGTACCGTGAGAACATGCTTTGTCTGATAATTTTGGCACGGTCGTGCATCATTTTTTAGCACGGTCGTGCAAAATGTGCCGCGAGAACATGCATTTCTGTAAATTGTTGCACGGTCGTGCAGCTTTCTATGCTCGACCGTGCAGCTACTGTTCATCAGAATTGAATTTTGCACAATTTTGTTTTCCTCTTGAACAAAACATACATTTTTTCAAACCTTAAAGCCCTGATTAATTATATGCTTAAATAATTTTATTCATTGTTTAAATAATATTATCACCCAAGTGATTAACGTTATTTAAATGCAAAATTATTAAAGTGTTGAATGTTTAAGTTAATATGTGAATGACTTGAATTTTCCAAAGAAGATCTTGACATTTGACTAAACTTAGGCATTCATGTGGTAACAAATAAAATGAACATTAGGATATTTTCTTAGGTACTTATGTCGGCCCAAAGGAAGATTAAGTATTTATTAAAATGTAAGTTCAAATTGCTTGTTACCTAAGGCAATCATTTATGAGTTAACTCGCAATCCAAAGATTAGTTTTGATGTCATGTTGATTGTCTTATTGATGGATTTCGTTGATATAATTAATCATTTTTCATTTGTAGTTTCTTATTCATGTTTTTGTTTTCATTCCTTTTTTGTTCTCAAAACCCAACAGATTTACTTATTGCTTCATCCGTGATTACTGCTATGAGTACTTTATCGATGCTTAATGGAACTAATTTTAAAACTTGGAAAAATAAAATGATTATAATCTTAGGCTATATGGACCTAGAACTCGCATTAAGGAATTCGTTTTCTCTTCTTATTGCTTAAGTGCTGAGAAGTGAAAATAATCTAACCGCGTGAGCCTAATGATAATAAATAATGTTGTCCCGGAGACATTTTGGATAGAGTCTCCGAGGATGTTGATGCTGAAACGTTCCTTGATACCCTTAAAGAAGCTTGTTTTCTTAAGGAATAAGGGTACCGGAAATTTAAGGGAGTACATTTAGAAAGAGATCACCTATCGACAAAACTAAAAGCACTTAAGTCCGGGATATCCAAAGATATTCTTATGATTTTAGTTTTGATCTTTCTTCCTTCTCAGTTTGGTCACTTTGAGGTGACCTATAATTGTCAAATGATAAGTGAAATATTAATGAATTATTTTCACTTATGATACAAGAGGAAGATAGGTTAAAAGTGATTTAGAACTAAATGTGTTCATTTAGCATCTATCTTTTCTCATGGGACAAGAGAAGAGGGAAAGAAACTGTGGTTGCTAGTAATGAGAAGTCTAAAGGATCATCTAATGATCATAAAGAAATGCTTCTTTTGCAAGGACCTTACTAATATGAAGTTCGATTACCCTAAGTATCACGCTTGGCGTGAAAGGTATATCATTTGGTCTTGTTTGTATTGTATTGAGGCTAATTTGGTTTCAATTCCTACATATACATGGTGATTGGATTTTGGTGCGACCACTCACATAAAGATGTTTAAGTAGGATTGCCTAAATTACCGAAGACCTAAGTAAAGATGAAGAAATTCATCTATATGGAAACTAGGAATCCGGTTGAAGTTATAGGCATAAGGATCCTTTAGGTTATTGTTAAAGTACTAAGTATTATTTGTATTAATACATTCATTGTACCATCATTTGAACGGAATTTAATATATATATCACAATATTGAATAAAGAAGGTTATTTTGTTCATTTTTTGTGACCTTTATTTTAAATTCCAAGGTTGTTGGTACTAGTACTTTGTCAAGTGTTCTTTATTTACTTGACATTATTCAAACAATAAATGTGTCCCTTAATGATGAAATCAAAACTAGAAAGCAAAAGTTATCAAGTAAAGTTTATATTTTATAAAGGCATAAGCGTTTGGGTCATATTTTCGAAAGGAAACTGATAAGCTTATGTTAAAGGATATCTTAAACAAACTTGATAAATTGGAAAATACTTTTGCATTAAATGCCTTAAAGTAAATTTACAAACATTGTAGTATTCTCGAGAGCATCAAGTGTCTCAATGAACTAATGCATTCGGATATTTGTAGGCCATTAATTATTCCTTCATGGAAAAGGTCAACAATAGTTATTATGTTCAAAATGACTAAACTCTTAGTTTGAATACATTTATTTGCTTCATAAAATATTGAGTTTGGACGTTGTAAAAGTCTTATAAAGACAAAGTTGGAAATCAACTTTGAAAGACTATTAAGAACATTAGGTCCAATCATGATAGTGTATATCATAGTTGGATTAATTGTTAAAAGAAACAACGTCTAGGTCCTTTTTACTCGCTATTTTGAAAGAGTGTGGGATTGTCTCTCTCTACATTGAGCCGGGTACGCCTAGCATGAATATTGTAATAGAGACATATTGAAATCCTTAAGGATATGGTAATAAGTATGTTTTATACTTCTCTTACCTCACTCATTATGGGCGATACGCTAAAACCGCAACCTTTATTCTCATTAAAGCTCCCTCTAAGGCTACTAATATAAACCCTTAATAATTTAAGGATGCGTTCCTTATTCATCCTTAAACCATATTCATTTATGGGGTTGTCTAGCATATGGATAGACTTTATAAGTCTACTAAGGGAAAGTTAGACGTAAGATTATTAGTAGTTATTCATGGGGTAAGCCGAGAAAACTAGGGGATATATAAATTTTACAACCCGAAAGTTAGAACGTTTTGAAAAACGAGAAATGCTAGGTTCTTTTAAGGATGTTGAATTTAGTGGAAGAATTTGGAGTAATATTTTGAATTTGAAAAGGAAGAGGAATTCATTTATATGAAATCCATTTATATACCACTTCCCATAGTTCCAATGAGATATCAAGTTTTGAACTTGACATTCAAAAGAACATACAATTCAAAATAATTATGATTTCCCTATAAATATTGAACAACATGGAAATGTTGATCATAAGAAGGAAATTCAACAACCTCGAAATTAGTAAGAACCGGTGCCCTTATAGAGATCAAATAAAGTAAGAAGGAATGCAATTCCGGATATTCATTAAGTGTATCTTGTCGAAAATAAAGGACACTTAGGTATAGTGGGAGATAATCTATTTATCTTCCATAAAACCATCAATAGTCCTAATTCTCATAAGAAGATTAATGCCATTAATAAAGAGTTACAATCTTTTGAAAGATGACAACGTTTGGGATCTTATTTCATTACATAAGGATGTGAAACCTATAAATGGGTCTCTAAGACCTAAAAGGATTCACAAAGTAATGTTGAAAGATATAAAGCCCATCCAGTTGCTAAAGATTTTAACTCATAAGAAAGGTATTGATTATAAAGAAAGAAACACTTTTCCGGTATCTTCTAAAAGCTTCTTAGGATCATTATGGCACTAATAGCACATTTGATCTTAAGCTTCATTAAATGGATATTAGAGAAAACTTTTCTTAATGGAGACATTAAGGAAACTATCTATATGGAGAAATTCATTTATGAACTTAAGTAAAACTTCTCATTAATGGTATTTAGAATTTAACCAAGTTATTCTTTCATTTGTTTTGAAATTAATCTTGGTAAATATTAAGTATACCATAAGTTCAGTGGGAGTAAATTTATAATTTTGGTCTTATATGTGGATGATATTTTGCTTGCTAGTAATGATATGAACCTTATTAAGGAAACTAAGAAATTTCTTATTTGAAATGAAAAATCTTGGTAAGGCATCTTTGTATTAAGAATCCAAATTCACCGTGATCGCTCACGAAATGTTTTAGGATTATCACAAAAGGCCATATGGAAATGTATTACAAAAGGTTTAGCATGCAAAAATGTAAACCACGTGACACCTCTAATTTTAAAGGAGACATTCTTAGTCTCAAACAGTGTCCTAAAGGTAAATTTTGAATCCAAGTATATGAAAAATTCCCTCTTTGCATCAGCAGTAGGAAGCTTAATGTATACGTAAATCTTACATTTAACGTTGGGATGCTTTGTCAATACCAAAGCAATCCGGAAAGAACATTAAGTAGCAGCCAAAAGAATGATAGAAGTATTTACAAAACCACTAAAGAACTACATGCCTATGTTTTAAAGTCGGATCATCTTGAGATCATTAGGTATTCCGACATTAGTTAAATATATGGCTGCATATGTTTTAATGGACTGTAATTTGTCAAAACAAGTGTCGAAAGACCAATTAAGAAATGACTATCAGGTAGCAGTTCTGTACTCTAACAAGAGTTTATGGATTTAGACATTAATTATCTTGTTATAAAGAAAAGAGTACAAAATGAACGAAAGGGATACAACTTATAGAAACAAACTCTATTTAAAGGATCCATTTATGAAAAGGTTATCATCTTCAGTGTTTCACGAGCATGTTGCTCATATGGGTGTAACAACTTTTGATAACATTTAGTATAGTGGGAGTTTGTGTTGTTCTTTCATTAGTTGTTCTATTATTTAAAGTTTTGATCTCATTTGGTTAAGTTGGACTAGTTGGAAGAATATGTATATATTCATTATGATTCCATGCTACACATCTATACTTTTGATCTATGTCATTTAGTTGGATTTGTATACGTGATTAGTGTGGGTTTAGTTGCGAATCAATTACAACGACTGCCCCTTTAGTCCTATACTTGTATGGCTAATGGACGAGATTGTTATAAATGACAATAAAGTGCGCACATAAGGGTTGTCATTTATGTTATGATCATAAATTAAAGGAAGGACTTTGTTTTGCAACCCAAGTGGGAGATTGTAAGGACATGGCTTGCAACACAAGTCATTTAGACTTTCATTCATAAAATTATGATTATAATATTAAATTATAAAGTATAATTGATAATAAAATGTGTAGAATTCCTGGATATATATTACCTAATTGTGATGGGCAAAAAGGTAATTTATTATCATAAATCTTGAAAGGGTGTGGTCCCTAAATGAAATGTCACCAAGTCTACTATATAAAGGGCATTCCATCAACCCTTAAGACTACTCCATTTTTCATTAGTACTCTCTCCATAAATCTTCATTAAGTGTTAAAGAAGTAAAAGAGGAAAGACATTCATCATTTAGAAGATCATTCTCCTACTTGTTCTTCATCTTCATTTCTCCCTACTTCATAATGGATTCAACAGGTATTTGTTCTTAACGCTTCCGCTTCATCTCTTCCTCAATCCTATTCTAAAGTGAGTGTGGCATTCAGGGATTAAAATTGTTCCAACATATACTCCGTACTTATCTATTAATAAATTTCTTAAGCTATTATAAGTCGCACTTAAAAATTCATTTGGTGAGTTGAACCCCTGATTCTCCAAAAAAAAAAAAAAAAAAAAAAAAAAAAGGGAACAAAATTCTAACCTTGTGTTAGGACTTACAGCTTGTTTCGCGATACCTTCGACAGCTTACCTGATATTACAAATGGTCATAGTTTATATCTTCAAAATGTAAATTAAAAAAAATGCAATGACAACGACTTGCTAAGCAGAAATGCAAAAATAATAATAACAACAAGACGTCCTAATCGTTACAAACAAAGATTAGATAAAGAATAGGCAAAAATTATATTTAAGTCACAAAACTTTTGCTTTTCTCAAAATATTTTAACCGAACTATTAATTTTCAAAATCTTCTCATAATTTCAAAATGTTCTTACTCGTTAACAAATTTGCAAAAATCTAACAAAAATTAGCCATGTGACTTAACGTGACTAGTGTTCATTAACTTTTCAAGTAATATGTTAACATTGTTGACATGTTTGTTGAAGCATACAAATTAATTAATGTAAAATGCCATTAACTCATTGTTTATAAGAAATATTATAAAGTAATTCCGCCCAGAAACCATTTACCATAGAGCTATTTAACGAAATTAGTTATGTGAGGTCATGTGACTAAACTTTGTTAGATTGTTAGCGAATTTATTAACGGAATGAGCACGTGTTGAAAAATGTGAAACTTTAATGAGAATATTTTGAACAAATATAGTTTAGTAAGAATATTTTAAAACAAAGGTAGTACGTTTTAGTTTTTTTTTTTCAGTAAGAGGAAGTCTTGTGTGAGATGGTCACACACGTGAGACATATATCATTGTGAGAGAAAATGGCATTGCCCCGCCCCGCCCCGCCCATAAAAAGCAAACCATTTACTTTTTAACGAGACCCGTCTCACATAATATGAGGTAGAGGAATCTATATTCTTTGTTTTGCATTTCAACAATATGTTACATGGATTTGGTAAAAGAGACTGACATATGTATTTCCTATAAAAGTTGAGGGTAATTAGTTGAAAACAATCCAACAAATATGTTTCCTATAATCTAATGGCAGAGAGTCGAACCAGAAACGAGAATGATCACAATAAAGTTGCAATTAAATCAATGAAATCACAATCGTGACAACCAAAGAGTAAGATAAAAATAAAATGACAAACTACCCATATGATTTCTGTAATATTGTTTTTTTTTTTTTTTTTAAGTTAGTGTGTGTGTACACATTATAGTGATGGGGGATGTGACAATGGATGCATATAAAGACTATTTGAGTTATTTTTATGTATTTTCAGGGGCTTTAAAGAAAATATAATGCTGTAGTATATAGAAGGAAAAATTGCATTTATAATCATCAAACTATTGATCATGAGTGGTTTTGATCACTCAACAACTTTTTTTTGTGTTTAATAGCCTGAACTATTTTTTTTGTGCTTCTGTGATCACTGGGACTAACTCCATAAAAAAAATCGTTAACTAACTATTTGCTTATCGATGTGCCTTTTTGGAGGGTAAAACAGGAAAAGTAGGTTTATATCAAATTTTAGTATAAAAGGTACTTATGTCAAATATTAGAATAATTTTTAAGTAAATATTATTTTGCCTTTCAAAAAAAATATATTTTAAAATCATATATTAAATAAAAAATAAAAATTTGAGTTTCTTTCAATCCTTAATATAATTCAATTTTAATCCATGACCTTTTTTATTTTTATTTTTGAAAACACGGTGTAATTGATCAAGAGGATAATTAAAGTGAGTTGATGAAAAATTTAAACACATAAAACTAAAGCAAAAAAAAAAAAAACTAGCTGCTCAACCATTCAAATTATACCTTTTAAAAAAAAATAATAAAGCAACCATTTATTAACATTCAAAGTCTACCTTTAAAAAACATTTAAATTCTATGTTACTTTGTATTCCTATTTTACCCTTAAAAAAAAGGGCACGTGGACAAGCAAATGGTGAGTTAACGAATTTTGTTGGATGGAGTTAGTCCCAGTAATCACGGAAGCACATAAAAAATAATTCAGGCTATTAAACGCAAACAAAAATAGTTGAGTGATCAAAACCACTCATGGACAATAGTTGGGTGATCATAAATGCAGTTTTTCCTATATAGAATATATAAAGGAGTAAACCACATACTACCTTCGACCCACTACAAGTGAGACTAATTTCCTTTTCGGTCCGTCCCACCACAAGTGAGACTGCCCAAAATGGAAATGTTTTAATATATTTGTATTCAACCAACCCCACTATTTAACCCCACTCATTATCTTCTTCATTTTCCACCACACAATTTATTCAACTAACACTACTATTTACCCCACTCATTCTCTCTCTTCATTTTTTACCACACATTTACTACTTTTTCTTAATTATTGTGCCCACAATTCTAATAGCACTTGTGCTGGGACTGAGGGAGAGTATATAAAGACTATTTGAGTTATTTTTTTTTTATGTATTTTCAGGGGGTTTAAAGAAAATATAATGATGTAGTATATAAAATATATAAAGGAGTAAACCACAAAACGAAGTGCACATGTTAAGATGCTAATGCTAGTTACGTTACAATAATTACTTATTTTATCTTAGAGTAAACTATTTTTCCGCCCCTCGTACTATCGCCCCAACATCAATTTGACACTCGTACTATTGAAACAACAAATGTATGATGCGTACTATAGTTTTATTAGCAAAATTAACCAATTTACTATTCAGTCGTTAACTTTTTTTAACACACGTTATTTTTTTAACGTGTGTTAAATTCCCTTCAACTCAAAAAACCCCACTATATAACTTTTATTGTTTGTTTAGTAGTGTAAAATTCCCTTCAACTCAAAAAATAGTCTTATTTTAATTTAAATAATTAATTCAATAAAATCAAAATTTCATAAAAATGTTGATTATTCTTACAAAATTCTAATATTGTTATTGCTGCAAATATAATATTGTCAACAACAAATTTTATAACTTTTTGAAGATAATCACATTTTTGTATAATTTGTTTTATAATTCTATTGATGAGTTGAGCAATTGATGTGGCGGATTTTGTATACATTATTTACCTTATTCTCTCATATATTTTGGTACATTTTGATGTATTTTAGACTAGATTTGATGTATTTGAGACATTATTTTATCATTTGAGCTTTATTGTAATCCGGGGTAGAATAGTCGTTATTAGTTAATTATTTTCCCGGATGTAATTTTTGGTGAGCTTCAACGTCTGTCTCGATGGTCAAGTAGTCAAAGTCAAGTCAAAGTTAACTGGCGGAAAAGCGCAGGGGCCAAACTGAAATTTTTGGAAGTTGAGTTGAGCAATAAAAATATATGACATTATCTTTGTCCGAGGGAGGAAGTAGTCTCTAAAATATGAGGAAAAGGAATCTTGTTCGTTGTGCACTACAATAATATTTCGGCCATTTGCCAAATGGAGTTGAGGGGTAATTGGTAAAATAAAAACATCAAACATATAAGTCCCCAATACTCTTAATCTCTCTATTTCTCTATCCAAGAGTTGAATCAAGAAGCAGAGTAAGGAAAATAAAAGCCATGGATAGAGAACAAGAAGAGATGCAGTTCTTAGGCCTCTTTGGCATATACAAGGAGTCCATCAAGATCATCTTCACATGGAGAAAAATCTTCAGCAAAATAACCCTAGCTCTAATCCTACCATTAACCTTCATATTCTTGGCCCACATCGAAGTTACCCGAATCCTCTTGCATAAAATTTGGCACGACGAAGACAAAGAGTACATCGCCGCTTATCAACGGTCCAAGCGACTCCACCATCTCTCGGAAGTCGTGAAGTCCGATTGGGCCTTGTATTGGGTCCTCAAAGCCGCCTACTTCACTTTCCTCCTCATTTTCTCTCTCCTCTCCACTGCAGCTGTGGTCTACACCATCGCGTCTATTTATACTGGACGCGATGTGACTTTCAAGAAAGTCATGACGGTTGTCCCAAAAGTATGGAAGAGGTTAATGGTCACTTTCTTGTGCACTTTCTTGGCTTTCTTGATCTTCAACTTTCTCGCGTACTTGGTAGCTGTATTTATCTTGACAATGATAAAAGGCGAAGTGCTCGAAATCATCAGTTTCTATGTTATTGTACTAACATATGCACTAGGGTTTGTGTACATGACCGTTATTTGGCAGCTGGCTAGTGTTGTGACAGTGTTGGAGAGCTCGTACGGGTTTAGAGCTATGTTGAAGAGTAAAGACTTGATAAAAGGGAACCGGTGGGTGGCGATAATCATATTTTTGAAGCTGAATTTCTCATTTGTATTCATAGAATTATTTTTCAAATGGTTTGTGGTGTACGGGGACTCAAAGGCGCCAATGAGGAGAGTCGGATTGGGGATCATGTGCTTCTTGATGTTGTTCAAGTTGTTTCTGTTCGGGCTCGTGATTCAGACTGTTGTCTACCTTGTTTGTAAGTCGTACCACCACGAAAATATTGACAAGTCAAACCTGTCCGATCATCTTGAGTCTTATCTTGGAGACTATGAGCCATTATCTGGGAAGGATGTTCAGCTAGAGCAGTATGATATCTGATAGATTACCCATCAATGTTTATCTTCAAATTATTGAACTTGAAGGTAATATTTACTATGATATACTTATTCTACTTTTCGTTATCTTCTTGCTTGAAGTTGAAACCTAGATTGATCTTTTCAGATTAAAGTCTGGGTGTGTGCAAAGGTATATAGTCATTTTCATGGTTTAAGATTATATACCAAAACAGAACTACATAAAAATTGGAGCATCAATTCCAACAGGAATTCCGGTTAGGCAAAATTACAATCCACATTTATAGATTAACCAAGGATTAATTGACTCTTAAAATTCTACTCCAAACACACAAGTAAATCTGTAAGGGCTAAAACTTAAAACCATACAAGTAGAAGAAAGGGATGTCGGAACTCAGCCCTAGCGAGGGTGATTGAGAGTGAGAAAGAGCAATAATAAGAGAGAGAGAGAAAGCCCGATGGGCTGAGCGCATCGTAGGGGACGGGGTGGCCGGCGGGCGGGAGAGGAAGAAATGTCAGATCTGAACTGCGGGCAGCGGCAGGGGCGGATTTTTGGATTGTCCATCAACTCTTCACGGACAAAACGAGAAAAGTAACTTTTTCTCATCCCTCACCTTATCTATTTTTTATTTTTTGGTCAGCAAACCATGTTTTTTTTACTTAAGAATCCTCAAACTACGGTTTTTTTTTTTTACTTAAGAGTCATTCCATCTGTTGACCGTTAAATCTGCTGATGTGGTATTTTGTGCTTATTTGGCATCATACCTTGTAAATATTTGCTTAGGTGGAATCATAAGGGGGTTGAGTGTAAGTTTTATAAAATGGAGGGGGTTAAAAATATATTACATACAAATATATATATATATATATATATATATATATATATATATAAACCCTAAAATCATAAACTTCCTCCCTACCCAGCCGTTTCCTTTCCCGTCTCCTTCCTCTCCGGCCGTCACCCAGAAGCCGAATTCCAACGCTCTCTCACCGTCACTCTCTTTCCTCTTCTTTCTCTCCTTCCTCTCCATCTTAGATTCCCTTGAGAAGATCAATAGACCACCAAACCACCAGACCACCTTCCGCCGCTCCCCTCTTCCCCACCCCACCAATTTTTTGGGTCTCTCTTCAATTTTTGGGATGAAAATTTGTTTTTAAAAAACCCAGATTTAATGATGATTTGAAAATCCCAGATTTGAATATTTGAAGAAAAGAACTCAGATCTGAAGATTTTTTAGCCACCCCAACTCTTCCATCGTCAACGATTTGTGTATGCCGGCGCTGAAATGTTCAAATTTCTTCTGTCTGACGGCCAGGCCACCTCCGGCATTTCTTCACCCGCCCTTCTGACGATTTTTTGAGCCGGCGTGTACGATTTCTTTAAGGCTTTAATTGTTGATTTCTGGGTTACTAGCTCTATAAATCTTGGAATGTGGATGGGTGATTTTTGTTTATTAATGTGGGTTTTATTTTTATTTATGATGGTGATGGTGGTTGGATGATGGCAGAAATGGGGAAGTGGGTTCCCGACATTTTGATTTCGTTCCTGGGTTTAGAATAGTGAAAATGTTGATGAAGGCAGTGGAGGTGGGATACGGGGAGGGACTGAGCCGGTGATGATGATGGTAGGGGTGGTGTTTGTGACGGTGATGGTGGCGACGGCGGCGGCAATGGTGAGGTAGTGATGATGGCTGCTGTGATGACGGAGATGGTTGAGGATGTTTATGACGAAGGTGGCTTTGTTGTGCTGCAACGGTTAATAAAATGGGGTGGGAAACTTTCATTTTAACCCCTTTATTTAACTAAAAGTATCACATAAGATTTTTTGCTTAGGCCATGTACAATAAGGTGATTGAGAGGGGGTTGAATGTGGGTTCAACTAGTTGAGGGGGTCCAATAAGGTAGTTGAGAGGTAGGGGGTTGAATTGGAAGGTTGAACAAATTCAACCGGGTTGAATGGAAAATGAGGGGCCCCGCCATGGACACGCGTCGCCTCCTGGTTGGTGCCGGCATGGCGCGTGCGCCTCACCGCCGACAGAGGCGCGTGAGGGCAGCGTCTGCCAGTTTTTTTTTTTTGTTTTTTCTCCTTTTGCCAAGTGTCAGCCTAGGATTGGTCCGTCCACATTTTTAGATATGATTTTCAACCCAAATTTTCGAGCTCAATTATTTTACAGCAAAAAAAATTTTATTTTTTTTTTTTTCGCGAAAATTCTGGATTTTTTTTTCTCTATAAATTGATATAACTTTCATTTTATTTGTACACCAAAAAAAAAACCTCTCTTTTCTCTCAAAAAAATCTTAATTATCCTTCTTTAACCCCTTATTTTTTCAAATATTCATCATCTTTTTAGTGAAATGGATCCCAATAATCCGAATAATCCTTATTTCAACACTCAGAATTCAAGTAATTTTCCACCAAATTACTACAATCCTAATGATTTTCAATCGCCAAATCAATTTTCTAAGTTTATTGTAATTTTTCTTATTTTTATTAAAATTAAAATATTTTCGTATTTATTTAATTGCTTCGAAAAAAATTAATTAAGTTTGAATTAAAAAAAAAATCTCGAATTTATAATTAAAAACATTAATAATTTATTTTTTAATAATAAATTATTAATATCAATATTTATTTTTAATTATAAAAATAAATATTGTAAATAAAATAAAAAGTGGTGGGGTATAGAATGATGAGTTGGGAGGAGTTGAATTTTAAACTAAATTAGCTTATTGTGGGAGGGGTAGTTGAGAGTGTAGTTGAATGATTAAGTGGATGGAGAGAGAAGATGAGGTGTCGTAATATTAAGGTAGTTGAATGTTTTTGTTAGTTGAAACTATTGGACATGGTCTTAGTGAGCTCCATATAGGCAAAAAAGATGAGTCAGCATGCCACACCAGCAATACTTAACGACAATATGGATGGCTAATAGACGGAAGGACTCTTAAGTAAAAAAAAACGTAGGTTGAGGATTCTTAAGTAAAAAAAAATGGTTTGGTGACCAAAAAGTGAAAAATAGATAAGTTGAGGGACGAAAAATGTACTTTTCTCCGGACAAAACGGAACTTTCCATCCCTATTCGTTAGGAGTAAACTACCAAATTGACCACGTACTACTCCAGATTTTCACTTTTACCTTTGTACTATCGAAACAACAAAAGTAACTTGCGTACTATTGATAAATTAGTAAAACTAACCAAAATTGTTATATAATGTTAATAGAAGTTAATGGACGTTAGTATTTTAACAGATACTACTATAGAAACTTTCAAATTGCCCCATAACCTAACAATCTATTAAACCGCTTAAATGAGTATTAAAATGACTTATTTACCCTTATTCTCAAAATAACCCTTTCCTCTCTACTACCAACATCCATTGCAGTCCCTAAACTCCCAAACCCAGAGCCACTACACACCACCATCGGTTAAGCTTGATGCTTGTAGATTGTTTTCAAAATCAAGGTTGTTAATCAATTCTGAAACAAAACCGCAACCGATTTACAATAATCACACGTTTAACAGCAAGGAGCACCAGACCCAATCAAGTCCCTTTTCCGACACCGGATTGGTCGCACCGCTAGGCTTGACGGGTTGATAATTGAAGATCAGTGGATGGACTGAGCCAATGAAGTCCAGCATACTAACTAAAAAAGAAGCGTAATTATGTATGTAATCGATTTGGATTGATTCAAGAAAAACTAGAGTTCGTTGCTTTGCATTTCCAGGGAATGGTTTGGGTATGAGGAAAGAGAAAGATAGGTTTCTAGTGAGAAGGGGGGCTATGGAAGGAGCTGTTAAAAAGTAAAATAAAAGGAAAAATAAAACTCCCCAATTTATATTACCCAATCTGCCATAAATACATTTGAAAGAAAAATCAAACAATGGCAGCCATAACTGAGAAGGTTGGTATCAGACTCCCATAAACTCGCCGTCGTAAAATACCCATGGCTCAACCACCCATGGAAGACGACCCCTCAAGTCGGATCGGGTCGCACAACCCGTGAAAGCGGCACCGGAATCCATAACCGAGAAGGTTGCTGAGAGCATCAAGAGCACCGAGCAGACTTGATCTGATGACCCTCCTAGCGGAGAGTGCGTGGCAGCGTGGGACGAGGTGGAGAAGCTGAGCGCGGCGGTGAGATACGCCTAGGACAAGAACAAGGTCGTTGACCATCTGGATTAATTAATTACGTTAGAATTGTTGTATTATTAAACATGTTTATATTGCAACATACTTTAATGTTAAAAAAAAAAAACCAAATAAATAAAAGTTTAATATTTTCATTTTGCCCCATTATTAGTAAGGGCATATAGGTCATTCTAAGCAAGTTAGGAGTTTGGTTTGTAATGGTGGCAATTTGAAATTTTGGTAACAATATCTGTTAATTTACTAACGTCCGTTAACATCTGTCAACACCCATTGACGATTTTGGCTAATTTTATTAATTTATTAATAGTACGCATATTACTTTTGTTGTTTCAATAGTACAAAGGTTAAAGTGAAAATCTGGAGTAGTACGCATGTCAGTTTGGTAGTTTACTCAATTCGTTAGTGCTTACGAAAACTTTTTTCATTAAGTACCATGTAGTCCTTGATCCTAATCAAAACTACCACCTACAACGCGGAATTCGAAATATTACCACCTAATCCAAGAGTTATTAAAAAGATACTTATATCCTTACTAAATGAGGAAATTACATTAATGACACTCTCTCCATCATTTCACTTTCTCTCTCCAACCACCATGACCACCTTTGGCCGCCACCCATCACCACCTTCTCCGGCGACCATTTTTGGGCGACCACCTCTGACGACTATTTATCCGGCGCCATTTTCCGCGACCACCTCCGTCGACCTTTCCGGTGACTTTTTCCCGACAACTATTTTCCGTTGACCCCCTCTGGCAACCACATCCGACAACCTTTTCCGGCGACTATTTTTATGGCGACCACTCCCGACGACCTTTTCCGGCTACTATTTTCCGACGACCATTTTCCAGCGACTATTTTATTTTTTCTAAAAAAAAACAAAATTCACCGTTTTTATAAAAAAAAAAAATCACATTTTTTTTTTAAAAAAAACAAATTCACAGTTCTTAACAACAAATTCACATTTTTCAAAGAAAAAAAATTACAGATTTTTTCAAGAACATGTTCACAGTTGTTCCCAGAACAAGTTCAATTTTTCCAAGAACAAGTTCACAGCTGTTCCAAAAACAAGTTCACAGTTGTTTTATGAACAAGTTCACAGTTATTTTAAGAACAAGTTCTAAGAAGAAATTCTATGTTGTTCCAAAAATAATTTCCAAGAACAAGTTCCAAAGAAAAACTTCAAAACTTTTTCAAGAACAAGTTCACAGTTGTTCCCAGAACAAGTTAACAGTTATTTCACGAACAAGTTCCTAGTTGTTCCAAGAACAAGTTCCAAGAACATGTTTACAATTGTTCAAAGAACAAGTTCACAATTGTTCTAAGAACAAGTTCACAATTGTTCTAAGAAAAAGTTCACAATTGTCCAAGAACAACTTCACTATTGTTCCAATAACATTTGAGAAGTTCACAGTTTGTTAACAATTATTTCAAGAACTACGAAGTTTATAGTTATTCCAATAACAAATTCACAGTCGTTCATAGAACAATTATGAACTAAGTAAACCGTGTTGGTTATATATTAATACAATGCTAAACAAGAAACTCCGGCCGATGACCAATTTCGATAACCATCAACCGGGAACTCAATTTCGATAACCATCAACCGGGAACTTATGAATGTTCACTAATTTTGAAAATTGACAACATATATACTCCCTCTGTCTTGTTAGTCTGTTCACTTTTGATCAACAGGAGTAAACTTTTACTAAACATTTAATGTCAATCTAACAACCCTAATGAAATTTTAAAAATTATTATTGATAAATTAAATGATTATTTATCAATTACAATTTTTAGAATTTTATTAGGATGATTAGATTGACATTAAATGTTTGGTCAAAGTTTACTCCCGTTGACCGAAAGTGAACAGACTAAAAAGACGCAGGGAGTATACAGTTATGTTATGATTTTAAATTATTTTATTTTATTCATTGAAAAAAATATCTTAGATATTTACCAAATACAGTATATACAATTATTTTTACAAAAAATGATTTCTAAAAAAAATCTAGATATTAGTGAAAGGTTTCGACTCTTCCTTTTAAACTTATTAGATATTACACTCTCCGTCCCCAAAATACTTGTAGTTCTAGATATTTCACACATACTCCCTCCGTCCCAGTACAAGTAGGACTAGAGGAGTGGCACAGACTAAAACAAAAATGACTTTTTCCGACACTTATTTATCGGCACTTGTAAAAGTGCTGTAAAATTGTGGCACTTTTTAAAAGAATGTCGCAAATTTCTGGCTCTTTTTATGAATTTATGAAGTGCCGCAAATTTCCGGCACTTTTAATAAAGTGTCGCTAAATTTTCGGTTTTTTTTTTCACAAAGTACCGCAAATTAGCGGCACTTTAAAAAAGTGCCGCTAAATTTCCGATACTTTTTCAAAATGCCGCTAATTTCCGGAACTATTTTATAAAGTGCCGCTAATAAAAATAGGTTTCTTTTGAATATCTTTATTTAATTTTAAAATTTAATCATATTTTTTTATTTCGCTTTGCTTTAATTTGTTAATTATAATAGATTTATATGTACTACAACTATAAAAACGCATTAATATAAGCTTATGCGTCATGATAAATAATTGTACGTGGAAATTTGTATCAAACAATGATTTAGCTTAGCGGTAGAAAGATTGCTTCATATGCGGGATGTCCAGTGTCGAATCTTGGTTAATTTAATAATTTTTATTTAAAATACAACACTATAAAAAGTACCAGAAAATTACGACACTTTTGAAAAGTGCCGGAAATTTGCGGCAATTTTAAAAATGACGGTAATTTTGCGGCACTTTTAAAGTGCCGGCAAGTATTACAGACACCACTTTTCCCAGCAGTTAGAAAAGTGCCGGAAATAGCTTTTCCGGCAGTTTTTCACGTTTCCGACACTTTTTAAAGCGCCGCAAAAAGTCATATTTGTTGTAGTGCAATAATTAAGAGAAAACTAGTGTATGTGTGGTAGAAAATGAAGAGAGAGAATGAGTGGGGTAAATAGTAGTGTTGGCTGAATAAATTAAGTAGTGGAAAATGAAGAGAGAAAATAAGTGAAGTTAAATGGTGGGGTTGGATGAATATATATATATATATATATATATATATGTATGTATATTAAAACATTTCCATTTTGGGCAATCTGAATTATTTTGAGACGGATTAAAAGGGAAAGAAGTCATAATTGTGATGGGATGGAAGGAGTATTTAATAGATTAAAATACCTTTAAACATTTTCAAATACTTAGGCAATTTTACCATTAGACAAGCAATGCACAAACAAGTGAAACATACTTTTTAAAAAAATATGACAAATCAAAAGCGACATTTATTATTGGATGGAGGGAGTTTATAATATATCCATTCCTATGCAGCAATGATATTTTAAAAATAAGAACCTCATTTACCAGTTTGCTGGTTGGTCTCCGGAAGAATTCGGAGCATCCAAAAATGCAGGATGATAGGCTAAATCGCACTCCTATAAATTAAACCTGGACTAGGTTCAAAAAATTTAGCTAGGGCAAGTCCAAGATTGATCCACGAAGAACGGTTACTTGTTTATGTAATTATCACATGACAAAATTGGGGGAAATATAATTATTAAATCCTAAAAGAAAATTAATCTTATTATGCAAAAACAATAATTAAGAAATACTTTGGATTTGATTCCGTCCCCACCTAATTATTAAATTATCATCGATATCTCTTTTCACTTTTTATCCTATTCACATGATCACAAGATCTATTTTAATCTCTGTTTCTTCTTTCAAGGTAGTTACTAGCAGTGACACACTCACTAGAAACCCTAATCAATAATTAAATTTAACTGGCACAATCTAAATCTAATAATTAATTGCTTGATTGATTTAAGAAACTAAGATAAAAAACGCATTCTATAATTATTTCATATAGATAATCTTCTAATTTTACATACTTTACAATTTACCATGGCACATGCATAAACTATGAACATGCTACAATGGATTTCTACACTGGCACAGACATAGAAAATGCTGGGTTTTGAGGGTCCTACGCGCAGCGGAAGCGGCAACAGAAATTCAACAAAACCCTAGAGCCCATGGATCCATTCATGATGATTAAATTAATAGGAAGATAAATTTAGAATACTAACCGATGTTATGCGTTTAAAATTTTCGGATCTTCAAGTCTTCAAGCATTATCATTTTATCTTCTCGTTCTTCGCGTTCTTTAGATCACGATAACAGGAACACGAACTTGAGATGCTAAAGTAAGCATCCTCTATATGTATCCACACGCGAACGATTATCTAGAACAATTCTAGATCTAGACTGCTAGATCCTATAGAAACTCTTTCTATCAAAAGGCTATATGAATTAATCGGTGTTCTTGAGCTTTTTGATTCTCAATCAAAACTCAAGAATGTATTTCTCAAACACATGGAGGCTACCATTAGGTCTAAGAGAGGGGTATTTATACTTATTAAACCCAAACACTTTAGGAGAAATATGTTAAAACTCGTCAAAACTCGTAATTAGAAAATAGGCCCGAAACAGAAAAGGTTCGGGGGCATCAAGGGATGGGTTCGGCCGGACCCACCCTAAGATTCGGCCGAGTCTTATAGGTGGTTCGGCCAACCTACTGATGAAAATCCAATTTTCAGCCTTTTCCCAAAATTCGATTTTAGCTTTTTTTTCTTGATTCATTCTTTTGTGTAGACCACATAGGATTATATTAAGTTGGCAATGAGTCCGACTAAGGTCAAACCCATAAATCATGAACGGACTCTAGCAAGCCATCATGACTACCCAATTAATATAACTTAACGAAGTGCGTTTATCCTCATAGAACATATCATGATCCTTTGAGATAAAGAGGGACTGTTAGGGATATAGAAAGGTTCTCTTGAAAATGCGGAAATAGGGACGGAAGTCGAGTCTTGTGATGGCACAATTTCCGCAAGAAGATGTTGCCCCGCTACGGTGCTTACGGTTGTTGGCAATCTTCTTTAAGATAAAACGAATTTTTGATTTCTGATAGAAGCACTTCAAATCAGAAAACCTACGAACTTAGGGTGTTTAGAACTTATGAACTTAGAAAGGAGGGAGAGAATGCTACAATATGCTCTTTGAACAGATTATAGAAAGCTAGGATGCTTGGTGTGAAATGAAAGGCAGATAGAGGGGCTTTATATAGATTTCGAAGAGTTCTGGTGTCCTTTCTGGGAATAGGTACAATTCTGATCGGGTGAATCTGGGCCGTCCGATCGCACCTGATGGAGGGAAGAGATTCAGTGAACCGCCCCATCCCTATACGAACGGGTGCTCCGAACAGATCCAACGGGCACGTCCAGATACACTGAACCCAAGCGCCCAAACTCTGACCGCTCCAACCATGACCAAACCGAGTTGCACCCGCCCGGTTCGACCCACGGACTGAACCAACCACCTGGGTGAGCTGGACAAACCTTTAAGGCTCCACAGATCCCAGCGACCGATGCGTACGTGCGAAGTACAAAGTGCGCCCTAAACCGCCCATTCCGCCCTTCGCGCCGCTTCGCGGGTTATGGGTCAATTTGAGCTAGCCCAAAATTGTCCCATGTACCCACTAGCTAGTATGGTTGGCCCAATGGACCACTTAAGCTTGGAAGCCCAAGTCCACACTTGATTGGTACCTCCTTAGATGAGTTATAATAAATACACTCATCTTTTTCATTTTCCAACCAATATGGGATACATGACTTTCCATATTCATAACTCTTCAAATCTCATTACTAAGTTACATACTTTGAGCATTAATTTCCCATTCACCCGGAAATGGTTTCGAGAAAGTAAATACATCTTCTTAATCTACTCACATAGTAGAATACAATTTTGTAACTTGTTTCATTTTCTAAGAAATGACATCTATTTGAAAATTGGGTCAAAGTTAGGTCAAACCTAATTTTGCAAACCCATTTCCAACAATTTCCCACATGAATGACAATTAATGCATGTATGCAGATCGTTCAGAAGTTTCGGCGAACCATTATTGCATCAGGATCGGTAGCTTGTGGCTTTGAACCCCCCTTAGTAAAATACTATCGGATATACTAGCCCCTTAGTAGCGCGATGCTTTGAACTAATGACTGTATAATTTATACCAAGACAATAGTACTTACACAATAACAGCTCTAACACTCTTTGTTCTCACGTTTTTGTCCATTTTGGCCCTGGACCGTATCTTATTCATAAGTGTTCTTTTAGAAGAGGCCTTATTACTTCTCACTTATATAGGTGATTCTCCTATAAAGAGTATCCTGCTGTACTCCACCATTTAGGTATAGGAATCATTAAAAGTTTTCTCAACTTAACCCACTGTTGCAGGTACTTACACTTGGACGTTCTAGGAATGAGTATGAAACAGATTCCAAGTGTTTCAACTAAACATCATAACTTGGTTGTCTCATTGAACCAGGGTTTTGGGATCTCCAATTCTCAAGGTTGAGTGTCCGCTATGAGTTCTTTTGTTGTGGATTTTAAACCCATTCCTCTTAACAACTTTATCAGTTGATCTCTGTTTATTCCTTTTGTAAAAGGATCTGCTAAGTTATCTTTTGACTTCATATAGTCAACTGCGATAACACCGTTTGAGATCAACTGTCTAATGGTATTATGTCTTCGACGAATATGTCTCGACTTACCATTATACATGCTACTTTGTGCCCTTCCAATAGCTGATTGACTGTCACAATGAATTGGGACAGTTGGCACAGGTTTACTCCAACAAGGAATATCTTCCAAGAAATTCTTTAGCCACTCAGCTTCCTCTCCAGCTTTGTCTAGGGCTATAAACTCAGATTCCATTGTTGATCGAGCTATACATGTTTGCTTGGAAGATTTCCATGACACTGCTCCTCTACCTATTGTGAAAACATATCCACTTGTGGATTTGGAGTCCTTAGTGTCAGATATCCAATTTGCATCACAGTATCCTTCTAGTACTGCTGGATATCTATTATAAAGTATACCATAATTTAATGTATACTTTAAATATCTCAATACCCTTGTCAGGGCTTTCCAGTGATCCTTACTGGGATTACTTGTGAACCAACTTAGTTTACTCACTGAATATGCAATGTCTGGACGAGTACAATTCGTCAAGTACACCAGACTACCAATTATCCTTGCATATTCCAGTTGAGAAACTGGTTCCCCTTTATTCTTGACTAAGTATAGACTTAATTCTACCGGTACCTTAGCTGGAGGGTCATCAAATGCATTGAATTTTCCAAGCACATTTTCTAGATAATGGGATTGTGACAAGACTATTCCATTTGAAGTTCTAGAGATCTTTATTCCTAAGATCACATCAGCTAGTCCCATATCTTCCATATCAAAATGCTTCTTTAACATGCTTTTAGTGTTCATAATCAATTCATGAGTACTACCCATTACTAACATGTCATCTACATACAGACAGACTATCACAATTGATTTCGATGTCCCTTTAATGTAGACACACTTGTCACATTCATTGATTTTGAAACCGTTTGATAGCATCATTCGGTCAAGCTTCTCATGCCATTGTTTAGGTGCTTGTTTTAGTCCATACAGAGACTTTACAAGTTTAAACACCTTTTTCTCTTGACCAGGAACAACAAACCCTTCTGGTTGTTCCATGTAGATTTCTTCATCTAACTCTCCATTTAAGAAAGTTGTTTTCACATCCATTTGATGTATCTCAAGGTTATGCACAGCAGCGATAGCGATGAGAACACGAATGGATGCAATCTTTGTCATCGGAGAATATGTATCAAAGAAATCATATCCCTCCTTTTGTCTAAACCCTTTGGCTACCAACCGGGCTTTGAACTTATCAATAGATCCATCAGCCTTATACTTCCTCTTAAGGATCCATTTGCAACCCAACGGTTTGCATCCTGGTGGAAGATCAACCAACTCCCAAGTATTATTATGCATGATGGACTCTATCTCACTGTTAATTGCTTCTTTCCAGAACGGAGCATCCGGACTGGTTAAAGCCTCTTTAACAGTTGTGGGTTCATTTTCTAACATAAATGATAGAAAATCAGGACCAAAAGACTTTTCCACTCTTGCCCTTTTACTACGTCTAGGTCCTTCTTCTACTTCCTCTTCTTGATATGGACCGTTTGTAGTTTCATAAGTCCTCTTACTGGAACTTGTTTCTTTTCGTTCCTTACAAAGAAATATATTTTCAAATAATACAGCATTCCTTGATTCTATTGTCATTCCTTCATTCATATCTGGAATTTCTGGCTTGTGCACAATAAACCGATATGCACTACTATTACTTGCATATCCAATGAAGATGCAGTCAATAGTTTTAGGTCCGATTTTGACCTGTTTTGGCTTAGGTACTTCAACTTTAGCCAAACATCCCCACACTTTGAGGTATTTATAAGACGGCTTATGTTTATGGAATAATTCGTAAGGAATCTCATCTTTACCTTTTTGAGGTATTTTATTCAGAATATAGTTTGCTGAGAGTATGGCTTCTCCCCACAAATTTTGTGGTACACCAGAGCTTATAATCATTGCATTCATCATCTCTTTAAGAGTACGATTCTTGCGTTCAGCAACCCCGTTAGACTGAGGTGTATAAGGAGCTTTTGTTTGATGAATAATGCCAGCTTCCCAACATATATCTTCAAACGTAGCATCATATTCACCTCCTGTATCACTTTGAATCTTCTTAATTTTTACATTAAGTTGATTCTCAACTTCATTTTTATAAGTTCGGAAAACCTCTAAGGCTTCATCCTTACTTCTCAATAGATATACATAACAATATCTTGTGAAATCATTTATAAATGTAATGAAATACTTTTTCCCACCTCTAGTTTGCACAAACTTTAGATCACGTATGAACCAACTCTAGAGGTGTTGTACTTCTTTCAACTGTAGGAAAGGGTGACTTTGTCATTTTAGCTTCCCACACATATTTCACACTTATTTTCTGAATTAAATTCCATTTTAGAAAGTAAATTTAAATTTACTAACCTTCGCAATGAATTTAAATTCACATGTCCTAATCTATCATGCCATAAATTAGATTACTCAGACAAATAAGCAACAATATCTTTATTCTTCGCCTATGGGCGGAATACGTTTATTACATTCATTCTGAAGAGCCCTTCTTCAAGGTTTCCATTTCCCATGAATTGACCACCTTTAGTTATAGCATACATATTATTTTCAAAAACTAGTCTAAAACCAGCTTTGACCAGTAAAGAGCCTGACACAAGGTTCATGCGGATGTCTGGGACATGCAGTACATCCTCCAGCGTCAATTCACAGTAGTGCATCTTCAGTACCACCTTTCCAAGTCCTTCGACATTGGAAGTAAAAGAGTTTCCCATGTTCGCATTTATTCCTCTGACAGGAGTATATAATGAGAAACACTCTTTATCAGCACATACATGGAAGGTAGCTCCAGTGTCTAACCACTAATTTTACTTCGGTTTTCATCCGACTTCCTTGGATTGGCTTCACATACCATTGCTTCTAGATCAAGCCTGTTCAACTTTTTAATAATGTTGGCTTGATTCCTGTTTCCCATTCCCCATCTTGGAATCTGACAGTTACGTGCAAGGTGACCGGGATTGCCACAGTTGAAGCAGTTCTTGAAGCTGGGCTTCTTGCCCTTATAGGCCCGTTCCAAAGAATTCCATAATTATTTGGCTGTCTCCACGAGACAATACCTCCTGAATATAACATCATTCAGCCCATTCAGGATGTACATTCTGCATATGAGATCACTATGATCCCATGCTCTCTTGGTTGTCCGCCTCTACTGATATGGATCATCATCGGAGATAGCCGGGGGGTCTTCCGTCAGGAGACTTTGTAGGCTGAGGGTCGTCAAGAATAATAACATGCTTTGTTTCCACTTCTTGAAATTAACGCCTTCAAAAATTTCCACTTTGTTTCCAAGAGCCGGGTAAAACAGAGCAGGAGAGGGTGTAACAACTTGATTTGTTACATCAGCGGTACGAGAGGGAGTAGATCCAGAGGTTTGGGAGGTATTGGTATCTTTCGTCATTCTCAAGAAAACAGAAAAATCTTCTTGCGATTGTTAGGGATATAGAATGGTTCTCTTGAAAATGCGGAAATAGGGACGGAAGTCGAGTCTTGTGATGGCACAATTTCCGCAAGAAGATTTTGCCCCGCTACGGTGCTTACGGTTGTTGGCAATCTTCTTTAAGATAAAACGACTTTTTGATTTCTGATAGAAGCACTTCAAATCAGAAAACCTACGAACTTAGGGTGTTTAGAACTTCTGAACTTAGAAAGGAGGGAGAGAATGCTACAATATGCTCTTTGAACAGATTATAGAAAGCTAGGATGCTTGGTGTGAAATGAAAGGCAGATAGAGGGGCTTTATATAGATTTCGAAGAGTTCTGGTGTCCTTTCTGGGAATAGGTACAATTCTGATCGGGTGAATCTGGGCCGTCCGATCGCACCTGATGGAGGGAAGAGATTCAGTGAACCGCCCCATCCCTATACGAACGGGTGCTCCGAACAGATCCAACGGGCACGTCCAGATACACTGAACCCAAGCGCCCAAACTCCGACCGCTCCAACCATGACCAAACTGAGTTACACCGAACCGCCCGGTTCGACCCACGGACTGAACCAACCACCTGGGTGAGCTGGCGACCGATGCATACGTGCGAAGTACAAAGTGCGCCCTAAACCGCCCATTCCGCGCTTCACGCCGCTTCGCGGGTTATGGGTCAATTTGAGCTAGCCCAAAATTGTCCCATGTACCCACTAGCTAGCATGGTTGGCCCAATGGACCACTTAAGCTTGGAAGCCCAAGTCCACACTTGATTGGTACCTCCTTAGATGAGTTATAATAAATACACTCATCTTTTCATTTTCCAAACAATGTGGGATACATGACTTTCCATATTCATAACTCTTCAAATCTCATTACTAAGTTACATACTTTGAGCATTAATTTCTCATTCACCCGGAAATGGTTTCGAGAAAGTAAATACATCTTCTTAATCTACTCACATAGTAGAATACAATTTTGTAACTTGTTTCATTTTCTAAGAAATGACATCTATTTGAAAATTGGGTCAAAGTTAGGTCAAACCTAATTTTGCAAACCCATTTCCAACAGGGAAAACATCCCATCTTGAATTATCATTATTCCCTACAAGAATCCGATTGTAATCGTAGCCTTTATAACTACCTGGTTAAGGGTAGCATTTGAGTACGTCAAACACAAAGTTCATCATGTGGAAGACGATGATAATCTCAGGTTAAAGGATTCCAATGATATAACTAAATGAGATTTAATTATGACATTTGACCATGACATAAATCTCATAATGGGTCATGTCCAATACTTGTTCATCAACAAGTACCCATAAGTTTAATTTGTATCATATACACATGATCATCAATTAAACTTATACTAGTTCTTCATAAGTACTAGGGACGGAGAATATTATAATAAATATGCAAAACATACAATAATCCAAGGTTGTTATCTCCATAACAAAATGAGAACATGACATAACGTAAGGCCTTTCTTAAGGGAGCATAATCTCCAACAGAAAATTCTAGCGAAAATCAATTACATAGAGCAAATAGGTTGATCAAGTCTATAAACCCTATAAATCAATTTAATTTAATAACAAGTAAAATTATGAATAGAAATAAAATCATGGAAAGAAAAATACCTCAAATTGATAGAAAGGGGGTTCAAGAAATCAAACTGAAAGCTTGGATTGTAGTTCCTCAGCCAAAGCTTTTGAATCTCCATGAACAAAGAATAAAAACCTAGATCTAAATTATTGTATGAAAAATTCTAGAATCAAAAACAATAAAAGAAACATACTTTAAATACCTAGGAAAGTCCTAAAACAATAAGGAATGAAAAAGAAAAAAGAAAATAAGAAAAATAATGAAAAATAGGCTGAAAACGACCACTCATGCGCCTGCCACGATCACCACTCGCATGCCACGCCGTTCACGCGTCAGAAGACCTCCCACGCGCCCGAACGATTTCCGCTTCACGGATCGTACTGAACTTCCCGACTCGTGCGCACCATGCCGGATTTGTGCGCATGAGAGACGGAATCATACAGTAGCGTTCATTATTTCTCTTGAGAACTGGGCCTCACCAGCGTGTTGGGCCGCCTTGTTGTTCCTTTGCTTGATTGGCTTGTTGGTTTGGGTCACCTGCTTAATGAACCTGCCTTTGCTGCTTTTGTTTGAACAATGGGCCACCTGAATTGAACAATGGCCCGTCTGAAGTAGGCTTTTCCTCATTGTTGCACTGGGCCTCCTTGGTTTGGGCTGTAGCTTTGTTCACCAATTTGAAATTTCTTTTTCCTCATAATTTATTAAATCCTGGTAAAATATAAACATACTAAAATACCCCTGGATGACAGTTAAATCCCAATATTACATAATTGCCCAAAATACATAAAAACTAATCTAAATTACATAAAAATCATCGTTTAAGCTCATAGAAACATAGGAATTAATGGTATAAAATCCGTCACATCACATGATGATACAACAACTCTACAAGTACTCATGTAAGCTTTATCCTTCCCCTCCAAACCAAAGCCAACCAAAGCTAGTGCTTGGAAAGCCTTCTGGCCCTTTCACAAAGCCATAGTGAATAGTTTGATTGCTTGCATATAATGACTTGTCCCTCTTTTCAAGGGTCTGATGACCCCCAAATGTAGGTTTAAATAGATTGTTCTGGAAAGTTTTCTCCTCCCTTTCAACATACTCCACTTCAATGAAAATTGTGTGAAGTTCCTGATGTTCTCAGGCTCAATCAAACGATCAACCGATTCCCAAAAAAAATCAAATACCTAGGCCAATACTGAACTTATCAGATTTGGGTGAAATGTTTTGGTATGGAAAAGGCTAAAGCTCCTGCAAATAGAGACGAGGGAGAGGAAGTGAGAGGGCGGAGGCTTAGGCTGAAGCAAATACGCTCGATAAGTAAAGATCTGGTCGGAAGGTGAAAAGTCATCGGCCTTAGCTGTTCGAACGGAGGTAGATTTGTGGTGTTTTCAGCGTTAGAGGGTGGAGTTGATATGCTTGATGTTGTTGACGATATTGGATCATTTAAATTCAGATGTCGGTCGGAGGTACGTAGCGCTGCCGCCAGTAAGATATGGTCACTGGAGTAGGAAGAGAAGGTCATTGGAGTTGGGGAGGGAGACGGACACCATAGTTAGAGAGGGAGATGGTTGCTAGATGCAGATTCATACAGACTTGCAGAACTTTCTTACGCAACTTTCTTCACAAACAATGGGAGAAAATGCTATCGCGAGTGATGTACCAGGTGCTGACCCAAGTGCTGGAGCTGGTGATACTCCAGAAGGCCATGTTGAAGAAGAGGACGAGGAAGAGGAAGACTGAATATGGTTCTGGTTCTGGTTCTAAACTCGATTTTGGGAGTTGGTGTGTTTTCAAAATAATTTTTGTGTTAGTTGTTTTAAAACTATTAGGTTGCACTTAACATTTGTTTTTTGTTGGCTTATTTGTTTTGAGGTGTATTTACACTTCATGGTTTTTGGATTTTATAACTTTGGTTTTGTTTGGATGATTAGTTTTAAATCATAGTCTGTTTACTTGGTTTTAAAAAAACATTTCCAAAATCATTGTTTTTTCGGTTAACTCTTCTATTAAGGAGGACTTAATATTTGTAGGGGAGATATCATGTATATAAACTGTATTTTTGGCTAACAGATTCTTGCAGGTACAAGAACTTTGGTGTTTGTGAAAAAATGTCCAAATAAGGGGGAGATTGTTAGTGCAGACTGGTGGTGTTACCACAAGTGCTGCCAACACTGTCTCAGTGTTATCAGACGAGTGTCTGAGTAAATATTTGAACATTATCTTCATGATTTATTTTTGTACTAACATCTAATATGTTTGCAAGAATATTGTTTATTGTTGGTCCATAAATCAGGTATACTATGGTGGGAAATGCTAGAATCATGCAAAGAAGTTGAAAGAAGATAAGTTATGCATAAAGATGGATTTTACGCATGACTTGGAGATAACTGGCAACTGAAAAATGTGGGAGTTAGACCAATTCAAAGGCTGAATGTTGATCAAGAGAGTACAAGGCTTTTACAGTTCTTAGGTATAAGGAGGCAATGCAAGAACTTGGGCTTCAAGAATTAACTCCTAAAATCATGGGATTGTGGAGATATTATTCCCCAAGGCTCGGCAACTACTCCATCCACTCCTCCACGTTTTCCATCAACTCTCCTGCCACAAATGAAGTATTCCCCAAGTATTTCAACACTATAAATAGCAAGGGACTTGGACAATGAAGACATCGAACACTACAACACAAACTCGAGCATTGTCAAGTACACCCTTGCACACAAGATCATTCACTTCTTGGTTCGATAATACTCAATCCTTCTTACACGTTTCCTTTCTTGTAATATCTGATTTCAAGTTATTTTGGCTAGGATAGAGTTTCGTGTTTGATCTTC
The DNA here is from genome assembly GCA_026119855.1 of Campanula takesimana. NCBI lineage: Eukaryota > Viridiplantae > Streptophyta > Magnoliopsida > Asterales > Campanulaceae > Campanula > Campanula takesimana. The sequence continues at coordinate 1,785,239 of JAOWBW010000094.1, read as the reverse complement.
TTCGGTTCTTAGAGCAATTCTTGTCATAGCGATAGGAATCTTTCGGCCTTGTACGAATTATTATTATTAGTAAAAGGTCTTGCCTTTTAAGGCACCATCATATATATATATATATATAAAATATATATATATATATATATATATATATATATATATATATATATATATATATCTTGAGAATAACAATTTCATGTGTGTTTTTCCGCTGCAAAATCTTTTAAAATTGTTTTTCAATTCGGGCGTGTAAAGTGTTGCCGGAAGTGTTATCGTTGCACTGTCAACACCTTTGATAACACTTTCGTTAAAGTAAGCCATAGACATACATTTTCAATGTCCACGCAAGAAGGAGGCGAGGAGAGAGATCGAACCCTGGCGCTCACCGAGTATGAGACTTGGCTTTACCACTGGGTCACTCATTTGGAGACATTGATATAGACAGTTGCACCAACGTATACGTTTTGCTTGAATTGAATAATTACCCCTAGATCTATCTTCTATTTTCTTTTATTTTTTCCGAAATTTTGATGCAGCGGGTAATGTCTATTTGCCTTTGGTTTTGCTGATAAAATGTACAAGGTTTTTGTTTAGCATCAATCAACTATGCCGAATGTCATATTCCTGCGTGGAGTCAAGAGCAACTTGTTTCTGTCGAAAATCACAAAAAATGAATAACGTTGTTGTCATGTACGGAGTAAAAGATTAGACAAAAATCTAGGCTAGAAAACTCTGTTTAATGTCTCCTAATAAATACTACATCCGTCCCAGTTTAATGTTCTTAGTTTTTTTTTTTGCTGTTTGTCTGAAGTATCTTTGAGCAATAATTAAAGGCTAATCTAATTATCCAAATGATAATCTAAAACTTGTTATTGGTACACCATGACCATTATATATACTATCAATAACAAGTTTTAGATAGTCATTAAAATAATTAGATTAATATGTAATTATTGCTCAAAGTTTCTTTAGACAAACAACAAAAAAAAAACTAAGAACCTTAAACTTGGACGGCGGGAGTATACAAACCCTACAAGAAAAACATAAATTTAAGGCATTTAATAATGTCACAGTTGTTCATTTCGGTGGCATTTTAGGGTCAGTGGTACTACATAATTAATGTCACCTATAGTGATGCCACGGTAGATATAAATGCCACTGTCAATATATTAGTGTCATTTGAATAAATGCCATTCTATCACGCTAGTGTCATTGATTTAAATGTCACCATGTCAAATTAGTGGCATTTATCTTAATGTCATTGTGTCAATCTATTAGTCTCACTAATCTAAATGTCACTGTATAAATATGATAGTGTCATTTTGTAATGTTACTATTGGCATCTAGGGGCATTAACAAATGACTGCTCAAATTTGCATGGCATTTTTTAGTGCCACTCCTTAATTTTAATGGCATCAGAAAACATTAAAGCAACGCCACTACCATTTTTTTTTTTGCCATTAATAATGCAACATTGATTTTTCATTTATACAAATTTGATTATTAATATTTTATTAAATGTTTTGTTTCCACTTTAGATTTATTAGTCGCATCAAGACTAATAGAATTAAAGGTACAAAAATTGAAACAATAAATGGTAAAGAATAATTAAAAATATGTATTACTGAATACTAAAGTTGAGCAATAAAAGTGCAAATAGTTGTCTACCGACGATTACATAAATAAGCTTTTACATAAATTAACATTCCAAAAAAATAAAAAAATAAAAAAATCAACGGTCACTATGAAGTGGTGTACTCATCAGGGAAAATTTGAAGTCTCGACCATTTTATTCGGTGAACTCTGCACAAAAAATAGACACATGAAACAATATAAGACATAGGTGATATAAGGACTAGAATGTTATTCGAGTAAAACAAAAATGAAACGTTAACAATACACGCACCCACCCTCTGCGCGCTAAACAACTTGTGCGCCTACTACATCTCCATTAGTTCTAATCTATATGCACGATTGCACAATCTAATCAGCATCATTTATGGCCGGCTTATGCTGGTTACCGTTTGAGTTAGGTACCCTTGGTTGCATCATGTTAAGAAGGTGTTAGGAGTTTCTTGAAGTCATCCGCCGCAAAAAAGAAGTATAGCTGCTTCGGCATTGAATAACAATAAGAATAAGTCTCAGCTAAGTGTCCCAAAGTTAAGAATAGCATGAACGTTGAGCACAATCAAGTTTGCATGAGCCAGATAAACTTGCAAAAACATGGCTCAAGTTGAATCATAAATAAGTAACAAACAGTAAACGAATGCGACAAACAGAGTAATTAAACATGTTATTTTTCTCTCTTGGATGTAGCAATGTATTTCAAAGATCTACACACTTGTATTAATACTGTAATCATTCATAACAAAAATCTGTAAATATTGACTTTTAAAATGGAAATGGACTCTTTGCATGGATACATGGGGATCACACTTCATACACTTCCAATTCCAAAATTATTCTTTCAAGTACAGTTAAGTACTCCCTCCGTCAAGCGCGTTGTGCCCGCGGGTATGGACGGAGGGTCCCTTAGAGTAATCGTAGCTTCCAGCTACTCAGCTCGGTAAGACCGAGCTGAGATCGTTGAAACATGGTGAGGAATCCTTAGTGCTTGCCAGGTTCCTCGTAACTTCTCCTTGCTTGGTGTGGCCCACTGAGCCGAGTAAAGATCTGGAATGGGCCAGCCCATCTAGGTTGGGCCGATCTAAGAGCCCGTATTTTCAAGTCGGGTCGTTCCTTTCAACCCCCATTAAATTACTATTATAATGTCTTCCTCTATAAAAGAAAGTTAATAAAATCAAGTATGACCAAATTTTGAATCGATATTAGACAAGGATTATTATTTTCACAAAGCTCTCACGTTGTACACACTTTTGGAAGTTGCATAGATTATCACTTGAAGATGTTGTTCCAATAAAATTATGTGTTTAGCAAGAGTTTTATTCCCGTGAATAAGCTCATCTTCTTTTGAACAATTTGACTATATTTTAATGGAAATTGAAAGTTTATACTCATTTGTGTAACAACATTATTAACATTCCATGTGAAAGTAAGATTGTAACGACCCAACACCAATGCTATCAGATGCACCAAAACGGACGCTGCGGTTTGGCCACAACGTCACAGCAACGTTGAAATGATAATTACATTTTCTACTATGGGCTATGGACCCTAGAGCCCCTTGGCCAAATAACAAACTCATAAATACCCAGGTGAAATTCAAAATTGTATAGAAACCCACAGCTTGACCCACACTCACATTCTCCCAGCTCAAGCCCCAACGGATCCCCCAGCCCGCCCATGACCCACGCCTGCCCCTGAAAAATAAAAACAAATAATATTTCGAGAGTGGGGATTGAACTTAAGACCAAACATTAACAACCTAGATCTTAACCACTGAACTAACACTTTATTTGTTCTAAATTTTATAATATTTAATATTAGTTTTAACAATAACGACATAAAAAATGAGATTTACAACCAATTAATGAAATTTTAGAATATTTACAAAAATATCAATATTTTTTTAACCATTCCTCCTATATTTAGGTGTAAGACAAGAATTACTCTTATATCTAAGGTATAAGAGTAATTTTTAAACTAAATTTTCACATTTAAAAAAAATCATATAAAAATCACACATCCTTTAACCTCTGCTCCTATATCTAAGGTATAAGACTAGAATTACTCTTACACTTTAAGGTATAAGAGTAACTTTATTAAAATTGACTCTTATAGTTAAAATATAAGACTCCTTTCAAGTCTTGTAGTTTAACTCTAAGACCCATTTTAAAAACAAAAATGAAAAAATAAAAGGACTATTTGCATCACAAATGTCATAAAAAAATCCATTAAAAGCCACGAATTAATAAGATAAACACGTTGTTTTAGTTTTTCTTAAATAATCATAAAAAAATCAAATTTTATTAATTTTGATTCTAATAGTTTATGTATAAGACTAGAATTACTCTTATACTTAACGTATAAGACCAACATTACTCTTATACCTAAGGCATATTCAAAAAAATCCATAGAAACCCACTACTTTTAAGATACAATATTACCCCTACAAGTCTGCTCCTATGCTTAAATGATAAGACCATAATTACTCTTATACCTAAGGTATAAGAGTTTTTTTTCACTATTTTACACATTTTTTTTTGATAAATCATAGAAAAGTCTCATATTTTATTAACAAGTCTGCTTCTACACTTAGGTATAAGACTAACATTACTCTTATACCTAAGTTATTAGACTAGTTCACATCTTATACCTAAATTATAAGAGTAATTTATTTCGTAATTTTTCACATTTTCTTAGAAATAAAAATCATAAAAATCTCATATTTTATTAACAAGTTTTCTCATATAATTAGGTATAAAACTAGAATTACTCCTATACCTAAAGTATAAGTTTTATTTATATATTTTTTTCACATTTTTTTTTTTTTTAAAAGATCATTTTAAAAAGTCTCATACTTTATTACTATTAATACTTATATTGGAAGTATAAGAATAACTCACCTTTTTGTACCTGAATATGAGAGTAATTTATTTTAATTGATTAAAATTTTAGGCTTTTTAAATTTTTTTAATAAAATATTTAAGTCTTTTATATGTCTTTCAATTTTTTTTTAAATATTTTGCGTTTTTTTATTGAAAAAAAAAACTTGATGTTTTTATTGAATATTTTGGATTCTTATTAATTGATAATAATTTTTTTCCCAGTTATATTCGTCCTGATTGTAGAACTAATGTTAGATATTGCAAAGCTATTCGCATATAAAGCATTGGTTCAGTGGTAAGTTATTAACTTTCTCAGCATTGGTCACATATTTAAATGCTTTTTTGTTTTGGGTTTTCAAGCCTGTTTGGGGCCATGGGCGGGGCGGACCAGGCAACGGGCGGGCGGACTGAGGGACGGGTCTAGCAGTGGGCCTGAGTGGTGAGGCGGGCTGGCAGTAGGCCTGTGGTGGGGTTTTGGGTTTTAGGCATTGGGTGTAGATGGATTTTTGGATTTTATGTGGGTTTTTATAGAATATAGTTTGGGCTGAGGGGGCCTCAAGGAATTATTCCTTTCTAGTATATACCCCATTCGTCAAAAAATCTACAATGATACTTTAATTTCATTAATTAGTTTGATTGAATTTTAATTATGTAAACAACAATATTAATTAAATTCAATGTACTAACATAAATTTATTGATTTTTTTATTTTTATTTTTTGGTGCATGGATAGCAGTATTACAAACATCATAACAATAAAAAAAAAAATTAAAAAAAAAAACAATCATTAAATTATTCTCAAAAAAAAAAAAAAAAAAAACAATAATTGAATGGACGTATCAAAACAAATCCTAAAATTAACCTTTAACAATTAACAATAAAATCAATACAAAACATTCAATTGGGACAAGTGAATACTCCATATTTTCCTTTGTTTCGAAAACAACATTGTGCGATGTTGGCCCTGTATGGGACGGAGATTTTTTGGTTGTTCTTAGATAACTTCGCCGTCCTGTGAAAGGCCCAATGAATATATTCAACACATGTAAATTGTGAATTTCTTAACTTTTCTGGTAAATAATCTTTCAAAAAAAAAAACTTTTCTGGTAAATAAAAGAAATGGGTTATTACTCTCTTTGCACTAATATATATATATATATATATATATATATATATAGTCACCATTAAATGTTTAGCTCAATTAATTGGAAATTATTACTCCCTGCGGTTCAAAATAACTGAAACAAAAATTTTGGTCCAAAATAACTGTCGCTTTTAGCTAAAAAAACATTAAAATTTCCCTTCTACCCATGTTTTGAAACTTGTTTCACATCATTAATATGTTTATTGTGTGAAGTAATGTAAAAGAGAGGAATAATAAATAGGGGTAAAATTGACACTTTCATCATTAATGAGTGGTAATCGTTGCATTTTTTAAGACATGTGAAATGACCAAAAGAGACAGTTATTTTGAACCGGACGGAGTATGTTGTAATTTAAAATTTCGTGTTTGAGTTATGATACCAAGCTATAATGTCAAGATATTTCTCCTTCTGTTTCGAAATATATGTCGTTTGAAGAGTTAAATTTTGTTCTAAAATGTTTGATGTTTTACTATTCCTAACAAATATTTGCTCTTTTATTCATATGTAACTGGATTCTTTGAAGGGTACATAAATATTTCTTATATGTATTTATTGCATTTTTAAATATGTATGTAAAAGAATAAAACGATATGTAATTTGAAACAAACGGATCAGTAATACAATTTACCCTATGCTATTAATTATTACTTGTGCATGACCATTTTAGATCAGACATGGCATTTTGATTGTTGTGAAATGTCACCGCTTCTTATACGTTAAAATGCTAATCGTACCTTAGCTTCTTTTTTAAAAAAAAAAAAAAAAAAAATATCTTAATCTGCAAGAATATTCTAAACAATGATAAAGATATGTGAAAGTGACCAATAACAACTGTATGGAAAGATCAGTACCCTTGTAATTTCAGAGAATTGAGGCCAATTGTCTTTATAAAAGTGCAAAAGGAGTTGCCCATATATTTCCACATCCAAAAACCAAAATTCATCACTACATTCTCCACCCCTCCATTATTGTTACAACAAAACTTTGAAGCATCAAAAATTAACCATGGATGGTGACCAAGAACAAATGCAAAACCTAGGTTTCTTTGCCATCTTCAAAGAATCCTTCAAGATAGTCAACTCATGCAAGAAACTCTTTTCCCAAATTACCCTCCTCTTCATCTTCCCTCTGGCCCTAATCTTCCTAGGCCACATGCCTATCTCCCACCTCCTCTTCGGCAACATCATGCGCCGCGAATATAGAGATGGAAACGGAAGGTCCTACAATGAACGATCCGTATCTTCCTTGTGGATCAGATACTGGCTCTTCAAAGCCGCTTACTTCACCCTTCTCTTAATCTTCTCCCTCCTCTCAACTGCTGCGGTCGTCTATACCATCGCATGCATCTACACTGGCCAAACGGTCCATTTCAAGAAAGTCCTAAAAGTCGTCCCAAAAGTATGGAAAAGACTTATTGTGACCTTTTTGTGCATGTTCTTCGCGTTTTTCATATACAACGTTGTTGCTGGCGTGGTATATTACATAATGGAAACCTCTACGGGCGATTCCACTTTTGGATTCGTGATGTTTTGGGTCATATTGGTCTTATACTACGTAGGGTTTATATACATGACAATTATATGGCAAATAGCTAGCGTTGTGACCGTTTTGGAAAGCCATTACGGGCTCAAGGCATTGTTGAAGGCTAAGGATCTTATAAAAGGAAAGAAATGGAAGGCGTTTGGGGTCTTTTTCGCCTTGAACTGCGTGTTTGTAGGTACCCTTATAGTTTACTATATATTTGTGGTTTGGGGAGGAGTCACGATGCTAAGTATTTTGTTGGGGGTAGTGTGTTTGTTGCTAATTTTTTTTGTGTTCCTCTACGGGTTTGTGATTCAGACTGTGGTTTACCTAGTCTGTAAGTCGTATCATCGTGAAATTATTGATAAGTTGAGGTTGTCTGACCAGTTGGATGGGTATCTAGGGGAGTTTGATCCGGTTTTCAAGACGAATAAGGATGTTCAGTTAGGTCAAGCGCAGGGCGGTCAACCTGGAGGAGGGCAGGCTCAGGGTGGTACACTAGGTCAATATCAGGTCTGATCTCTTTAAGAGATGGATCTTTGAACTGGTCCAATGGCGAGGATTCGGATCTTAATATATATAGACATGAAAATGTGTTATCATCCTAGTTCCCGCTGAATGAAAATGAAAACAAAAGTGAAGAAAAAGAGAAAGAAAATGTCAAGTGTAATGTTTGGATATTTATGAATGCAATAAGTTATGTTCATCATGTGTGGTTTTACATTAATGGAGTATATAGAATCTGTTTATGCTGATATCTTGTGATTAAATACCATATGCGCGCAACCGTGTTCGAACACTCCTCTCTTTCTCCCAGCTCGTTTATCCGACTACGTTTCAAATTCGGACGATCGTCATCTGTCTTTCTTTGTCTAATTATTAGTTTCTCCCAGCTCGTTTATCCGATTACATTTCTTAAAAAATGTTTGTCTTACTTGTTAAATTATTTGATTTCTCTCGTTTGTCTTCTCACCTTTGTCGAGATCATCTGCCTTCTCTCCATGTTGAGAGTCTTTGTATTCATTGGTGCAATTAATACTTCCGATGCTTGGTTGGACATTTCTTGTCTACCCAAATGCATTACTTTGCCATGTGTTCAATGCAATATTACTCCCGTTTGGGGGTTTCCTGAAGCCAGTGTTAGGCCTTGTCCAAAGTGTAACTTGGAGCGTTTCTGCGTCACAAATCATTGTTCGTAATTGCTTTGGTTGGAGTTTTGTTTAGGATTAGACATTCCTAATCAAAATGTATTAGGCTCTTTTATTGGGGCAGACAGATTGTTTGCGATTATTCGTTTTTGCAAAAATATTTATATTTGGGATGAGTCTTTAACTGTTGTGGAGCACCATCTTCTTAAAATTTATTAATGCAATTAGTATTTTGTTTGCTTTCAAGAAAAAAGAAAGCCATATGCATAAAAATAGTTACCTGACCTTTTTCAAACTTTACGATTTGGGTCCTCAATTTGTTTTGGTTGCAACTTGGTCCTAACTTTTGCTGTATCTTGCAATTTCGTCTAAAATGAATGAAATGTTCACTTGTTAACAAAAAAATAGTGAAAGAAAAACTCAACGAGATTCTTTGAAAATTGCAATGCTCACTCATGCAATTTGATTGTTTAACATTTTTCCAAAACAAAATACATGTGTCTTTCCCAACTTCTTCAACACCATAAGCACCACCTTCAAAACCATTACTATGCCATTAATAACTCAGTATCATCAAAATAACCCTAACTAACACCTATATTTAAAATTTAAACCCCACAAATTCAAGAAATTTTAAGTGAAAACAGATCAAAAGACTTAAACACACATATCAATCAATTGTAAATGAAAATTATCAAGTAGATCTTCATTTAAGAATGTGGAGAATGAAGTGGCGAATGTGTCGGTGGGATGTTGGGTGTGGGGAAGCAAACAACGGAAGGGGAAAGGGAAGGATGTGATGCAGAGGATGAGGATGGGGGAAGGACAATGAGATAGCGCTAGGGCTGTAAACGAACCGAGTCGAGCTTTAGGGTGTCGAGCTCGAACTCGTTTAAAACTTATCGAGCTCGAGCCCACTTATTTGTTCGAGCTCGAGTCGGATCGAGCTTGCGAGCTGCTTGCGACAACTTGAGTTGATATCGAACTCGAGTTTTAACGAGCCGAGCTCGAGCTTAGGCTTTTTTTCCTATGAAAATGCGTTCTTAAAGAGCTTATCGAGTCAAGTTCGAGCTGGTCGAAAACAAAAATTTAAGTTTAATTAGCTTATCGAACTGAACTCGAGCTTTTAACGAGCTAAACGAGTCGAATATCATCGGCTCGATTACTTAACGAGCTTGAAACTCGGTTCGAGCTCGAGTTGAGTTATGACTCGAGCCCACTCGAGTTCAAGCTTTTTCGAGCCGATCCTGAGCCGAGCTCGAGCCGGATCGATTCGCATAGCAGCCTTAGATAGCGGTGTGGGGGCATGGATAGGGTAAGGGGCAGGAGGGGAGGATAGAAGGAGGATAAGGAGATAGTGGTGTCAGGGCCAGGTCATCGCAATATCATCAAATTCACAGTCAGTTATTGATGACGTACAGTGCCACGTCGGCAATCCCATTTTTACCTCTGTAAATAAAAATGTAATTTTGTTCCATTATTTGATAACGAATACAAATATATAACTTGAGAAAGACGAAACGGTTGTAATGCTAATACAGAACGAAAAGGATCTTACAGCAGCTATTGAAGAGGCCGAGTATTTTTGTCCGATAATCATTAAGGGACTGTTGGGTTCTGTTAGTGTGGAGATCGGGTTACCAAGGGATATTGAAGAGCTTCTTGCAGGGTTTCATGAGTTGATTTCTGACGAGTTGCCCAATGAGTTCCCTCCTATGAGGGACATTCAGCATCAGATTGACTTGATTCCAGGAGCTAGTCTGCCAAATCTTCCACATTATCGCATGAGCCCTAAGGAGAATGAGATAGTTAGAGAGCAGATTTAAGACTTGCTACGGAAGGGGTTTATCAAGGAGAGTATGAGCCCATGTGCAGTACCAGTCCTTCTTATGCCGAAGAAGGGTAATCAGTGGCGTATGTGTGTTGATAGCAGGGCCATCAACAAGATCACCATCAAGTACAGATTTCCTATCCCTCGTTTAGAGGACATGCTTGATGAGTTATCCAGTTCTAGAGTGTCCACAAAACTGGATTTGCGCAGTGGGTACCATCAAATTAGGATCATACCTGGGGATGAGTGGAAGACAGCTTTCAAGAGCAAGGATGGACTTTATGAGTGGCTTGTCATTCCATTCGGACTATCTAATGCCCCTAGCACTTTCATGAGGTTGATGAACCAGGTATTCCGACCTTTTATTGGCTCATTTGTTGTAGTCTATTTTGATGATATCCTGATTTATAGTAAAGATAGAACTGCACATTTGGTACACCTTAGACAAGTGTTACAGGTTTTAAAAGATAATCAATTGTATATCAATTTTAAGAAGTGCATTTTTTGCACCAACAAATTGCTTTTCTTGGGCTTTGTTGTTGGTGAGGATGGGATTCAGGCTAATGAGGAGAAAGTGAAGGAAATCAGGGATTGGCCAGCCCCAACATCGGTCACAGAGGTGCGTAGTTTTCATGGTTTAGCTACATTTTACCGGAGGTTTGTACGTAATTACATTACTATTACTGCACCTATCACCGAGTGTCTGAAGAAGGGTAAGTTTCAGTGGGGTTTAGAGCAAGAGCAGAGTTTTGCCCTCATCAAGGAAAAACTTTGCACCGCACCAGTTCTTGCTCTACCAGATTTTGATAAAATATTTCAGGTGGAGTGTGATGCTAGTGGTGTAGGGATTGGAGCTGTTCTTTCACAAGAGAAACGCCCGGTGGCTTTGTTTAGTGAGAAGTTGAGTGAGGCTCGACAGAAATGGAGTACATATGATCAGGAATTTTATGCAGTCTTTCGGGCGTTGCTACAGTGGGAGCATTATCTTGTTCAGAGGGAGTTTATTCTATTTTCTGACCATCTTTCTTTAAAAATTTTGCATAGTCAGAAAATGATAAATAAGATGCATGCTCGTTGGGTTAGTTATCTGCAGAAATTTTCTTTTATTATTCAGCATAAATCAGGTGTTCAAAACAAGGTTGCCGATGCTTTGAGTAGAAGGGCTTCTTTGTTTCTCACACTGTCTCAAGAAATTGTGGGTTTTGACCTACTGAAGGAATTGTATGAGGATGATGCCGACTTCAAGGAGTTGTGGTTTAAATGTGTGGGCAAGCATCGTAGTGCATATTTTCATATCCGTGATGGCTTTCTGTTTAAAAGAGATCAGTTGTGTGTTCCTGTTTCATCTTTGCGGGAGAAGCTGATTCGAGATTTACATGGCGAAGGTCTTAATGGACATTTGGGACGAGACAAAACTATTGCTAGATTGGAGGAGCGATATTATGGCCTCATCTGCGGAGGGATGCGAGTTCTATTGTCAGGCGTTGTTATATCTGCCAGGTTTCTAAAGGTCAGTCTCAAAATACTGGTCTTTATTTTCCTTTTACCTGTTCCTGATGATATATGGCTAGATTTATCTACGGATTTTGTCTTGGGATTGCCTCGTACACAACGGGGTGTGGATTCTATTTTTGTTGTGGTGGATCAGTTTTCTAAGATGTCCCATTTTATTGCTTGCAAGAAGACTGCAGATGCATCTAATATTGCGAAGTTGTTCTTTAGAGAGGTTGTCTGACTTCATGGGGTTCCTAAGTCCATCACTTCGGATAGGGATACCAAATTTCTGAGTCACTTTTGGGTTAATTTGTGGTGTATGTTTGGTACTTCGCTTAATCGGAGTTCTACTACTCATCCGCAGACGGACGGACAGACAGAGGTTACTAACAGGACATTGGGGAATATGATCAGGAGCATTTGTGAAGACAAGCCAAAGCAGTGGGATTTAGCTTTACCGCAGGTGGAGTTTGCTTATAACAGTGCAGTGCATTCGGCTACGGGTAAATCACCTTTTTCATTGGTTTATACTTCTATTCCTAGGCATGTGGTGGATTTGGTGCCATTACCCAAGGGTCGTAGTATAAGTCAAGCTGCTGAAAATATGGCCAATGATGTGCAAGCTGTCAAGGAGGCGGTCAAGGCTAAATTGGAGGCAACGGGGTTGAAGAATAAAGCTGCTGTAGACAAGAAGAGGCGGGTCAAGGTTTTCAAGGTTGGAGATGAGGTGATGGTGTTTCTTCGCAAAGAACGTTTTCCTGTTGGTACTTACAAGAAGTTACAGCCTCGCAAATATGGACCGTTCAAAGTGACCAGAAAAATCAACGACAATGCTTATGTGGTGGCTCTTCCCGATAATTGGAACATTTATAACACGTTCAACGTCGCTGATATTTATGAGTACCACGCGGATGGGGTTCTTTATCCTGGTGAGAACTCGGGGTCGAGTTCTTTAGAGGTGGAGGAGACTGATGTAGGAGAAGACGACCCGACCAGCCAAGCAGCATTCCAGGCGCCTGCCCGTGACTCAACAGGCGCCCGCTTACTTGATGTTGATTCCGGGGAATAGTTTCTGTTCAACGCGAGCGCCCTCCTGGTTGAAGCCAAGCGCCTGCTTGGAATGTTGGGCAGAATTACCAGTTTACGTTTTTTTGGTTGTTTTACGTGCAGACTTAGGTTAATTTCGGGATTATTGTTTTGTTTAGGTTATGTTATTTTGTTAGGAGTATAAATACTCTTTTCTTTCATTGCTCTAGGGTTACAACTTTTATTTTATCAATTGAACTTTGTTCAAGGAGATTTTCTTCTCTTTTCTGGTGGATTCCAGATTTATTGTGTTCTAGGGTTCATCGCTTGTGAACTCTTGTGTTTAGTGCGCTATTCACGAATAATATCACTTCCATGCTGCGTCAGCCTGTAATAGGGAATGTTCAAAACACCTTCGTGCAGGTTCCCCTCACCCACGGGTACAACCTATAGTATTCGGCCTTCAGGAGATGTACCAACTCCATATATAGACCATCAAGAGTACCATGATTTTCAGTTGACATCCAAATTTTCATTATATTCACTCATTTTACAGAAATCAAAAGCTTACATGTGTTAGCAGTAAACATGGATTTGGTAAGACTTTTTTCTTGCAAAAATAAAAAAGAATCAGTTGCTACTTCTTTCTTCTCAAAATGAATATTTATTTTTGTTTTTGCCGAAGAACGACAGAGTATTCATTTTGGGACGAAGGTAGTGTGGAGTACTAAACAACAATAAGTTTGCATCGATGATACTATCACATGCTTTAAAGGAAGTTATATGTCTCTTATTAGACGAGATCTTGGGGTTGTTACACCAAGATATCGGGTGTGGTTATTTAGCTAAGTATCAGTCAAGATATCTAGAAATATTGTGATATATATTGTAAATAGTTGACCAACAATAGAGAGTCCTAGTTTATGGTAAGTAGGGTGTACCTTGTGTATATATACTTTGTAATCTCTGATAATGAATGATTAAGGAAGAAATTTTTCCCATGCCTCTTTTCTGTGACAACCTCTCAGCACTCCATATGGCTCGTAATCCTGTTTTTTCATGCTCGCACTCGGCATATTGAGATTGACTATCACTTTATTCGAGAGTTAGTTACTCGGGGTTTCCTAACACTCCATTATGTTTCTACAGAGGATCAACTTGCGGATGTGTTCACCAAAGGGCCGCCCAAACCTCGCTTTCAAGCACTTCCGATCAAGCTTCGCCTTCCCTATGGACGCTTGCTTGAGGGGGGGTATTAGACGAGATCTTGGGGTTGTTAGATATCGGGTGTGGTTATTTAGCTAAGTATCAATTAAGATATCTAAAAATATTGTGATATATATTATAAATAGCTGACCAACAATAGAGAGTCCTAGTTTATGGTAAGTAGGGTGTACCTTGTGTATATATACTTTGTAATCTCTGATAATGAATGATTAAGGAAGAAATATTGTGATATATACTTTGTAATCTCTGATAATGAATGATTAAGGAAGAAATTTTTCCCATGCCTCTTTTCTCTCCCGTGTCAGCCTGATATGAATGTGGTTGGCTGTAGATGGATTTATAAGGTGAAGAGGAAAGCAGATGGGTCTCTCGATCGTCATAAAGCCCGTTTAGTTGCAAAAGGGTTTACGCAGCAAGCCGGGCTTGATTATGATGAAACTTTCAGTCCGGTAGTCAAACCTTCGACTATTCGTACGGTTCTCTCAGTTGCTCACTCTAGGGATGGGCCATTAAGCAACTGGATGTCCGTAATACGTTCCTTAATGGGTTTCTTCATGAGGAGGTTTACATGAAACAACCCCCTGGCTTTATTCATCCAACTTCCCCCACTCACGTGTGGAAGCTACACAAAGCACTGTATGGTCTGAAACAATCTCCTCGTGCTTGGTTTCAACGTCTCCGTGATTTTCTTCTTTGTTGTGGCCTCTTCAACAGTCGGTCTGACTCTTCTTTATTTATTCGGCACTCCCATGACTCTACCACGATCATTTTGGTCTATGTCGATGATATAATCATTACTGGTTCCTCTCCCTCTACCATTACCACCATTATTGATGACATTTGCAACACTTTTGACAGTCGTCGTTTTGGCAATTTGAGCTTCTTCCTGGGCCTCGAAGCCACTCGTACAGTCGATACACTGCGACTTGGTCAAGCTCGCTATGCTCGTGATTTGCTTACTCGCTTCAATATGACTGACTTCAAACCCTCTTCCACTCCTACTGTACCTCACTCTCAGTTATCCAGTCAAGATGGTGACCTACTCTCTGATCCCACTACGTATTGCAGCCTCGTAGGCTGATTGCAATATCTCACCTTGACCCAACCAGACATCGCTTTCTCTGTTAATCAAGTATGTCAATTCATGCATCAACCTCAGACCACCCACTTGATTGCTGCCAAGCGTATTCTCCGATTCATAAATGGTACACTTGATCTTGGGCTCACTTTTCATCGGTCTCCCAATCTTTCCATTCGCTCCTACTCTGACGCTGATTGGACAGGGGATCCCGATGATTGTCGCTCAACGACTGGGGCATGTATCTTCATTGGCCCAAACATTGTTTCTTGGATGGCAAAGAAACAATCCACTGTCTACCGCTTTAGCAGTAAAGCTGAATATCGGACCCTTGCCACGACCACTGCTGAACTCCGTTGGTTTTCTTATCTGTTTCGGGAGTTGCGCCTACCTTTTTCGCCACCTTCTCTTTTCTGTGACAACCTCTCAGCACTCCATATGGCTCGTAATCCTGTTTTTCATGCTCGCACTCGGCATATTGAGATTGGCTATCACTTTATTCGAGAGTTAGTTTCCTAACACTCCATTATGTTTCTACGGAGGATCAACTTGTGGATGTGTTCACCAAAGGGCTTGTTGGGATTGGAGTCAAAACCAAGGTGAAGGTCAAAACCGCGGAGGAGAGGAGTCAAAACCGGGGACTGAGCAGACGCCTGTGAAGGACTAGGCGGACACCTGATGAAGGCAAAAAGGATCAGCCACTGGCGAGAGGAGTAAGCGGGCGCCTGGTCAGGGGCAGGCGGGCGCCTGGTAAGCCAGACTGTAGGAGTTGACGTGGAGTAGGAGGATTGTAATTAAGGAATTATCTCCTTATTAGTTAAGGAGATTAATTCCTATATTCACAATTATATTCCTTCCGTCTCAAGGACTCCGGGTAAATTAGGTTTTGATCAGGAATAGGTTTTGTATCCCTATAAATATATTGTGACTACCACCATAATATTTGTACCCAAAAGGATAGAGACATGATATCAAGAGAGAGCACAAAAATAGTGTGTAGGAGGGGGCCGGGGGCCTAGGTGAGCCATGGGGGGCGATCCTATAACCCGGGCATAGTCATATTGTTTGTGTGTTCTTGGGGAGAGATAATAATATGTAGGAGAGGGTTGTTCATGGAGAGTTGCTATGCTAGATCTGTGTGAGTGCATATGTAAACTGTAACAATCAACATATTATTATAGTGATATCCTGGCTTGGGGCCTCCGGATGTAGCCACGAGGGGGTGGTGAACCGGGTTAACAAATCATGGTGTTCTTGTTCTTTCATATTATTCATGTGTTGATTATTTTTCTCCATATTGATGACTGTTAGTATGGGCTAGTGGATGCGGTGATCCCCCCAATTCCCCAACAGGGCTACCCAAACCTCGCTTTCAAGCACCTTCGATCAAGCTTCGCCTTCCCTATGGACGTCTTGCTTGAGGGGGGGTATTAGACGAGATCATGGGGTTGTTACACCAAGATATCGGGTGTGGTTATTTAGCTAAGTATCAATCAAGATATCTAGAAATATTGTGATATATATTGTAAATAGTTGACCAACAATAGAGAGTCCTAGTTTATGGTAAGTAGGGTGTACCTTGTGTATATATACTTTGTAATCTCTGATAATGAATGATTAAGGAATAAATTTTTCCCATGCCTCTTTTCTCTCCCTTGAATACCAGTTAACATCTCTAACTCTTTTTGACGATCACAGACAAAGGAGAAAGTATATACATTAGTTCGTTATGAAACTGACTAAGCTACATATTGAACCACCCCCATCTTGTCATGAGCTGCCATGTCACTACTGGTAGAAGGGCTGTTGCCAACACCACCTCCTCTCTACCATTAGTGTTTCCCATTAAATTCAAACCAACTTCTGAACAAAATTTTCAAGCACACAACGTCCCAATTGAACACAATAATAGAAAGGAAGCCAAAAAGAAGGACAACATAGTTCATAGTACAAAGTTGGAATCAGCACCCTATTCTCCAACTATTGTACATGACAACTATCTTCAAGACTCGGTGAAGAAAGTCTTTTCCTTTTCTTTTGTATTCAAGAAATTTGAAACAAATCAAGTTGATTCAATCCTCCGCAAAGTACACTGTACACAGCACCATTGATACTCACAAAATGAATTAAATCAAAAATCAAAGAAAGGAGAAAGCATACCTGATGATACCCAATTGAAACACCCAGCCAAGGCCGATTCAAACCCCAATTTTAAGACGGAGATGAGAAGTTGTGATGTATACTCAGTAAGCATAAATAAACAAAACAATTTAAAATATTAACTGGCGTTTCCTTTTGTACCTTCTTGTCTCAAAATAAAAAGGAAGTGTTGAGGCAGAGTATTTCTTAGCAGTAGGACGATGGGAAATGCGGGGAAAGGGAAGGGCACCAGTCCATTGAGAGATTGAGGGCTTCAAAACTGATACCTCAAATTGCTTTGACGATAGAGGCAGAGCGATTGGGAGATTGGAGACGCCGAGGGAAGATTTTAGAAACCATCAAATAAGAGCATCCGTAGTGGTGGTGACCTGGTCATGCTTCCCTTCTTTCCTCCCCATTCCCTTCTCTCCTCCACATCAGTCTCCAATCATCGATCAATCAATTATTTGGGGTATAAAAATCTACTACTTTACATATTGAAGCTACAACTTGGTCTTACATCATGATTCTACATCTTGACTAAATTGCATCTTGTAAGACTGTTATTGTAACCCTACTTTACAGGAACCACCATCAAACATCAAAGACTCTTAGACCAAGTCAAAGAGCACGGGTTATTTATCCACAACATACGTCCAACGTCATCAAAGAGGATTCAACAAACAGTCCGAAATCTTAGGGATATCATCTTTAATTTGTTATTTTTTGTTTAGTATTTAAAGAGAGCCCAACACTTCTATTCACACACAATAATTCACTCTCTGTAGTCACTTACTTACTCTCATTGTTCATCCACCTTTATTAATAAAATTCCACCATTGAGGTTTTTTGCCGACGAACTAGTTGCTCAAAGGCTTTCCTTGTTAAATATCTTATCTCAAGTTGAATTGTTGAAATTTGACCAAAACATCAATAACCATAACTTCACACTATTTTACCCATAGTAGCAGTGGCGGAGCCAGGATTTTTTTGCAACGGGGACAATATTATTTTTATTTTTGAGTATTGTGATGTAATACCTAAATTTAATTTGAAAGGGGGCAAAAATATGATATAGTGTTATTTTTTCTTGATCTAAAGGGGGGCAAAATACAATTTTTTATAGTAAAAATAAAAAATTTAAAAATTTACTAGTGCTAATTTGGTACAAAATGAAAAGTCAATGGGGGCAATTGCCCCCTTATCTATAAGGGTGGCTCCGCCTCTGCATAGTAGTGACCAAGGTTATCAGTTTCTCTCTCATACTTTTTACTATACCCCACTATATTTTCTCTATCCTACTCATTTCTATACCAATTATATAATTATTCATATTATTTTATTATTATTAAATACTCACTCCGTCTCGGTACAAGTGACACTAACTTTAGGGACACGGGGATTAAGAAAAGGTAGTATATGTATGGCAGAAAATGAGGAGAGAGAATGAGTGGGGTAAATAGTAGTGTTAGTTGAATAAAATGAGTGGTGAAAAAAGAAGAGAGAGAGAGAGAGAGAATGAGTGGGGTTAAATAGTGAGGTTGGTTGAAAATAAATATATTAAAAATTTCCATTTTAGGCGGTGTCACTTATGCTGGGACGAACCGAAAAGGAAATAAGTGTCACTTGTGAAGGGACGGAGGGAGTACACTCCCTCTGTCCCAGCTCACTTGAGACTTTTTGACCAAAACTGGTCAACTTAAGGTCGGTTTGACCAACACTTTATAGAAATATTTATGATCCAAATAAAAATAAAAAAAATGTAAAATGATCACCATTAAAAATCGTCTCAATAACAATTTTTAAAAAAATTTTGGAACATAAATATTTCTATAAAGTGTTGGTCAAACCGACCTTAGGTTGATCAGTTTTGGTCAAAAAGTCTCAAGTGAGCTGGGACGGAGGGAGTATATGATAAAAATCTATGTTTATATATATATATATATTTTATTTATTAATTAAATAATTTTATTAATAGTATTATTATTTAATAAATATAATAATTTATATTAATAAGTCAATAACATCTTATTATATAATACATAATTTAGCATACAACAACAAATTAAAACTTAAAATTACATAATTTTAGCATACAACAGAAAATTTGAAATTACATAGTACACACTATAATAAATAACGAGTTTTTTGCAAAATGACCCTGCGTAATATCAATTTATTGCATTCTAACCTTTGTACTGTCACAGCGCTCAATGTTATATGCGTACTTTTGTTTAATATCCAATGTGACCAGGTTTTCTAACGGGTGTTAAAAACTTAATGGCTTTGTATGATATTTTTCAAATGTGGTCATTAAAGTTTTTTTTTTTTTTTTGCAATACCTCATAACTTAACAATTGAACAGACTTCAATACCTTAAAATCAATTAAAACTTAAAAAATCATTGCCTGACGTGTGAAATTTTGTTGATGAATCGATGGAATTTGATGTTCACTGACACAATTTTGCTATTGAGAGCCCGGATTCTTGCCTGACTTGAACTTATGGTGATTGGGGTTCAGATTGGTGGTGTGGGTGACATGTGCTGGTAAGTGGCGGTGCGAATGGGGAAAGGAGGGGGTTGTGGTTTTTGGCGGTCAGACTTAGGATGAAGGGATTCTGAGGATTAAGGTGAATAGAGGGGGTGTGTTTGGTTTGTGAGGAGAGAGAAATAGGGTGAGAGAGATAGAAATACGGTAAGAGAGCGAGAGGGAATCGAGTAAGAGAAAGACACGGGGAGAGAGAAATAATGACTAGCGAAAGAGGTGGCCGGTGATTAAGATGGTACCGAAAATTGAGGGAGCTCTACGCAGTTGGGGAGGGATTCGCCAGAGTGCGAGAAAACGTGGAGAGAGAGGACCAAGGTTGGAGAAAGAAACAGGTTAGAGTTGACGTTGAGAATTGGGGGGCTAGGGTTTGACCAACCAATCTGTTTCCTTTTCAATTTTTTTTTAATTACCCAAACTTCTCCTTATGGTTTTGCTATGCTATACTGTGGTTTAGTTAGTGGTGGTGGCAATTGTGGTGGCGTGCTGGTGGCAGCAGTGGTGGCTTGTTGGTGGTATGGTCTAAAAAGGGAAGAATATTTATGTATTTAACGAAAGTTAGTCATGTGATAGCACATGACCAACTCCAGTTAAAAATTTGATAATTCTTTTAGAGGGATGAGGATGTTGCAAAAAAGAAAACTTTAATGACCACATTTGAAAAATATATATACAAATCCGTTAAGTTTTTAACACCTGTTAAAAAATTGGTCACATTGGATATTAAACAAAAGTACGCAGGTAACATTGAGCACTTTGATAGTACAAAGGTTAGAATGCAATAAATTGATAGTACGCATGTGTTGGTGTATATGCCCTAGGCATGTTATTGGCACGTTGTTTGACAATGTTTGTTATCATTTTTTCATTTATATAAAGAGATGTTTTAGATTTATTATTTGTTGTTACATGTTTTGTTATAATAATCTCCGTCCCTAGTACTTATGAAGAACTAGTATAAGTTTAATTTGATGATCATGTGTATAGGATACAAGTTAAACTTATGGGTATGTGTTGGGGAACATATAATGGACATGACCCAACTATGAGGTTTATGTCATGGTCATGATGTCATAATTAAATCTCTAAATAGTTATATCATTGAATCCTTAGACCTGAGATTGTTACGATCTTCCACATAGTGGAGATCATGTTTGACATATTCAAACGTTGCTATTAACCAAGTAATTATAAAGGATATGATTGGCATGATCAAAGCTATGAAGGGAAGTGTAATAAGTCAAGATGGAATTTGTCCCTCTTCGTGAGAGATGTCAAGCTTGGGCCCCTCGATGAATAGTATTGATGAAATGCATGGTCGTGCTCAAATGAATTGATATGATCGATGTAATTTGTATTATCAACTATTTGGAATCGAGAAAAGTATTGGGCATTGTAAGTTGACCATTGACCATGGCTTACGCTCAATGACATCGTTGACAAAAAAATTGTGATATGTTCTATAAAAGGATAAGCGAACTTTGATAAAGTTTTATCAATTGGGTAATCATGATGGTCTGCTAGGGTCCGCTCATGATTTGTGAGAACAAATGTGTTTGGACTCATTGCCAACTTGATATAATCTTATAGGGTCACACACAATAGAACGAATTGTTAAAAAGGCAAAATGGCTGAATTTTGGTCAGGCACGACCGTGCCAGATAGTGAGCACGACCGTGCCATTTAACAGGCATGACCGTGCCAATAATCGTCTGGGGCAAGGCAGTGTCGTGCCAAATGGCAAGACCGTGCCATTTTGTGAGCACGACCGTGCCAAAGGTGCCTGGGCCAAAAATCAGCAGTTTAATTAAGGTGACGGGATTTAGGTCTCCTAGATCCTTAAGGGTAAGGACTAGGGACTATAAATACATATTTTCACCAGCCATTAAACATATGAAACCTAGTTGTTTGGAGAAACAATAATCTTGATCTAAGATTGAGAATCAAAGATCAAGAACCCTAAATTCATATAGCCTATTTTGGATCTAGTAATCTAGATCAAGAAGGAGTTCTTGATATTCGTTCGCGTGTGGATATCTATAGAGGGTGATTGCTTAATCATCTTCTAGTTCGTGTTCCTGCGATCAAGACTTGAAGAAAAGCTTGGAGAAAATCAAATCTTGAAGAACGAAGTTTCAAGATCCGAAAATTTTATCGCTCCATCACGGTTAGTATTCTAAATTCAACCCCGTATTAATTTAATCATCTTGAACGAATCTAGGATGGATTTATTCCGCTGCGCATTATTGTGAAAAACCCAACTGGGGATCATTTTGCAATAAACTCAATAAATAACACACAATTTAATTATCGTCAACTTCCTCATTAAATTTTTTCCCAAATATTCTCAATTAAATTTTTCTTCAGTGACTTGTTGATATTTGTGTCTCGAACCTGACTTTGAATACTCATATATGATGATAAGTCATACTCTCAAATATTGGAGAAAGTAAACATTTGATTTCCACCGCTAGTTGATGTGTGATTTTGAGAGGAATCTTCTTCATAGTATTTTGGATCAAAATGTCTATAGGTTGAACGTTCGTCTTCAACTATCATGTTGTGAATGACAATACAAGGAAGCATAATTTTACCAATATACTCGTACTCCATGCTAGAGCTGGTTATCGAATTATAGCAAATCGCGCTTGTAAAACTCCAAAAGCACGCTCCACATCTTTTCTCACTAACTCTTGTTTCTTAGCAAAGAGTTTTTGTTTTGCCGTCTGTGGGGCACTAATTGATTGAATAAAGGCTGCCCATTTTAGATATATTTCATCCGTAAGATAATATCCCATGTTGTATGAATGATTACTCACAATATAATTAACAGGCAAAGCTTGACCTTCTAATATATTTGTAAATACTGGAGAACGATCTAGGACATTTATATCATTACACGAACCTGGTGTTCCAAAGAATACATGAAAAATCCATAAATCGCGCGACACTACAGCTTCTAGGATTAGTGTTGGCGTTTTATTTCTACCTTGAAATTGTCCTCTCCAACCTCGTGGACAATTTTTCCACGCCCGATGCATACAGTCGATACTACCCATCATTCTTGAAAATCCACGCTCCTCTCCTTGTCGAAGTAACGTGGCTATATCATCGAAATTCGACCTTCTCATGTAACAATCGCGGAACTAGGTTATTACGCCTTCAACAAAATAAAGAAGACATTCATTCGCTGTACTTTCAGCAACATTTAGATGTTCATCAACTGAGTCGTATGCAATACCATATACTAATATTCGCATAGCGGCAGTGCATTTTTGCTCAATCGATAAACCAAGTCCACCACTAGCATCAACTTTCTGGTTGAAATAATCATCATATGCACACAATGCTTCCATGATACGACAGAAGACATGACGTCTCATTCGGTATCGACGACAAAATATTTTTGGAGGATAACTAGTGTGTTCAGCAAAATATTGTTTATATAGTATGTTATATCAAACATTACTTTGAAATCGTTATAACTTGAACTTGATGATGATGAGCTTGATGATGAATGCATTTTTGTTTATTTTTAGGAAGGTTTAAGGCTTATTGGATAAGGATTGGAGAATGAGTGTAGATTTTTTGTATACAGCTTATACACCAAAAATATCTTAAATAGAAGAAGAAAATAATTGAGGCAAAAGTGAAATGTCAGCTTATCAACATTGGATGCTCTAAAAGATGAAACATCATTTTCAAGCTTTATTGTTGAAATGACTTATCAATTTTTGTCATTTTTCAATAAAGTGACCTATCAATTAAAAAGAAAACAGTGTGTGTTTCATCATTGAATTCACTAAAAGATAAAATTAGTGACCTATCAAATCTCAAAAAGGACAGACAGTGTTGGTTTCATCACTTAATAATTTCAATGAACAACAATAACTTACACTAAGATAAATATTACAATACATTGAAAAAATAAGAAACTAAATAAAATTGCAACAGTACGTAGAATTTAAGCAAATATTACACAAATTATAAATTAAACCAATATAACTAAATATCCTTGAATTCTTCAAACAATCTGGCATAGAGCTTAGCTTCTTTTGATGACAATACTGATTTCCCTATCAGTATACTGTAAAGTTTGAACCTTTTATTCTGCTCCTTCTCCGCTTGCTTTTGATCATTCTCCACTTGCTTTTTTTCTTCATTTTCTTTTTAAAAGTCAAACATTTGCTTTTGTAATTAAATTCGCTCAACATCCATCTTGGGATTTGTATGCAGACTATTGATGCAATTTGTTATATCACATTAACACTAGAAGAAGTGGTTTGCTTACCTTTTTGCTTAGCCCTCTTCACTCCTAAAAGACGAACCTCAATTGTTGGCGTATCCGAGTTTGATCTCTTTGAACTGTGGCCACTTTACCGATCTTCTATAGTCATCCCACCTTGCCACTTTGGATAGTGTTTTAGCAAATCCCAACAATGCTCGAGTTGAAATTTGCGGCCATTATTTTTTTTCCCATATCTGTCGAGCTTCATCTAGAACATTGTCCTCATTACAACCACTCCTCTTTTTACGTTGCGCTTCCGCATAGACTCTAACCCACTTATTCCCTTGGGAGTGAATTCTTTTCCAACGACATCTGCACGACTCCTCGTTTATTTCATTTATGAAAGAGTATGAATATACTCTTAATATCTTTTGATCTTTGTAATTATGGTTTTATATTTTATTATATTAGATTAGTTATAATTTAGATATTTATAATAATCTCTTTTTATTTTTGTATATTTAGCTTGTGTATATTTTAGGTTATTTGTATTTATCTTAGGTAGGTTTATTTTAGGATTATTATGTTTGGTATTTATCTTTTACTAACCTACTAACCTTTCCATATCAAAGTGTATCTTTTATTCTTGTAGGGCTCTTGGATGGAGAGGCTATAAAAGAAGATGGAGCCAGCCATTCTATGTCACGGATTCTCTAGCCATTTGAGAGATCAAAAGAATTCATCATATTCTCTCTTAGAGTCCTTCTTGTTCTTGAAGTCATTCTTGACCAAAATCCAAAATCCTTCAAGGTTCTTTGCAATAAGTTCTTGTATTAAGAACATTATATTGCTGATCATCTTTGGCCTTAAAGTTTTTGTGATTTGATCCATTTAGTTCTTTAAGGTTATTTTGTGTTTGGTTTGTTCTAGGAGTCTATAACACATTTTGTCTTTTTATAATTTTTATTTCTTTCATTGTAATCATTTTCTATAACTTGTATTCTACAAGTTTTTATTAATGAAAGTTTTCCAGTAAGCAAAGTCTTGCTGAAGTGTTTAAAACTTCGTTTTATTTAATCCGCTGCGTTTTTACTTTATTCTAGCCGTTGACAGTTGTCATGTCAGTTGTTAAGACAGTTGTGTGATCATTCATGATCACAATTGTCCTGACAAGTGGTCGTTCCCAGAAAACAGTCCTAGCTACAAATCTTTCAATTGGTATCAGAGCCTTCTCTTGACATTACTGAGAGTCGATCCTTGTAGTAGCCATAATGGACTGTCAACAGACCAAGTTTAGAATTTTAATGATTGTGTTTGAAAATATGAGAATGAAACCATCAATGATTTTTCTTCTAAATTGATAAATATTTCAAATGAGTTATATGTGTTAGGGAAATTAATCTCTAATTCTAGACTCGTAAGCAAAATTTTAAGATCTATGCCAGAAAGATTCAACACAATAATCTCTTTGGTAAAATAATTTTATGGTGTCGAGACTCTAAGTTTTGACCAACTTATTGGGATCTTAACCATTTATGAATTAACTCCTGGTGTGCAAGAAACAAACAAAGAACAATCCACTGATGTTGCTAGTGCTCTTATTGTGTCTAAAGATCTTGTTCAATTGTCCAAAGACATTGATGAATCAAACTTAGAGGAAGATGAATGTGCCTTGATCACTCAAAAATTCAGCAGCATGTTGAACAAAAAACGGCACATAAAGTTTACCAATAAGAGTCTTGCTCCTTCCCCTAAGATTGAATCATTTAATAGGAAAATAAATGTGAAAAATCTTTTTTCTGAAAAAAAAACGCCGACTGAATCAATTCAGTGTAAAGCGTGTCAAGGATTTGGGCACTATGCAAATGAGTGTGCAAACACAATAAAACATAGAGGGGTGAGTTTTTCTGCTACTCTAAGTGACTCTGATGATGAAGATCAGACAGCAAATTTACGTTCATCATATTTTTCACTTTCTGATAGTGAATCTGACAATGAAGATGTGCAGTCAACTGACTGCACAACTGGAAACTCAACTGGTGCTGATATGTATACTTGCTTTAACTCTACAAGTGCAGGTAAGCCTGAAGTTGTTATTGAGGATGAGGATGAGGATAGTGCAACTTATGAGGAGTTGCACAATACCTACATTGATCTGTATGCTGAGTGGACCAAACAGATTGAAAAAGTTCAAGCGTTCAAACAGGTAAATAATAAACTTACTGCTAAAAATGTGAGTTTAAAATCAGAGGTTGAGATATTGTCCAAAGAGAGTGATTCTCATAAAGACTCCATAGCCAAGTTAGAAAAAATTTTGAGTCATGGTAATAAAGAAAATTCTGGAATTGGCTTTGAAGGTCTTACTTTTGAGGGTGAGGATACAAATAAGTTTGAAAAACTATCATTTGATAACATGAATCTGAAAGCTGAGAATGAGCGGTTATCTAAGGAAAGTGACTCTCAAAAGGACTCCATAGTCAGGTTGGAAGGTTTACTCACAACGAAAGATATTGAGTGTGAGACGTTTAAAACTTGTCTTAAGAAAGAAACTGAAACTCCAACTAAACTTAACAATGGAAAAGCTAAGTTAGGAGAAGTTTTAAAGATAGGTAATGAGGGAAAACCAAGAGTTGGCTATGGAGGTCCTGTTTTTTGTCAAAGAGGGGGAATGTCCTTCTAAAGTTGAACATAAATCTCATGTTAAATCCAGAAAACATAGGAAGAGGAGATATGTTTGTCATTATTATTTTGTTCCGGTCACATTCGACCATTTTGTTATAAGTTGAAACAGGAACTTGAACTTTTGAAGACTGATGGCCACTTGAGCAGACAGTTGAGTACTCAACCTACAACTCAACTGAACAGACAACAGACGTCTATTACAAAAACTACTTGGTTAAGGAAAGAGGACATTAAGTGTCAAGTGGTATTTACCTCCTCAAAAGGCAGTTTTGAGGGATCTTGGTATTTCGACAGTGGGTGCTCACGGCACATGTCTGGATCCCTTGAATACCTCATTGATTATGAACCATGCAAAGGTGATAAGGTAAACTTTGGAGGAGGTGCCCAAGGTAAGATAATGGGTAAAGGTACGCTTAATGTAATAGGTCTACCTAGATTGAATAATGTGTTGCATGTTGATGGGTTAAAGACTAATTTGATTAGCATTAGCTAATTGTGTGATGATAATCTACATGTTAAGTTTGATAAGAAGACGTGTGGGGTCTTTGATGATTCAAACAGATGTTTTTTAAAAGGAGTAAGATCCTCTGATCATTGTTACAAGTTGGTTGAAAATATTTCACATCTTAAACTAATTTTTGATAATGCTCCTAGTCTTATTGTCAAATCTGCTGAGAATTGTGTTACAGGTTTTACAAGAGGACATGATCTGTTTAGTGATGAATCTGAACCAAAGAATTCAAAGGAATCTGTAGAACCAGCACTTATGCAGATAGATGATACACCAGCTGAGCAGACAACTGACGGTACAAGTGGTCAGACAGTGGCAGAATCAAGTTCAGATTCTGAAACCAAAGAAGGGTTTGACCTGAATGAAGGAGCTGGTGTGAGCAGGTTTGAAGATAATCTTTCCATACTACACGATAACCATCCTACTTCCCAGGTCATTGGGGGAGTGGATGAAAAGAAAAAACCAAAAGAAAAGAAGGTCAATCACCGTGACCTTGCAAGTTTGATGAACATGAACTCGATGGACCGTCAGGTAAGTTCATGTTATTTTTTTGCCAATGATGAATCTAATTTAGAGGCATTTTTTATGTCATTTGAGGGGGAGTTGATTATTGTTCCAAAAATCACCAATGCTAGTTGTTTTGGTAATCAGTTGGGTTCTTGGGAACAAACTTTTGTTTCGCTATCAGCTGCTGAATCACAATGTGTAGCAGTTGGTAGTAGGTGCACTAAACTCCTTTGGATGAATAAATTGATCAAAGACCGTGGAATCAAAGACAAAATCTCGTCTGTCTTTTGTTATGCTAAGGGTACCATAGAGATTCTTAAATGCCCCGTTCAATGTTCTAACCCTAAGCATCTTGATTTTAGGCTTCACTGTGTGTTAGAGATACTATTAAACAAAAAATCTTTAGTCGTCAATTTGGTAGAAATAATAAACGACTAAATGATATTTTCATAAGGCCTTTGTTTTTCGAGAGATGCTTTTCTTTCGGTGTGTGTGAGTTCAGTTGATCGCACAAGTGTGCAGACAACTGTTTGCATCTCTGTATAATTGTATATTACAGAAAACACCAAAAAAAAAAGAAGGAAAAAGTAAAAAAGAAATAAAAAAAATCTGCATTCATGCTTTGCACGATTATCTCTTGTGATCACTTAGTTGACTTTTTTCCGTGAATCTATGTTTGACCCTTGAATGTGAGATCCTTCTTAACCTGATAATAAAAATTATCTTGTTAATTCCTTCGTGTTGTTTATCATGGAGTGGGCACTTAATCTAAAGTTGCGGGGAAAACAAGCTGCCTCCTGTCTTTAAAGTCACTACTCATTTAGACAATTTGCTGATGTTGTATACAAAAATACATCACTTGAGGAAAAAAGTATGGTGACACTGTATTGTGAGATTGAAGAGCTCCTCCCCATAACTAATTCAATGCCTCAAAAGGAAGTGTTCTAGAGGCTAAATATCCTTGAATTCTTCAAACAATCTGGCATAGAGCTCAGCTTTTTTTTATGACAATACTGACTTCCCTATCAGTATACTGTAAAGTTTGAACCTTTTATTCCGCTCCTTCTCCGCTTGCTTTTGATCATTCTCCACTTGCTTTTTTTCTTCATTTTCTTTTAAAAAGTCAAGCATTTGTTTTTGTAATTAAAGTCGCTCAACATCCATCTCGGGATTTGTATGCAGACTATTGATGCAATTTGTTATATCATCTACATTAACACTAGAAGAAGTGGTTTGCTTACCTTTTTTCTTAGCCCACTCCTAAAGGACGAACCTCAATTGTTGGCGTATCCGAGTTTGATCTCTTTGAACTGTGGCCACTTTCCCGATCTTCTGTAGTCATCCCACCTTGCCACTTTGGATAGTGTTTTAGCAAATCCCAACAATGCTCGAGTTGAAATTTGCGGCCATTATTTTTTTCCCCATATCTGTCGAGCTTCATCTAGAACATTGTCCTCATTACAACCGCTCCTCTTTTTACGTTGTGCTTCCGCATAGACTCCAACCCACTTATTCACTTGGGAGTGAATTCTTTTCCAACGACATCTGCATGACTCCTCGTTTATTTCATTTATGAAAGAGTATGAATATACTCTTAATATCTTTTGATTTTAGTAATTATGGTTTTTTATTTTATTATATTAGATTAGTTATAATTTAGATATTTATAATAATCTCTTTTTGATTTTTGTATATTTAGCTTGTGTATATTTTAGGTTATTTGTATTTATCTTAGGTAGGTTTATTTTAGGATTATTATGTTTTGTATTTATCTTTTACTAACCTACTAACCTTTCCATATCAAAGTGTATCTTTTATTCTTGTAGGGCTCTTGGACGGAGAGGCTATAAAAGAAGATGGAGCCAGCCATTCTATGTCACGGATTCTCCAGCCATTTGAGAGATCAAAAGAATTCATCATATTCTCTCTTAGAGTCCTTCTTGTTCTTGAAGTCATTCTTGACCAAAATCCAAAATCCTTCAAGGTTCTTTGCAATAAGTTCTTGTATTAAGAACATTATATTGCTGATCATCTTTGGCCTTGAAGCTTTTGTGATTTGATCATTTTAGTTCTTTAACGTTATTTTGTGATTGGTTTGTTCTAGGAGTCTAGAACACATTTTGTCTTTTTATAATTTTTATTTCTTTCATTGTAATCATTTTCTATAACTTGTATTCTGCAAGTTTTTATTAATGAAAGTTTTCCAGCAAGCAAAGTCTTGCTGAAGTGTTTAAAACTTCGCTTTATTTAATCCGCTGCGTTTTTACTTGATTCTGGCCGTTGACAGTTGTCATGTCAGTTGTGGGATCATCCGTGATCACAATTGTCCTGACAAGTGGTCGTTCCCAGAAAAAAGTCCTAGCTACAAATCTTTCAATTTATGGTGCTTGAATTTTCTCTTTGAGACTCTGCAAACATTTCTTCTATATTTTCCCAAAGGATGGCTTTATTTTGATCTGTTCCGGTGAGCGTATCTCCACTGACCTTTAGGTAAGCCGAAACTAGTGCATTGTCTTCAGGTATGCTCCATGCCCTCATATCTATCTTACTTTTGGATTTATCGGGTTGGTTAGAATGAATAGTGAGATCCTCTTCATCAACATCATCTTCAACATCTTGAAAAAAAAATCACGAACTACCTATATCACCAACAGGAGTTCTAAGAGATCTATTATATTCTTGGGATGATGAAAATTCGAGATTGGGTGAAGGAAATTGGACATTTTGAGAAGACAACATATTTGGGGAAGAAAACATGGAATAAGGATTATATTGGGATTGAAAACAATTTGGAGAGATGGAATTACTAGGAATTTTATGAGGTTGAGGATAATATCCCATAAATTGAGATAACTTCGGATGATTTAACAAATTTGGACCAATAGGCATATGAAAATTTGGAGGATTTCTATTGGAATTTGGATTTTTTTAAGAATGTTGGCTATTTCCATGGAAATTAGGATAATTTGAATCCATAGTAATGAAATGCAAATTTTGAAGGAGTTTTAAAGAGATAAATGACTAATATTCAATCAAATTGGGAGATTTGAAGAAGGTGTGCAAATATATGAAAATTAATGTCATTTATAAATAAAAAAAGGGTTAATGACAATTTAGGGCCTGAACTCCAGGGGAGTGCGTCTAAAAGGGGCCTCGGTTTTTTTCCCTGCTAGATTAGGGCTTTAAATGTGAAATTTTCGCCAGTTAAGGGCTTTTTGACGGAAATCGTTAGAAAAGTCAATTAAGTGCCATGTGCATGGCACGTGATCGACTAAATGGATGGATTTGTAATAATGTTAGTTAGTAAGGGTTTTAGTGAAATTTTTGAAACTCAAAAGGTTTAAAAATGAAATAAATATTTTTTCTAAACAAATAATCCTTTTTCTAAATAATCAAGTATATAATAAAATAAGTAATTATCATATATAAAATAAATTTATTAAAAAAAATCAAAATTATTAAACAAATTAATCTAATAGCTATATTAAATATAAAAAGATTTAGATTGTTTTCTAAATAATAAATTTAAAATAAAGAAAATTATAAATAAATTTAAATTTTATTCTATGAACATAATAAATTACTTTTTACATTCACCAAATTCAAAACAACATAAAGTAATTATCACTATTTACAATGAAAAGCTTTTATTATTTTTTTATTAGTAGGACCCACTCAAAATAGGACATCCCAAAATGAAAAGCTTTTATTAATTTTTTATTAGTACGACCCACTTGTCATACTCACAACTTCTTTTCATTTATTATTCCCCACCCACTTTCTCTCTCCTTCATACTCACAACACCTACTTTTCAAACAACTTTTTATAATAAAAGATTATTATTTATTAATCCCCGTGTCGGACCAAGAATCCTATTTCGGATGGGACTGAGGGAGTATTATAGATACTTAATATTATTATGCAACATTTAAGAAAATAGACTTATTAAAATATAAACAAAATACACATTCTTATTTAAAAGGATTAATTACAATTTTATAGAAATTTTAACAAAGTAAATTAAAAAAATAATATAAAAAAAAAAACCAGCAAGAACAGTAAGCCTCCAAGCAATCAGACTTTTTTTCTTGAACGACATTTTTTCCGGTGGCCTAATGTTTACACCTTCGTCAACGGAACGCATCTCTGTCGACTTTGGCCACGACGTCGTTGAAGAAATCACCTGCTACTGCACCGCCAGCGCCACCGCTCCTCCATCTAAATACCCCAAATGCACAAACCCTAGATCGACTTAGACACTTACCGGACTCCCTAATCCACCAAATCCTCTCCATACTCGCAATCAAATATGCCATTGCATCCGGCCTTCGATTTGCTAGAGTAGCTAATTCAGACATTTCCCAAGCGACAACTGATTGAATCCCGACCCAATAATCCGGTTGCCTCGCTACGTTTTCTTGACCTTCCAGTTTCCCCTCTTTGACCAATTTTAGCAGCGACCCAGCTCTGTCTTTTTCGATGATTATTTCCGATACCAGTGTTGTCATGGGAAGGGAAACGTGTCGCGCCCCAGACCCGTGGTCCTACTTGGCCCCACGCTCGGAACACGAGTGGAAGATGTTATAAAACACTTTTGAAAATTTTTCGAAATGTACTTCCATAAAGTTTAACAAAATCACACTTGAAGTTCAAAGACTTCATTTAACTTTAAACAAACTTTACAACTAACTTTCACAACGAAAGTACTTAGCCCGATGGCTTACAAACTTTTATACAAATGTACATACACCAACATTATCCAAAATAGGTGTTACAATAGGAAGTAAGGATACTCTACCCAAAAGGTTTTACATTTACATAATGTAACCTTAACAAAACAAGTCCCAACTCTTACCACTCCAACATCCTCCCGTGCCAAAGTGTCCAATCCCCTGGACTCGCCTTTATCTAAAACAGTAAACAAATAAAGGGTGAGAATAAATCTCAGTAAGCTACTAAAATGCAACTATGTTTCATGCTAAAATGATAAGCATAAAGAACAATATCATAAGCATCACATAGCACATAGTATGAGAGGTAAAACCAACTCATATACCACAATACAACAAATGCCACACTCAGGTGGATACTAAGCCAAGGTTTACCCAATAAACATAAGTGTCTGAGAATACCATCTGAGAAAACCAACTGAGAAAACCATCTGAGCAGCATAAATAGCTGAAGCCGGGATCCCGAAAACCAAACCATAACCATAAAAACCAAAGTAACAACGGGGGGAATATGACACAAATTCATAACCCAAATGCTCACCCAAGAGAGCGATTCATCCCATCCAAGGCCAATCTGGACTGGGGAAAATAGAAAAGGCAACAGCGGAAAACCTTATAGTGAACTTGGCTTGTGTGCCACTATAATTCTCCCACTGCCTGACTCAAGGTACCAATGGAAAAACTTATAGTGAACTTAACTTGCCACTATAATTCCCCCACTGCCTGACACCACAACAAATACCAGCTGGACTTTAAACACGAGCATAGTAATGAATACTTGCTTAAACAACAACCGGGGGCAATGATTCCAAAGTAGGGAACCAAGCCAAACACATCACAAAGAAGAACCAATCCAAACCACATCAAAAGATGTTCAACAATACCCCATGTAACACTTATTCACATTCCATAACACATTTGTTCACAAATGAACCAAATTTCAAACACTAGGGTGTTCCACAACAACCCTCTAGGTACTCTAGGATATCGCCTAAGACTTAGACCAAGATTGAACTCTAAATCACTTAGATCAAAACAACTCAAACTTTCAGCAGCCCTGGGCGGTCGCCCACACCAGCCTGTGCGGCCGCCCAAAATGCTCTGTCCCACGACCAAAACCTTTCAGATAGATGTGCGGCTGCACGCCCTTTTTGGGCGGCCGCCCACCACACCTCGCAGGCCCAAAACTAAAATGACTTATACTCCTTTCGTTTCACCGTCCCAAAAGTACAACACTCACAACACTTAACGTTTATAACTTTACTAAGGCTACAAAATCAGTCCCAAAACAACTCGAACACCACTTTGAACCCAACCAAACCATCATACTAAATACTCACTTTGTCCCAAAATTACAAGTATCACAAAACTTATCTAAAACATAAATTTACAACACATATAACATATATATGACCATTTTAACCTAAAAAGGGGAATTAGTAACTTACCTATTTCCAGAAAAAGTATCGAGGAAATATGTTTTGTTCGGGTAGAAATGACCTACTCAACGCCCTGATCATTTTTATATAATTAGATTTTAAAACGGAGTAGTAAATAAAAAGATATAAATCGAAATGAAATGAACTTACCTTTTCTCTAACCCTAGGAAGAAACGTAAGAAATGTTGTTGTATCAAATGCAAACACAGAGAGGGAGAAAGAAGGATAAGTTTATAAAGATTTTTTTTCCAAAATTTATACTTTAGTCACCCAACTTCCATTTTTAACACTTAAGCCCTTGAAGTTATATTTCTACCAAGGACCCTATAGTTTCACTTAATCATTTAACTCCTTTAACCATTATTACTAATAACTAAGTAAATAGCACATTTAATCAAGTAAGATGTGCAAATCATAAAATATGATGCAACACATAAAATGCACACATAAGTCAAATAAAAATCCCCAAAAATATAAAATAAATAGGGACGGGTTTTGGGGTCGTTACAAAACGAGCGAGGCGGCGACGTCCGATCAGTCGTCGAGTGACCTGGTGTAAACATCCATCTGTTCTGAAATTGGGCAAAGGACAAACTCAATTGTGTCAAGTGAAGGCCATATTTGTTATGGAGGTGAGTGAAAGGAGAGGAGGGGGTGTGCGGCTTCAACAAATCTGGAGAAAGGGGTGTTGATGGAGAGGGAGATGAATACACATGTATAAGAAGATGTAATTACTGGAAAGAGAGAGGCTTGTGATGGGCTGATGGAGACGGAGAAGATGGGTTCAGATGGAGGACGGCAGAGGAGTGGAAGGTTGAGTGTCGGAGACATGAGTGAGGGACATGGGTTTAATTTGGAAATAGGGGTTAGGGTAGGGATTTTTATTTGAAGAAGAAAGAGTATTTACTTCTCTCCTCCCCTTATTTCTACACTTGTACATTTGACGCCCTAAAACATGAAGTCAACTTCGATTTAACTGATATGTTGATCACGTGCACAGCACATGAGGATTTAACAAGATTTCTGACGATTTACGTCAAAAAGCCCTTAACTGGCGAAAATTTCACATTTGAAGCCCTGATCTAGCGGGAAAAAAAACCGAGGCCCCTTTTATACGCACCCCCGGGAGTTCAGGCCCTAAATTGTCATTAACCCATAAAAAAAATGGCCGTTGCACTATTTTTTATTTTTCTTTTTCAGTTTTTTTTAAATTTATAACGGTTATAGTTTTTGAACAAATTGATGATGAAATGGACACTTGGCAAAGTTGTATTGGTTTTGTCTAAAATGTCCAATGGGCATATTCTCCATTTGTTACTTTTTCACATTGCCAGCTTTTTTTCATGTCCATTTAATTAGTTCCAGACACATGGAGATTGTGTCACACTCTCCGAAATTCATCCTTGTTTTAGGCATATGGCTTTCAAAGCAAGTGGAGAACTAGACTCCATTTTCTAATGCCCTCAAGAGCTTATCCCAAACCAAAATAAAGGCATGTCATGCAAAGCCCTACCTTTTGTCACCATTGTGGGCTGGCTTGGATGCCACCTCAGCTGAAGACCTAGCATTTGGGCACCACTGTGGGTGCTCTAAGAGCCACATGATTTGAGTATTGAAAATCAATCCAACGGTTAGATACCAAAAATTATTGTTCAATATCAGCTGTTGGATCAGTGCAGTTAAGATTCAATCTGAGCCATTCTTTGTCTCAAATAAATAAATAGTTAATTTGGAGCTGTATTATAATATAAAGATTTTTGTTTCAGTATTTGGATGCTTGGTTTGGCACTTCTCGATCATCCAAATGCATTACTTTGTCATGATTTCAAGGTCAAATTTTTAAAATGTGGTGTTTTGTTGGTGACCAGTTTTGGGTCGTGTCCAAGTTTTGTTTGGAGAAGCGTTTACGCGTCACAAGTAATTGCAAGTAAGGGCTTTGGTCGGAGGTTGGGGTTTAAAATAGCTATTGCTAATAGAGATGCATTATGCACTTTTATCGTGACAGACAGTATTTTGACGATTATACGTCTTAATAAAAAAAATCATCTTTAAAATGAGCGTCCAAATGTCGTGGAACGTCATTTTTTTTAATTCTATTAAGGGTTAATTACCATTTAGGGCCTGAACTCGACAGGGTGTTCCTCAAGTGGGGGTCCATGTCTTTTTTGCCCCATGTCATTTTTTTTGGCGAATCAGGGCTTAATATGAAATTTTTTCACCATTTAAGGGCATTTTGACGGAATTTGTTAGAATTCCTACTAAGTGCTCATGTGCCCGGCACGTGATCAACGAAGTTGATAGTATTAACTATTGAGGGGTTAAATGTAAGATTTTGGAGATGTGGGGCAAAATTGTAGACACCCCATTTTGAACTCAAATTTATGATTACACTACTCTTGTGTCTCGCCTTCGTGTTTTGATGAAAACTCGTTAGTTTTGACATGTTTCATTAAGTTTCTGACTGACTCCGTTAGTTAGGGGCTAAACTGAACAACAGAACTTTAGACAATGATAAAACAGTAATTTTACACTGAATGGCTCGTACGAGATATTGATGTCTCGTACGAGACATCTCTTTTGTCTGCGAGTCTAATTCACTTTCCTTCTCCGTCCCGATCTCTTTCTTGGCCAACACTCTCCTAATCCGGGCAATATTGAATTAGGAGACTTCCTGGAGGTTTCCTTCTGATTTCCTTACCTAATTAAACCTGTCCACCTCCTTGGCTTGGTCCCAAAGCAATCTAAACCTATAAATAAAGAGTCTTTTAACCCTAGACTCTCCTAATGCTAGTTAATGGTTCCTAGTCATCCTAAAAGAGGTTAACAACTCCCAAATCAGTCTCTCTCTAAAGAATCCCGTTTTTATTCCTTCCTCACACCAAAACACCACCAAAAACTCATCTTTTCAATCCAAAATCATCACGAAACTCTTGGATCATCAAGGCCTTAGTCAAGGCCATCAATTGGAATCTCAATAATGCTTTAGGTAAACTCCTACAATTTTAATCTCTACTTCTCATCTCATTCTTTGTTTTAGAGTGGTGTAATCCCATCAAAAGGATCAGCCTAGAGCCTCTCCAATCTATGGAGATGGTCTCGAAGAACATGATCCGACATTCCAATAATTAAGAAATTAATTATTGGCTTTATTTGATTTAATTGTTTATTCTTTATTTGATTAAAAACACCTAAGCAAGACGAATCCTAGATTGGATGGATCGGGTGCTCCTTGACCTTCCCAATCCATAACTTAACCCCCGAACTCAAGAATCTCACGGTCCGTGTTCCGACAACAACATGGTGGCGACTCTCAAATCAAAAAGGCGAGCGGGTATCTTCTCGGGTGCAAACAGTGACGACTCTGCTGGGGATGACTTAAGTGGGTTAGACTTGCGTGCAAATTAGGTGTTTTTAATCTCTGTAATTTTCTGCAAAAAATTGGATTTTTCTAAATTTTTCTGTGAATTTTTGGACTGCTCTTTTTTTAATCTGTTATGTCTTGAATCTGGGTTCCGGGAGAGATATCTCATACGAGACATCAAATCCCTCGTAGGAGGCATCTTTTCTCCACGAAGTATTTGCAGAACAGTCCCTGCACTTCAAAACTGCAGAACGGTCCCTAAATTTTCAGAAAACTGCAGATCAGTCTCTGGACTTAAAAAAAAAAACCCTTTTTGAATTGCGGCTGTGTCAGTAGGGTTTTGCAATTTGTTTCTTTTGGGTTGCCGGACCCCTAAAAAAAAAAAACACTTTTCTTTGCTTGTTTTACTCCGTCCCCATATGTGCAATAAATGATTTATGTCATATACATGTATTGTTTTTGCGCTAACATCTTTTGCAGCGGAGTATAAAAAATGAATAAATTAGGGATGACTACTGTACTCATTCCCTTGTTTATTTTGCACCTATTAATGGGTAATCCAAGCACTGTGAGTACTTTTATCATTCTCTTATATGTGCTCCTTCTCTTCTCAAAAGCATTTTGTAAACTCGAACTACGTTGACCTGAGTCTCTCTTTTTTTCTGAAGATTGAGAGAAACGTAGGCAACCACTTTGGTCCGGTCAATCTTTTACTTGCTTTTAAAAAAAATCTTTATTTTTCCTTTGACACCTAGAGCTTGACTCTCACACACGTGCACGCATGTAGAACAACTTACTACATACCCTATAAACCCGGGTCTCAATCGGAGGACGGATGTCGGTCAGCACCCCCACTCTACGAGTGGCACTCGCCGGTCTCTCCAAAGATGGTGCACCACCCACTCCGTGACACGCTCCTAGACTGTGTTCATGGGGAGCCTTAGCCGTAAGCCCTGCATCAACCTCATGCATACATAATAGTCAATAGGACACTCCTTATGACTGGTCGG
Source organism: Campanula takesimana (assembly GCA_026119855.1). NCBI lineage: Eukaryota > Viridiplantae > Streptophyta > Magnoliopsida > Asterales > Campanulaceae > Campanula > Campanula takesimana. The sequence goes on along the minus strand of JAOWBW010000094.1, from coordinate 1,747,113 downwards.
TTTGATTCTTAGGATTGTTTTAATCTTTGCCCAAGATAACGCTTTTCATACAATCTATAATCCTCCCTTCATGAATTCTTGACGAATGTCCCTTCGGAAAATTGTTGAACAAAGGATTGCGATGGTGAAATGAGAATTTTTCTACGAGGATTCGAGTCTAGTCTCTTTCACCATCAAGATCCTACGTTTGACAAAGTCCCTTTCGATTGTCCCTTACGAGAATTCATAAGGTTTGATTGCATTAATGCGTTGTTTAACAAAGTGCAAAACAATTACGGAATCACTTAGGTTTGGCTAAATTGAATGGTGGATTCCGATGAGAATATGAGACCTTTTCCCAAATTGTCCGTTTGGGAGAGTGCAATACAGGTGAAAAACAAGGGGCTCATATTCTAGTGTGACAGAATCAACTATTCCAGGATATTAGATAGAAACCCCCCAAAACGGATTAAGTTTCGTCTGACCAAAATTAGGATTAAAATCTGAAATTTTGTATTCTGTGCTGGATGCCTCGTACGAGACATCCTTGTCTCGAACGAGACATCTCCTTCTGCATGTGTCAGTTTCTGTGTTGTGCCCGTTTGGTTAACCTACACTCACTCCTAAGCCTATACACCTCATAAAGCCGACTTGTTGGGACCTTAATCAAGGTTTAACGCAATCTCTATACCATTAGGTCCGTCCGAATCGCAACTAGATCATTCCGAATTCTTCCAACACCATGTCCGACACCAAGTCCATGCAAGAGGCCCATGATCTCAAGACCCGACTAAAAGGAGAAGTAAGTCAAATCGTCGAAGTAGGAACCACTACCCTATACACTGACTTCAAGTGGAAAATGGAGGGAGAATTCATGACCCACTTACAAACCCAAGGGGATTACTATGAGAAAGAAGTCGCAACCCTTCACGGTCGCCTACCAGCCCAAGAAGAGTGTCACAAGAAAGAGATTGAGGCATTCCAAACCCATCTACAAACTCAAGAAGAGTTCTGCGAGAGTAAGATCGGCACACTTCAAGCACGCTTGCAAGCTCAAAAGGAATGCTATAGAAAGGAGGCCGAAGCCCTTTGTGAAACAACCACGCCAAAGAAGAAGAGGCGGCTCTGTGATCCTAATATATCCAAATTTACTAAGAGAGCGAAAAGAAAGGCACTATGACAATCTTGAAGGTATTACTCAAGAGGGTCTCCTTGACATCCTCGTGAAGGAAGGAAAGATCACACTAAGAAGTCCTCCTACTACATCAAGGGAACTCCCTCCTCAGCATGCTCACCACCTCTTCTGCAAGTTCCACAAAGCCATCAGCCATGACACCAACTCTTGTCACCATTTGAAAGATGTGATCCAAGATCTCATTGACAAGAAGGAAATAGAGATACCCGCCATCATCGCCAACTCTCTCCCTTAGAAGCACGAAGAAGACGAAGCCTCATGAAGAGTTCAAGATCAACCACTTTAGGGCTACAACTATCCTCTCCCTTTCTCCCTAAAATTAGAATAGGTTTAATTTCCTAGTATGAACTCGAAGAGTCGTTCTGTCATTCTAGTCCATCTCCCTCCTTCTCTAGTCTGTGTCAACTATCGAGTCTGTTTGAATTCTAGTTATTAATAAAAGTCATTCCTATTTCCTATACACTACTATAAGGTTGTTCTACCTTTTGAATTTCTCTCTAATTCATGAAATGGATCCGCAAACAATAAATTTCATTAATCTAAAAACTTGCAATTGATAATAGAAATGTCTAAACAAATTTTGAGAAGAAGGCCTAGGGGCTACACATTACTATCACCGCGCTCATGTCAGAAGTGGAAGGGCCACAATGGAAGAAAGCCAAAGGCATTATCATTCCCAAGCAAAAGTGGGGCTACTCAATTCAAGCTTTGAGAGTAAAAAAAAAATAAAAAATCTCAAGCTTTTACAGCCCCACAAAGAAGGAGTTTCAACCATACGCAATGAAGTCAAAAAAAAAGGAGGCCTCTCATCTCCTCCTACAACGAAGATCAAATCCAAACGAAAAAAAAGTGAGACTCCTAAATTGAAGACTGTCTCCATCATCCGTAGATATCACTCATGAAGAAATCCGAAGGGCGCACTAATGGTTAGGCATTCTCCTCAAAACTTGTCAAGACATTTCTAGATGATTCACTTGCAAAATAATTTTACAAACACTTAAGACATCAAAAATAAATACTAGGGTCCATTAAAGGTAGAACTATCTTTCTAGTACTTTGAGCCAAGTAGCATTCATTGTCGAGTCTAGGGGCTTCCTCTCTCATACACTTCTCCTTGAAATCCAAGTATCAAGGCTAGGGGCTTTTTATTCTTTCCGTCCCCCTTCCAATTCCTATTCAAGATGTACGAACTCGTAAAAGTAAATCCGCACTAGGAGCTACCCTCTTCGCCTCTAACTCTCATTACAAAGAGTGTTATCCTTACCGAGTCGATGCTTGGAATACACTTCCCAAAAAGCCAAATCGATAGCTAAAATGCCTAATACATTCAAACCCAAAAATCTCGCGTGTCTCTCCCCCAATAAGAGACAAAACTACTCTCCTCTCTGAGTCATCTTCGAGTACATACTTTGTCAAAAAAAAATGAAAAGAGACGCAAAAGAGATGCCCGCTAGATTGAAAACCTGAAAGGGCAGTCTAGGAAAAAATTAAGGTGTGTCACAAAAAAATAAATAAAAGGAGACGCAAAAGAGATGACCGCTAGATTGAAAACCCGAAAGGGCAGTCTAGGCAAAAATCAGGGTGTATCACAAAAAAAATATAGGTAGAACATTCTTCAAATCATCTCTTCTTCAACCTCCCTCAAATCAATCAAGCGGGAGAGCACTCTTCTTCAAATCAAACAGCCTCATAATCCTGTTCACGAAGTCATCTACAACATGAAAGATTCTTGGGGCTTGAGTTAGACCAAAGCATGAGATAAACTTGGGGGAATAGATAATGTTTCTCATCACCTTCACCGAAGACTTTCGGACATGGAATTCTAGAGTGATTCAAAAGTACGCCTAGCCTACTTAGAGCTTGCACATCATTGGTTGTCAGACAAATAGTTGTCTCCCTTGACACAACATGACTAAAGGAACGATCTGGACGGATCATCTCGAGACAACCATCATGGAAACTCCGTAGCATCACTCTGCAGAAAACCTGATTAGGTCCTAACTTGTCAAAACAGGTCCCCGCACACACACACAAATCAACACATACAGTTCATCACCAATAAACATCCCATCATAAATCCATGCTACACACTACTTACACTAAGGTTGACCGACCGGGCATGCACATAAATTTGTCACCGCCGCATGAGTCTAATCAAAAGATAAAATTGAAGCTAAATTTCTTGCTAGAATAGGTTCTACTTGTTGAATGAACAGGTACACAGAAACCAATTCGTCCTCAAAAAGAAAAAGAAAAATTCAGCAGCGATCAAATGATCCCCATAGAATTCAGAGTTTCAGCATCCAGTACTTTCAATGTAGGTGCATTGATCGAGGATAATATTCAGTACTTTCAATCAGCTCCATGAACTGATCTGATTGATCGAGGATATTCAGAAGTCTACAAATCAACAACAAAAACAAGATATTCTGCATCCAGTATTTTGAATTTAGGTGCATTGATCGAGGATAATATCCAGTACTTTCAATCAGCTCCATGAACTGATTGATCGAGGATATTCAGAAATCTACATCAAACTGTCCAGTACTTTCAATGATGAATTGATCGAGGACATGTTCAGTACTTTCAATCAGCTCCATGAACTGATCTGATTGATCGAGGACATTTAGGGATCCAGTACTTTTAATGTAGGTGCATTGATCGAGGATAATATTCAGTACTTTCAATCAGCTCCATGAACTGATCTGATTGATCAAGGATATTCCCAAACAACTACCGTCAACCGCGACGCTCTATCAGCAACAGAGGGTATATTCAGAATTGGGTCAAGGACATTGATTCCTCAGTATGGGTTACTCTCTCTGAACTCTAAACTTTACTTACCGCAGCTTTTCTTTCAAAAAAAAAAAAATATTTTCAAAATGCCTCAAACCACCGTTTTTACGTGTTTTCGGAGTCGAACTACGTTTGGTCTGATTCCTTTCCGGAGGATACGTAGGCAGCTTTCTAGCACGACCATACCCAAAGTTCTAAATGGTGTCTTTTCTATCGACGACATTACTTCATCCATAAGTATCGTCACCGAGGGGCTCTGTAGACACCCCATTTTGAACTCAAATTTATGATTACACTACTCTTGTGTCTCACCTTTGTGTTTGGATGAAAACCCGTTAGTTTTTTCATGTTTCGTTAAGTTTCTAACTGACTCTGTTAGTTAGGGGCTAAAATGAACAAATGAAACTGACAGAAGGACAAAACAATACTTTTGTACTGGATATCATGTACGAGACATTGATGTCTCGTACGAGACATCTCCTACTGTTTCGGGCATTAATCCACTTTCCTTCTCCGTCCCGATCTCTTTCTTGACCAACACTCTCCTAATCCGGGGAATATCTAATAGGAAGCTTCCTAGGTGATTTTTTACTGATTTCCTTACCTAATTAAACCTCTACACCTCCTTGGCTTGGTCCCTAAGCAATCAATACCTATAAAATAGAGTCTTTCACCACAAAAAGAGGTTAACAACTCTCTAATCAGTCACTCCCCAAAAAGGATCCCGTTTTTATTCCTCCCTACACCAAAACACCACCAAAAACACATCTTTTCAAGCCAAAACCATCACAAAACTCTTGGATCTTCAAGGCCTTAGTCAAGGCCATCAATTGGAATCTTAAGAATGCTTTAGGTAAACTCCTACAATTTTAATCTCTACTTCTCATTTCATTCTTTGTTTTAGAACAACGTAACCCCATCAAAAGGATCAGCCTAGAGCCTCTCCGATCCATGGAGATGGTCTCGAAGCACATGATCCGACATTCCAATAATTAAGAAATTAATTATTGGCTTTACTTGTTTTAATTGTTTATTCTTTATTTGATTAAAAACACCTAAGCAAGACCAATCCTAGATTGGGTGGATTGGGTGCTCCTTGACCTTCCCAATCCATAACTTAACCCCCGAACTCAAGAATCTCACGGTCCGTGTTCCGACAACAACATGGTGGCGACTCTCAAATCAAAAAGGCGAGCGGGTGTCTTCTCGGGTGAAAACAGAAATGAAAAAAAATATCTCTCAAGTGTTACACCCAACTAGGGCTGTAAACGAGCAGAGCCGAGTCGAGCTTTGGGGTGTAGAGCTCGAGCTCGTTTAAAACTTATCGAGCTCGAGCCCACTTGCTTGTTCGATCTCGAGTCGAATCGAGCTCATGAGCTGCTCGCGAACAACTCGAGTCAATATCGAACTCGAGTTTTAACAAGCCGAGCTTGAGCTTAGACATTTTTTTAAGAAAAATATGGTCTTAACGAGCTTATCGAGCCGAATTCGAGCTTATCGAGCCGAGTTTGAGCCGTTCGAAAACAAAAATTTAATTTTAATGAGCTTATTGAGCCGAACTCGAGCTTTTAATGAGCTAAACGAGCCAAACACGGTCAGCTCGATAACAAAAATGAGCTTGACAATCAGTTCGAGCTCGACTCGAGCTACACCTCGAGTTCACTCGAGCTCGAACTTTTATGAGCCGATCTCGATCCATCTCGGTTCGTATAACAGCCCTACACCCAACCCCATCCCAAGGTTCTAAAAAACGCTAGGCGGTCGCTAGGCGCCGCAGGGCCGGCTAGCGCCTAGGTGGGATTTAGGTGGGGCCGAGAATTCAAAAATAAATATAACATCCTAGACGGGACCTAGGCATTTCATGAACGCCTAGGCGGGGCCTAGACGTGGTCTTTTAGAAGACTGCCCCATCCCCATCCACATCCCTAAAATCTCTCAGATTAAACCCAGCCTCCTCCGGCCAACCCATGTTCTATGCTACATACCACCAATCACCACTTATCTCCACCACCCAATTAAACCCCGAGCCACCACCACCACCACCTCCTCCATAACCAACCACTAGCAACACAAACCTATCTCTCCAATTACAACTACCATCAAACAAGATTTCAGAACAATAATTCAAAATTTTTAATTAACCCAAATTTGCAACTTGTAACCAACACCCACCATCAATAAAATCAAATCAAAACACCCAAATCTGTAATCATCACATATAAACAAATTCGTATGTGCAAATTTAGATTTGTGAACTTCATAGCATGTCAGATTTGATATTTGATTTGATTCACGGTGTCTACAAAGTTGAAACTTGTAAACATCACCCACCATCTGATAAAGTATCGTCGGAGAAGATGGGAAGTCTTCGCCGGAGATGATCTAAGTGACAACTGTAGAAGGAGATCTGGCGTGGAGAGGAGACGAAAAGAGGAAGGGGTGGAGGACAACAGAGAAGTGGAAATGGGTTGGTTTGGAGAAATAGGTGTTGACTGGGAATAGGATTTGGGAAGATAAAGAGTGAATGGGGAAGGTGGGGTTGAGACGTTGAGTGTGGATGAATCTGGACAAATTAATTGGGTGGGTTTCTTTTTTGGGTTAATGACAATTTAGGGTCTGAACTCAAGAGGGCGTCTAAAAGGAGTCTCGGCTTTTTTTTTCGGGCTAAATCTGGGCTCAAAATCAATTTTTTTTTTGGCAATTAGGGGTTTTCTGACGGTTTCCGTCAAAAATCACCGTTAATTGGGCATGTGCGTTTGCACGTGACTTTTCACTGAGGGCAAAATGGGCAATCCCGTTTGGGTTAATGATAATTTAGGGCCTGAACTCAAGAGAGGGTGTCTAAAAAAGGCCTTGACTTTTTTTGTTTGGCTAAATCAGGACTCAAAATCAATTTTTTTGGCAATTAGGGGCATTCTGACGATTTCTGTAAAAAACCACCGTTAAGTGGACATGTGCGCTGCACGTGACTTTTCACTGAGGGCAAATTAGGCAAACCAAATTATTTGAATGGTACTCAAACTACTCAATTCTCACATGACTTTATTTCGTCTTCATCTTGTGGTGTAGACATGCTCATACGGCTCCAGTTTCGGTTCCCGGGGAGGCGCTCGAGCTCAACCTTTTCTCGTGGCTGTGGGTTGTGTATCATGCACGTTACCTTCTACTTCATTTTGTTGTTGTTGTACGTTGAATGACATCTCTTCTTCGTTTCCTTCATGTCCTCCCATATTTTCACCACCAAGACCCCCATCATAAGAGGGATAGTAGGCATTATCATCTTGCATCGGTGGTGGTGTTGGTGGGTGAGATGAAGTTGATTTTGTGCTCTTTCCTCTTCTAAAGAAAGACATTTAAAAAAAATGACAGATGGAAAATATGGAGGATGGAAGTTGGAGAATAGATGAAAATGTGAAAATATGGATGATATGAGCAAGAGAATTCTTCGTTAGAAAGAGTTAAGAAGAGAGTTATAGAGTTTGTGTGGAAAAATAGTGAATGGAGGATAATCATATTTTTAGGTGAGATAAGATGCATAAATCAGGTTAGTATTTTTATTTTATTTTTTCGGACTGATAATCCTCCAAAAGGAGGGTCAAAATTGGTCAAATCTGACCAAAAAGTCAGATTTTCCCGTTAGCTAACGGGCTCCAACGACAAGTAACAGCTATAAATAATGGCTAGGAGGTCAGAAAAAGGCGCTGGAACACTGGAAGGCTTGAAATTGAGGTAAGTGACCGTTGGAACCGTTCAGTTCCACAATTCCGGTTCCCGGTTTCATAACCGGCGGTTCCACAGTTCTAATATCCTTGGACCCGTATTCGAACCGGCTCTGCACGGTTCTTGGTTCGGTTTCCGGTTCCGATGGTTCCCATGTATAGCCGGTTCTCGATTCCGGTTCTGCCGGTTCCCAGTTTTTTTGGGCGTGTCTATCTATATTGTGGAGCATATTAGTTTCATATCAGAAGAAATGAGAATATATTTATTTTTAACAGAAAATGTTACAAAGATATTAGGTATATGTTCAATTACAAGTGCCTAAAATTCAATTGCTCTTTAACTAAATCCGAAAGATAAACCAAAACTAGTTAATTAATCTGCGAATGAGTGTCAAATTCTACATGTAAAATAAAGCACCAAAAATACAATTACATAAATTCCATAATAATTAGGTAAATGAATTAGCTTTCGTCACATATATTCCCTAACTGGACTTCTTTACCTTATAGCGTGGGTTGTGTCTTGCGTTTCTTCTAATCTAAATGGGATTGCCCAATTTGCCTTCAGTGAAAAGTCACGTGCAGCGCACATGTCCACTTAATGGTGGTTTTTGACAGAAAACGTCAGAAAGCCCCTAATTGAAAAAATAAAATAAAATGATTTTGAGTCCTGATTTAGCGGGGGGGGGGGGGAGTCGAGGCCCCTTTTAGACGCCTCCCCTTGAGTTCAGGCCCTAAATTATCATTAACCCAAACGGGATTGCCCATTTTGCCCTCAGTGAAAAGTCACGTGGAGCGCACATGTCCACTTAACGGTGGTTTTTGACGGAAATCGTCAGAAAGCCCCTAATTGCCAAAAAAAAATGATTTTGAGTCCTGATTTAGCGGGAAAAAAAAAGTCGAGGCCCCTTTTAGACGCCCCCTTGAGTTCAAGCCCTAAATTATCATTAACCCTTCTTTTTTATTTGTTCTTTTTTAAATGAACGGTCTTTTATGGGTTAACGACAATTTAGGGCCTGAAATGTAGGGGGTCTTCGGCGGGGGGTCTGGCCTTTTTTATTCGGTTAATGAAAATTTAGACCCTAAAGTCATATACCACCCTCCCAAACGAACCCCGGTGTTTTTTTTCGCCAGATCAGACATTGAAGTGAAAATTACTCGCCAATTAAGGTCTTTTTGCCGGAAATCGTTAAAAACTCAGTTAAAATGCATGTGCCATCCACGTGACTAACAGAATTGGGTTGTTTGAACTTGATATTTCTTCTAAGGGGCTTAATGAATTTTCCAAACTTAATAAGGCTGAAATCAAAATAATTCTTAAGATTTTAAATAAAGGGGTTTTAAAGTTATTTTAAAAATATTAATTATATATAAAAAAAAAGAAAATAAATAATTAAATTTTATTTTTAAACATAATAAATATTTTTATATTTACTTTTTCTCACTCACTTAATTTATTGTTTTCTTTTGCATCAATTAAAAAGGTTCAAAAAAGTAATTTTCATTCCCATATAATAGATTATTTTTTCTGTTTAAAAATGAATTATTATAATAATTTCATAAATAAATCAAAAATATATTTTAAACAAAATTGAACAGCATTATTTAAGGACAAAATGCCCACCATTTAATGCATTGAACAAACAAATAAGGAGGGCAAGATAGTAATTGGATAATTATATATATATATATATATATATATATATTTATATAGATATATATATATATATATATATATATATATATTTATATGTATTCAAATTTTTTGATTTTCATATGTATGTTGATATACAATTTTGTGGTATCTAACTTTAGTTAGTGTAAATATGCCTTCTTTTGTGTCTGAGGAAGAATATGTGGTTGTTTCTGAAGAGGAGGTTTTTTATTTTTAGCAAAGGGATTTTTAAAATGTTAATCAAAGTCTTCTTCTTTGGAATTAGAAGTTTCTCCTTTATAAGTTGAGTGAATTTGTCTTTTAATTTCTTGTAATGCTAATTTTGTTTCTATTTCTTTGTGTGATTTTTGTAATTCTAAATTACTTTGTTTTAATATTTTTATTTCTTGTTTTATTTCTTTGATTTCATTTTGTATGTCTACCGAGGAGATTTGTTTTCTTTTGTCTTGAAACATTTTTATAACATCTTCATATTGGGCTGGTTGAGATGTGTCTGGTCTTTCTTCGTTAATAGTTTTTGCTAATTGTTTTAAGAATTTTCTTTTTATTGTGGGTTCATCTATTTCTTTAATTTTTTCTAATATCTGATTATATTGTTCTAATGTATTTATTTTATTACACATGCATACTTCGTTATTACAAGATTGACACTCTTCGTTGCTTGTGTCGGATGGTTGATCTGAAGAGTTGTAGTCATCATTTTCTGTTGATAATTCACAGTACCGCTAAACGAATGTAAAAACTTTCATAACAGAATCCCTCTTCGCAAAACTGTAATGCTTAGATTTCATATTAATGATTTACAACAACTTTTGGAATACAAATCTTCAGCACCATTTTCAATCCTTATCAAAAAGGAAATCTCAACCATTAAGCGAATTGCAAATTGTATTTACAATGATTACTATTCAAATCCTCAAGATTTACTCTTACCAAACTAATTTATCTCCTGTCTTTAGTCAGATTTCAGGATCCTGTTTCAATCCACAAATCTTTCAAAGGTAATACTCTTGTCATTTCTTACTATAAAAATCGTTGGACAGAGTTAAATTATAACAATATAGAATACTTAAAATTTTTGATTCTTTATACCAAAATTCATTATCATCTCACTCAAAGATTTGGTTTCAATAGCTTTAGTACTAAACTTATAATATGGGATCTTGAAGAATATATTGATTGTGATGGTGTTTACATCTATCAAAAGAGAATAGCAAAAAGCTATCTTAAACAAATACGAAATTTCTACTATAATATATATATATATATATATATATATATATATACTATATAATAACCACGTTTTTGCCGAAATTGATATCCTCTCCAACTCCAATCTCAAAATTCCATCCTCTTCAACCTGGAACTTTCATTAATGGGGTTATGATGGAGGAAAATCATTAAATTGGTTGTAGTTTAAGGAAGCAACAAGAAGAAGAACTAATTCGAAGTGATTGAAGGAGATGAAAAAGGCTTGGACAAGATTAATGGGAGGCAGCCTTGGCTTGAATGGTCAACTTAATCTTGGCCTTTGAGGGAAACGCCTTGGCCAGATCTGTGTGGGTGGGAGGGATGAGAATGGGTGGGTAAAAAAGAGTAAGGGCGGGGAGAGCCGGTGGCCGCCGGAGATTGTCGGGTCGACGACCGGCGGTCTGTCAGAGACTGGAGAGACGGGTGAGCGGCGCCGGTGGGATTGATAGGGGTTGAACATCGGGGATGATTGTCGGCGATCTCTGGGGACGATAGCCGGTGGTCTGTTAGATTTAGAGAGAGAGTAGAGGAGAGAGAAAGAGTGTGTGTGTGTGTGACAGGAGGAAGAAGAAAGGGTGTATAATTTTTTTTCCATACTCTTATTTATAGAATATGTCACTTATAACCCCTTCAAACTTAATAGCATTCAAATTAGTCAATCTATTAATCACGTGCTCGGCACATGTGGATTTAACTGAGTTTTTAACGAATTCCGTCAAAAAGGCCTTAACTGGCGAGTAATTTTCATTTCAAGGTCTGAACTGGCGAGAAAAAAAAACATCAGTGTTCGTTTGGGAGGGTGGTATATGACTTTAGGGTCTAAATTGTCATTAACCCTTTTTATTCTACACATCAGGGCTCGACATGCCAAATTCTTTCCACTTAAGGGCTTTTTGACAGAATTTGTTAGAAAAATCAATTAAATCGACAAAATGGACCAATTTGTAACTGATAACAGGTTTTAGGGGCTTTAGCCAAGGGTAAAAAATTAAATGTAAAATATTTTATGCATATTCTTAAAGTTAAAATTAAAGAGTCCTTGTGAAAAACGTGTTTTACACTAAGCTAAGGAAAAACGTGTTTTTCTCAATTGCCTTCTCTAATATTATCATGTGCCTTCTCTAATATTACAAAGTACATGTTGTAATATTACACTTATAAATATTCAAGCATGCACTTTTATACATTTAAAGAGGCACTTTTAGTGGTAGTTTTAAGACTGCTTGTCTTACTATTACAAAGTGTCTCTTGGATTATTGAAAAATATCTCTTCCATTGTCAACAAGTGTTTGATGGGTTTTTAAAATTTTCAAAACAAGTGCCTGCCCTAATACTAAAAAGTGTCTCCTGTAGTATTGCAAAGTGCTTCCTACAGTATAAAAAAGTGTCTGGTGAGTTTTTGTAAGTGCCTGGTGAGTTTTGCATATCAAGCCCTGATTCGCCAAAAAATAAATATAAGGTTCCACTTGAGGAACATCCTATGGAGGTCAGACCCTAAATTATAATTAACCCTTTTATTAATGCAGCTGCTATTTCTTTTGCTTAAAAGGCCAAAGTCAATGTCACATATCAATCAAATTTAACTTAACTAATTTTTAATATACAGTGCTGTTGTCTCAGAAACCGCTTTTCTCTACTTCTCTCTGCAACTTTTTTTTTTCCATCTTTTTCTTCTAGATCTATATCCTCTTCTTAAATTTGTTAATCCAAAGACCCAACCATCATCTTCTTCTTTATTAGATTTAGTTCGATTTTTGTTTGCAACTCTTAATTTAAACATTAATCATTGAAAATATTTTCAATGATTAAAGTTTAAATTAAGAGTGATTTTCTTTTGCTTTTCAATAATAAAGTTCTCTCCTTTTTATGAAAGCTGTTGTATTCTCTCATTGTGAGAGCCGTTGTATTCTCTTCTTGTGGGAGCCGTTGGATTCTCTCTTTAGTGGGAGCCGTTGTTTGTATATTTGTTTGTTTGTTGTTTGTTTGTTTTGCAATTGCGATGATTCTTATATCTCCTCACAATGAAGTGGATGCCAATGTTTTAACCACACAAAGATTGTTCGTGGATTTTGAGATTGTTGGTGGACGTTTTCTCGTCAGCCCGGATTCTGCATATGAAGTGCTCGGCGCAATCTCTTATCTGAATGGGAATTTTGTGAATGCCAGATTGAGGCAGTGTCCAAGTTGTACTTGGAGAAGAATCCGAATGTCTCAAAATTTAGATTCGAAATGTCATTGTAGTAGGTTAAGAGTTGAAACTCTATTAAAATTTGGGGTGAGCCTCCTGCCTTTGTGAAGTGTCATCCCTTTTTTTTAATTATGAATGAAATGAAATTTATCGTTCGCTAAAAGAAAAAAAAAAGGCCCAAAGTCGGTCAATGGTCATAGAAGTCTGAACGAAGCAAACGGTGGTGCGCGCAAACAAAACTTTTTTTTTTTCTGGGCAATTTGCAATTTGGTTCCTGACATTTACAAACTTTTGCAATGTTGCTCCCAACAGTTTTTTTTTCGTCAATTGGTTCTCAACATTTATATTTTTTTGCAATGTGGCTATAAAAGTATCTGGGCGTTAGTTTTCTAACAGATTTTATGTCATGTGACTAGCACATGACGTTTTAAGATATTCTTAAAGCTACACATATCCGATTAATATGATTCTTCTTTTAAATTGAAGCTAATATTTAAATCTACAACATATAATTTTTTTTGGAAATTTATTGTGTAACGCCCATCTTTATTCTTGTTAAATATTTAATGTGCTTGTTAAATTCTTGGCTAGCATAATTATATGCTATTTTATTTGAGTTAATTATTTAACTACTTTAGAAAGTTAAGGTGGTTAAATGTCAAAGTTGAAAGTTTAGGGGCCTTTTTGTAATTAGTAAAACTTGAGGGTCCTAGTTGCAATTCTCAGAAACTTGTTAAGGATAAATATATGTTTTCCTCTCTCCCTGGGAGGATTATCTCCCCCAAACACCATTTCTACGGTTACTCCCTCTGTGGGTAAAAAGAAAGAAAGCTCCGCCCTATTCTCGACTCCTCGAAATCAATTAATCCTCTGTTCGTGATTCCGGTCCCATATAAGTGATCAGGGCGATGAGTAGATCATTCCTAGCGGACCAGAAGTTAATTTGGGTAAACCTGATTTCGGAGTAGGTAAGCTATTGACTCCCCTTTGCTTCTAATAACATGTATAAATGTTATTCTTGATACTTGAAATTGTTAATTTCGTGTTTGGGACAATTTTTGTGATACTTGTAAAATTGGGACAAAGGGAGTAAAATAACCCTTCGTGTAAAATAAGGAAAGGAACTTGAAAGTATTATTCTGAGCTTGTTAAGGCACTCTTAAGATGTTAAAAGTGTTGATAAAAATTACTCCTACTCGTGAGACGGAGAAATATTAACTTAGTTTAAATATTATTAGAAAAATCGTACCATTATTTGTGGTACGGGGAAATGAATGGAAGTACCCCTAAATGAGTATATTAGTATATTAGAAAAATTTTACTTATACTTTTGGGACGGTAAAATATTTTAAAGGAATAAAAGAGAATTATTCTATTACTTGTGGGGCGGTGATAAATTAATAAAGTGTTCCTATAGAAGTGTTTTGAGCATGTTAATGCACTCTTGAATGTTAGGAGTGTTAGTTAAATGTTACTCCTACGATTGGGACGGAGAATTCTAAGCCTGGGAAAGAATTTGAGTGTTGCTGAAAATCGGACCGAGCGCCCGCCTGGTTACCCACCAAGCGCCCGCCCTTTTCAACAGAAAGTTTGGGTTTCAAAAATGTTTCAACGAGCGCCCGCCCGGTATACCTTGAGCGCCCGCTCGGTCCCCTGTTCCAATTAAAGTGTTTTAAATCTAAATTAAATTGAAAGCTTATCCCTTGTTAAGGCATATAGCCTTAAGATAAGATGTCCTAGCAAGTGTTGTGACACCTTAGGGGTATCAGAAGTGAGTCTGGAACATGATTACTCATTAAATTAAAATGAGAACTTGAGTATAAAAGGAAGAACTCTTTTTTATGTCTTGAAAGTGCTATGACCAAGCACTTATGTGTTATGCTTGTCTTGGAACTATGTCTTGAGCACCAAATTAGTGTCTTAAGCTCGAATATCCTATGTAGGGATTACGAACTTGTAAGTATAAGTTGTATAGCTCATTTACTTAATTTGAACTCGAAGTATTCTTGGTCTAGGTTTAGGGTACTACCCTAGATAGCCTAGATGAGCGTTGTAGAATACTCTAGTACTGAGAAATAATCCCTTTGTGAACAAATAAAATATGGACTTGAATCATAATTAAATGATAACTTGAGTATAAGAGTAGTAACTCTTTTATGTGTCTTGAAGTTAATGTTTGTGTACCTTAGGGGCACCAACTAATGTCTTGAGCTTGAATGTCCTAAGAATAAGATTAGGATTTTGTAAGAGTAAATGTATAACTCTTATACATGCTTGAATGCCCAAATATTGTAGTTATAACTTGAAGTATAAGATAATTAACTCTTGTACATGTTTAACCATCCAAATAAATGGATTGAGAACTTGGATATAAGATGATAAAATCTTGTATATGTCTTGAATGTCTTGAATGTTTTGAATGTCTTAAGTTGAGACAGTAACTTGAAGTATAAGACAATAAAATCTTGTACATGACTTGAACATCCAAATAATTGGATTAAGACTTGAATATAAGATTATAAAATCTTGTACGTGCCTTGACACTAATATATGTGTATGGTAATAAACTTGAATGATTCTTGACGTGTATATGCAAATCTTGCATATAGTTACTTGATAGAATGTGGCTTCTTGATTACTTGATACATGGTATGAATAACCGAAAGAGTTGGGATATGGAACTAGATAGAGAATGATTAACTCTACTACATACTTGAATTTAATACGTGTATATTGGAAGTGCTATAAATAAGCACTAAAGTGTAAATGATTTAGTTTTTAATCGTGTATATACTCAATGAAGTATATAAAATATAAAGAAAATATCTTGTCTTGAAATGAGTTCCTAAAAAAAATAGGGACTAGTGTAATATGAAGATAATTCATATAATCGTGAATACTACGATTTAAATTAATAAGAATAACTATACAACACAATATGTGTTGGAAAATGTATTCGATTATTAACGATACATATACGTGAGATATGACTGTGACTAGGTATGATGTAACCTATTCTACTGCGTATTTAGAGTCTAAGGTATTGGGCTCTATTTGATAGTAAAGGTATCGTGATAGACACTTTAATGTGTTAAACGTGATATGAATATGTACGTGCAAATTTGGCATGTAACAAAGTAATATAGAATGATATACCCTACTACTTGTTTGAGGTCTGTTATTAATAGACTCTAACTTGGATTGACCGTGTTATATGGACACTCTACGTGCCATTGTTAGATTGATTTGTCCTCGCAATGATAGTGTATGTGTACTTGTATTCTCGTGAGCACTTGATACATGATTACATGGTGCATATTTTCGTGAGCACATGATACATGATTACATGGTGCATAAAGACTGGTCTACTAATATGGGACTTAGTTCTATTCTCGTAGTTCAAGTAAACATCTACTTGTGTATTCTTGTGTGAGTCCAGCTGGTTCTCCTTGCTTGTTCGGAAATATATAGGTTCACGCTTGTCGCGATAGCTGGGGCTTAAGTGACAATCGGGTCCCTATGTATTTGCGCTTGACCCCTTACTACCGGCCATAGTAAGGGCATAGCTTCCTTGGTTGGAGCAATAAGCCTGACTTAAGTGAATGCTAAACTCTTGTCTTGAACACCTCGTGGATCTTGTTCTTGTGGATGACACTGGTTACCAGGTCTTCTTATATACTGCACAGCAGTTTCTTGTTCTTGTTCTTGGTTGTCCTCAGCTAGAAAAGCATCGACAACAAATGGTATTCTTGGGATGAATAAGGAAGGATTCAGGTAAAAATGCGTGATAGGCCTATGTGCATCTTGGTGAGTTGGTCTAGCCTCTCACACTACTTGACTACTTGTTACCTGAACCTTTCTTGAGCTTGATTACTTGTTGGGTTGGCTTAGCCTCTCCTATACTTGTTACTTGATGATACTTGATATATGTTTAGTTGAGTATCTACTTGTATTGCATGATAACATGACATATAGTTGCATGTTAATAGCTTACTGAGATTTATCTCACCTTTTATTTGTTTAATTGTTCCCCCCCCCAGGAAAGCAGGGGATAGTACGCAGTGAGGCTCGACTTAGCTGGGAACTTACTCAGCAGGATATTCTTGTTCGAAGTTAGTGTCCTTTTATATTTTGGTAAGGACGATCTTGTATGAGTTAATAAACTTTGGGCTCGTATTGGGGTAGTATTTGTTGTCCCTAGACAGTTCTTGATGCCAGCTTATTTGCTAGGCATGTCTTCCGCTGTATGTAACCATTTTGGTTTTAATTTTCTTGGTCTAGAACTCGTTGTGAGCTATCTTAGCTCCCTACTCTTGAGTATATATATCATGTCAGTTTGTTTTTAACCGGTATTGTTCCTGTTTCCCGTTAGTTTCTTGTTTCTTGTTAGTTACGCGCACCAGGTTCGAGATTCTATTAGGGGATCCCGGGACTTGGGGCGTGTCATATTGGGTAGTTGGATTTTTTTTACATTTAATCTTAATTTTAAATATTAAAAAAAATAGAAAACACGTAAAATATAATCTAAAAAAGATATTAGCCCAAATATGTTCCATGTGAAGTAAATTCTATGTATATTATCAGTTCGTAAAAATGTTTGATAGAAAAAAAAGGGAGAAGAAGAGGACGATGAATCGAGGGAAGAGTGTATGTGGAATGGGTGTTGCGGAAAAGTGGCAGAGGGGTGGAGAAAAATAAACTTTAGGAAAGATACATATAGAAATTACTTCATATGAAACATACTTGGGCTAATATCATTTTTAAATTATATTTCACGTGTTTTTTTTAATATTTAAAATTAAGATTAAATGGAAAAATAATTTAAGTACCCAACAAATTTCTCAAAAAAAATTATGTTGTAGATTTAAATATTAGTTTCAATATAAAAAAAGAATCATATCAATCGGATATGTTTAGGTTTACGAATATTTTAAAACATTCTTTAAAACGTCATGTGCTAGTCACATGACATAAAATCTGTTAGAAAACTAACGCCCATTTACTTTTATAGCCACATTGCAAAAAAATGTAAATGTTGGGAATCAATTGGAGAAAAAAAACTGTTGGGAACAACATTGCAAAAGTTTGTAAATGTCAAGAACCAAATTGCAAATTGCAAATTGCCCTTACCGTCTCACTCACACGAGATTTCTTTTCGCCCTTCTGCCTACACCCCCTCATCTCTATCCTTTTCAACACACTTCTTCAACAATTGAAATTTAGTTCTTACAATAATATTATTAACCCATTGCATCTGCATATAGAAAGTGGTTCAATCTTATCTCAATTGCAAAAATCTTTTTCGTAGATCCGTGATCTCGAATTTCCTTCATAATTTCATTTGTTTTGTAAGTCATTTCAATCTGTCCTCCAATTTTTTTACCAGTTTATTGATTTTACCAAATTGTTAACTGATTAATAGTTTTTTTTTTTTTTTTGGAATTTAGGCGGTTGGTTTTGCGATGGAATCGTCGTCGACTTCGCCGGAGTTTGATTATTTGTTCAAGTTGTTGATGATTGGGGATTCAGGAGTTGGAAAGAGTAGTCTACTTTTAAGTTTTACCTCTGATACCTTTGAAGATCTCACTCCCACCATTGGTAAGCATATTTCAAATTTTTATCTTGTTATAGGCGTATTTATTATTTGCACATGGCAGTTGTTTTATGTGATGCTTATTAAAATGTCAAAAAAAAAAAAAAAAAAATTAAGAAAAAGAGAAATTTCTTTTAATTGATGTTTATAGATTAAAGTTTAGAAATGGAAATGGAGACATTTGTTGTGGTTGATTGGAAGGTGGGGGGAGATAGAGGAATACTCGTATGTTGTTCTCTCCATTCTGTTAATTCCGCTTATTGCCTGTAGACAATACAAGAGTTTTTCACAATCTATAGCTGGAATAAATTTAGCCAAATTATAACAATCCCTATGACAAAGATACCAGCCAATGCCAGAAACTTGTCAATTTTGTGATGAAGTTAGTCTTTGTAACTCAAAACTCCATGTGTGTCCATTGTCCCGAGCTAATTTACTTGCATCTATGCTATTCACGAGTGGCAATAATCATTTTTCCCTGGACTTTTCTTTCATTCTCTCCGTAACATATTTATCCATTATCATTTTACTTTTTTTTTTCTCTCATTGATAGTTGTGTGTCCTGATGTGATACCAATGTGTCAATAGACTCCCGACCGTGAAACCCTTGGAGTCTTATTTGCTAAGTATCCCCATTACCCTCTTAAGTGCTCATTGCTCTCGGGTGTTGATGGCTGTTGTAGGTTTAATTATGAGTTCTATGTAGCTTTGTGTTAAAAGAGAAGCTACGGAAAGGGAGAAAGCCTTTACCATTAGAGCTGAGATGGCTTAGAAGTTTGAATAAAATAGGGAGTGAATGGAAGCTTGCTGGGACCCAAATTATCACACCTTTAATCTTCAAGTTATGTTGACTGACCAGCTTGCAAACAAGTTAGTTTAGGTCTCTGATTAATCTTATGATTGATTTGATAATTGGGAGGCAAAGTTCAGATATTTATTTGTGTTCACGAGCATTATCAGTTCTTCTTTTCTTTGTAGAGATTGAAGGCACTGAACAGTAAAAGGGAAGAAGAATAATAGTGTATGAAAAATTGAGGGGTGAAGTGTCAATGTTGTTTGGTGATCATCAATGATGAATTATGTTTGTTTGCATATTAGACTAACAGTAACTATTAAGATGCATTTCCCCTTGCATCTTAAGCACTTGCATGAGATAAATGAAAAGACTAACAGGCATTTTTCAGTTGGCTAAAAAAGATTACATTTTCAACCTCCTTTCCTGGGTTATTAACCAGGCTGTATAAGGGGTTGGGATCGTGTTGTTAACATTTCAATTCATGTATTTTTATCGTTGTTTTTGGTTTGGTTTGAATCCTCATTGCCACTTTCTGCAGGGGTTGATTTTAAGGTAAAACATGTTACTATTGGAGGCAAAAAATTGAAGCTTGCGATTTGGGATACTGGTAATACTCTTTACGTTATTTGTCTACCTAACAATCTGAGAGTCATAGTTTTAGACTCTTCTGTCATTATTTATGATTTGTATTGCATATGTGTACGAGGATGCTGTAGGGCTCTGTTTGAATAATTATTAAAAAAAAATAAAAATTGGGACGAGCTCACTGGTGGTCCCTGTACCGTCCAATATTTAGCGATTTGTCCTACATTTAGACTTTGCATGTCACTGACCTAAGTGCAGCTTTTGTGCATGCCGTTGGTCCCAGATTCTGACACAATAATAAGTCGGGTCTTTAATTCCTAAAAACATTAACAAATGGTGAAAAATAGGGAGACAAATGGAAATTGAAATATTTACAGTTGTAATACCACAAAGTTTGATATTCTCCTCTGATCGGAAAAGAATGCTCCCTCCGTCCCAAATGGTTACTAAAACTGAATGCGCGGAGATTAAGAAAATATGTTGGAAAAGTAGGTGTTGCGAGTGGGTAAGAGAGAGAAAATGAAGTAGGGAAATAGTTGTTGTGAGTGGGTAGGAGAGAGAAATTGAGCATTTTGGGTAAGTAACCATTGGTATGGGACGCATAAAACGAAAATAAGTAACCATTTGTATGGGACGGTGGGAGTAATTTATGATCAATTCAATTACCATATTGAACCTAGAGATATGGACAAGTGGGCTTATATTAGTGTTCCTGCAGCTGTAAATAGGATCACATTAAACTTCCGTAACGCAATCCATTGTACTTAATGCATCCAACATTGCTATTTAGAAGGTCAAAAGTATCAAAGAGTGAACAGGCACATAAATAGCTGTGAAAGTGTGCCGAAAAAAAAAAGAAACAAAAGTATTAGTCCTTACCGATTTGCTTACTTCAAGGAAATGAGCTTAGTTTGAAAATGAGACTGTTTAAATGGGACATCCCAATAAGGAAAAGGAAGTCCTTTAGTAGAACGATGATTAGATGGAAAATTAATCATGTAGCTAATTATGTACGTGACATAGTGAAGTTGGGTAAATTGGTATTACAATGTGTATGTATGTATAGTGTAAGGAAAGATTGCCGTAAGAGGATGGACGACGTTTTCATTATAACATACACCTTAGCATCATCTAAGTGAACTTACCATCTTTTGAGGTTTACTTTTCTACTCCTTCCGTCCCAAAATGATCTTCCCATTTGCCATTTCTCATTGTCCCAAAAGGTTCTTCCCATTTCTACAATTTGGGCTTAAAAGTGCATAAACAAAACATGGCTAGATTGGTATTACAATGTGTATGTATGTATAGTATAAGGAAAGATTGCCGCAAGAGGATGGATGACGTTTTCGCATAACATACACCTTAACATCATCTAAGTGAACTGACCATCTTTTGAGGTTTACTTTTCTACTCCTTCCGTCCAAAAATGATCTTCCCATTTGCCATTTCTCGGTGTCCCAAAAGGTTCTTCCCATTTCTACAATTTGGGCTTAATAGTGCATAAACAAAACATGGCTAGTGAAGCAAGTGTTCATATTCTTAAAAAGTTTGATTAGTCAAATGGGAGATCATTTTGGGACGGAGGGAGTATTTGTTATATTTGATAATTAAATTTGGTGTTGGTTACTACTCATCGAATTCTTTTAAACTGTGTGTTGAAGAATGTTGACGAACTTTTTGTGACATCGCAGCTGGACAAGAGAGGTTCAGAACTCTTACAAGTTCATATTACAGAGGTGCGCAGGGAGTAATTATGGGTATGCTATTCCTTTCTCCTCTTCTTTTCCCTTGATTGTTTCCCTTTATCTATGAATTTCCTTTTGATGTTAGAATTTGAGATAAGATCTCCGTTTTACTTGTGTGACTATATATTTTGACACGAGTCGATGCCACTATTAATTTTGTGCCTTCTTCCTTTTGTTATTGTGAACATAGAGATACCATGAAGACCGTTAAAAGTTTAGCTTTCGCTGTGACATTTACAACTTTACAAGAAATGATTTATTGTTGGTAATCAATGATTGCAAATTTGTGTTGAGAAATGATTAAGCACACAGATGAGAGAGAAGCAGTGGCGGAGCCAGGAAAGTTTTTATAGGGGGGTAAAATCATTTTCACTTATTAAAAGATGGGGGGGGGGGAACTAAAATTTAGTGCATTGTTTCTTTACACAAATGGGCAAGTTTCAATAAATTGCACTTAAACCCTTAGATTCATTTTAATTTGCTCAAGTAAATATTATTTTTTTCAATCAAATGGGAGCTAATGCCCCCCCTCCATTAGACCTTATGTAGCTCTGCCACTGGAAAGAACAAAAAAGTAAATTAGAGTCTTTGCTAAATGAACCTTGCTTTCATCCGATTTGTTTATTAGATGATCAAGAAGTTGGTGTTGAAAGGACTGGATCTGGAAGGATATTACCACCGAAAAGTAGGATTTATTTCGAGTTTGATTCAGCCAAAAATCAAATTATTGTCAGACTTGCTTACATTCCGGAGTGTTCATTTTTGACTTTGAGTGACACATGTTGACTCATTTTTGGATGGAAGAGTAAAAAAGTTTGTACACAAAAATACATCTGTGTGTATCAATCTTAATTGCTAATTATTATATACATTTATACGCAAAATCATATCTAGGTGCATATACCTTCATTAACATCAAGAGAATTGCATAATCCTATATTACTTATTGAAGTTGAAATAGAGTTTAGAAGGGCATATCTTAGGTGTAATTGCCTTAACAAAATCTGTTAGTTATTTGAGTCAGGTGTGTATGGTTAATGCTTTTTCTTGTGACTGTAACCAGTTTATGATGTAACGCGGCGAGATACCTTCACAAATTTATCTGATATATGGGCTAAGGAAGTTGACCTTTACTCAACAAACCAAGATTGCATCAAGATGCTTGTTGGAAACAAAGTTGACAAGGTACCATGTTATATCATTGTTTTTTATTTTTTCATGTGGCTTTTTGGAATATAATAGATTAGCTGAGCTCGGGTCATGATTTTCTTGTTTCTTACATTCTTGTAGTTTGACAAATTAAGACTCATGTTAGGTCCTCACCAATGATGTTATTTGTTTTTAGCAGGAAAGTGAAAGGGTTGTCACAAAAAAGGAGGGAATTGACTTTGCCAGGGAAAACGGTTGCCTTTTCATCGAATGTAGTGCTAAAACTCGGGTGAATGTAGAGCAATGTTTTGAGGAACTTGTACTGAAGGTATGTTCTTAAGAGTACTGTTTCTTCCTTCGCTTTTCCCCTGTTGATCGTTTGTTGGATTATATATAGTTGATGACTGTTTGTTGTACTGTGGATTACTTCACAAATCCAAGTTGATATATTTAGATGATTATAGGCAGTTTGTGTTACTAAATCTGCCAAGGATCCAACTCACTGGAAATTATGCTGACTTAAGAACTCATAAACGAACATACTTGCTCTGCCCAGCTCTATTGGGAATTAATTGTTATCTCATACTCCCTCCGTCCCACCGCAAGTGAGACTTATTTCCTTTTTCATCCGTCCTGCCACAATTGAGATTGCCCAAAAGGGAAAAGTTTTGATAATTTATATTCAATGGGACCCACTTGTCATACTCACAACAACAATCTATTTACAATTCCTACCACTCATTCTCTCCCCTACTTCACTTTTCATACTCACAATCCCTCTACAATTAATATGATACTGCTTTTTGTTAATCAATGTGCCTAAAAAGTTTGTCTCACTTGTGGTGGAACGGAGGGAGTATATGACAAGAGAATACATAAAGCAATATGGTCTCTGTCCGAAAGTTTGTTGAATTTGACTCTTTCTCACGTTAACTTTGACCATACCTTAGTGTCAATCTAATGATCACAATGAAATTCTAAAAATTGCTATCGATATGTCACTTAATGATTTATCAATTACAATTTTTAGAATTTCACTACGATGATTAAATTGACATCAATTTTTTTGTTGACCATAAAAAGTCAAAGGGAACAAACTTTCTGGGACGGAGGGAGTACTATATTGTCTTATGTGGTCTTGTTTCTATTTCCGAAGTTCGATTATCAAGTTCTGGCAGATGATATGTACGATTACTGATCAAAGTGCTGCTTTTGACGAGTGACATGGATATACACTTTGTGAGTCTTCAAGTATTCTGTGCAAGTGTGCATCATGTGTTGGTAATTCTAGCACGTTGTAACTATTAATAAATCTTACGTATGTTCTAAATCTATGTTTCCAGGCCATGAACTATGTACAAGTTGTTATGCGTTCAAGTTTAGCTTTTTTTACATTAATATTCTAAATTCTGCGTAGAAAAATATGAGGTCTAGTTGCCAAGTAAAACTCTGTATGACTGGGAGTCTAAGTTGAACATGTCTTACTCTGCTTATCAATTGACACCTCGAAGATTTTTTTTAATAATACTGTGCACGGATCACCAAGGATAAAACCCGTCAGACACAAACCGAAACAACATACCCCCATACCCAGACTTCCAATCCATTTTGCTATGATTACAAAATCCATGAAATGAGCGACTTAGTATTGTACAATTGTTAAGTGGAATTGATGTTAATGTGCAGATTTTGGATACTCCGAGTCTCTTGGCTGAAGGGTCAGCCACTGTGAAAAAGAATATCTTTAAGCAAAAACCTCCCGAGACAGATGCATCCAGCGGCTGCTGCTGAAGTGATCTCCTTACTCTGGTTTTCTGCCATCCTTTTCTTTAGCTGTTTTCTTTGATTTGAATTGAAAAGGTTCAGACTGACATTGTTTAAAAAGAATATATGTATATTTGGTTTCATATGGAGCGAAATATATTCGCTTTCTTTACATACGCTTAGACCTTACTATTTCACCCAGGTTTTTAACTCCTTTTTTCTATGGATCTACTTATCTGGAACCTTACTGATGTGGCAGTCAATGAGCCTGAGGTTAGTTGTTTGTTACGATGTTGCAGTTTGGTATATTTATGGAGAGGGATTAAAATTACCGGTATCGGTGATTCAGTTCAGTAGTTTACAAGCATTATTAAGGGAAGGGTATTATTCGGAATGGGCCCGTCTGTGGGTTTTATCCATTAAGATTTTACAAAATGTTTGTGCGGGGAGGGTGGGGGTGGGTGTGCACGCGGGAGAGATTAGTGTTGTAGTTGCTATGGTGGGTTGTGACGAGTGAGTTGTTGTTTTGGTGGTGGTGGTGGTGGTGGTGAGGGGGAGGGGGGGGGGTGCAAGAAGAGAGTGACAGTGGAGGAAGGAACTAGTTAGTGGCGGAGCTACATGGGGTTCGAAGGGGCAATCGCCCCATTGATTTTTAAAAAATAAAAATTTACTAGTGCAAAATTTAAAAATAAAAATAAAATATCGAGTGTTTAGCACTTTAGTGCAACTAGTACAACACCCGGACAAAAACTGACAAATCAACTAAAAGGAATAAAGAATATTTTATAAACAAAAAATAATTATAATTTTGAAGACTTTTATTTTATACAATAACATATCATTTTATTAGCCTAATATTCATGTCAACGTGATTTTTGTTTACAATGTGATTTTGGTAAACCCTCATTTTCGTAATCACCGTCGTTCCAAATCCACGTGCCACCGCTCTCAACCACGTCCAGCCTCCACCATTTCTATCCTTTGCCATTTTCTTCATGAACTCCCCTTCACCCTCCTTTTTGTTTTACGTCTCCTCCCTCTCCGTCCCTTTTTTGTTTTTAGTTTGCGTTTCTATGTTTGCAGAAACATGCGATTACAAACACAGATATGTGCTTTTGTGTGTTTGGTGGTAAAGATTTGTACTTTTGTCTATGCAGATTTGTGCTTATGTAAGTGTGTGCAGATTTGTATTTTGTGTGTAAATATGTGCTTGTGTGTGTGTTCATAAACTTGTGTTTGGTTGAATTAAGTTTATAAGTCTGGTTTGCCTTACCTTAAAAAAAAAAAAAAAAAAAACTTTTGTTTTCCTTTATGTTTGGAGATTCCTTCTTTCAAATTGTGATTGTCTTGTTGTTGGTGGTAGCATGCGGGTGGCCCTGATGATGGTTATGAAGGTGGTGTTGGTGATAGGCTAATGGTATTGGGTGGGAGGGTAGTGTGGCTGGAAGCGGTGGGCGGACAGTGGTGGGTGGTGGTCTTTGTTTTGAGAAATGTTTGAAATATTTTTTCTTATCTCTAAACAAAGTACGTATTATGGAGGGGGGGAAGAAGTGATTTTTGATGTGGCGTGGGGTGAACACAACTTTTAAAACACAAAAAACGAAATTGATGAATGGTGGGTGTAATGAGCGGATTTCAATTAGAAAAAAACAATTGAAATGAGTTTTACTGTTTCATAGGTTTTGAATTTGAATTTGTGGAGAGTGGTTGTAGATTGGGGGTTAATAAAACCAAGATTAATTGAAGTGTGGGTGGTTACTATTGTTTAATGCAAAACATGAGTGGAAGATGTACAATCGGCTTAGGGAAAGCCAACAGCCAAAACAAAAAACAACGCTCTTGCTGAACATTAAATTTAAACATGACATGGCATTAAAAGAGTATAGAGTAATTTCGGCTTTATCAATAATTATAGGCGTTCTCTCACATTACTCTATACCCTTTTAATGTCATGTTTAAATTTGTTCTGTTACATTAAATACAAGGGTATTTTGGAGATACTTGTAGCTTGAAGTGGTGTACTGATCAAAGAGGAATGAATCTCCTCAGTTTTCAGTCTTGGTGTGTGTTTGGGCGGGAAAACAGTGGGTGTGCTGAAGTGCAAAGCACTTCAGCTTTTATTTAGTTATAGATTTGTTGAAATTTTCTTCCTTTGAAATAAAAGCAATAACACACCAGAACATTTTTCCCCTTATTGACTAAAATAGATTTAAAAAATTTATGTTATGCAATCTTTGCCCCTATTGACAAAACTTCCTAGCTCCGCCACTGGAACTAGTGAGTTTTACATTTTGTTGAAGAGTGAGGATATGCTGTCAACTTTCATTTACCAATTCCTGTTACTCCCTTGATTTGATCAAGAACAACAAATTCCTTTTTAGCAGTTTCACATACTTTTTGGCATTTGAAATTTCAATGCATATTGGTTCCAGAAAAAAAAAAAAAGAAAAATGAAAGAGAATTCTCACCCCATTTCGAAAAAGACAAATTACAAATAAGGGTCTGAAATTTTGGGGGCCGCTCGAAGAAATGGGGTGAGAATTCTCACCAATTTCAAATTGGTGATTTAAGGGTCTAGTGTTAACAAAAATTAACAAATATAGGTTATCTGATGAAAATGTTAGAATTTCCCGTCAGAACAGCATGTGCTGAGCACATACAATTTAACTGTGGTAAATTTGAAATTGATATTTGTAAGAAAGGGTAAATGAAAGCTATAAACTCTTACGGGTTAAAACTTGTAGGCATCAAGATATTGAATTAGTAATTAATTTTACATGCATCAAAATATATGTTGGCCACACAAATTCAGTAAAGGTTATAAAAAAGAGTAACGATAGGGTTACAATATAAGTTTATAATTTTTTGGTTAAAAGTACAATTGACAATCAGTGATAGGATATTTATTAAATTTATTATATGAAACTGGGATCACAAACATAATATTTAAACATTAATTATCAATTGTGTTTGTGATCATTTTTTTTTAAAATCTTTTACAACTTAACTATTATTCATAAGAGATTAGGGTACGAAGGAGGAGATAAATAAAAGGGCAAACGGCATTCTCAGGGTCCAAATTTTTGGGTATATTTACAATTTGAGCCTTGAAGTTTTATTTTGATCATTTTAAAGTTTCAAGTTGACAATTTTTGTCATATTTGAGATTTTGACAGAATCATTACAAAAACTTGTTAAGCCATCATGTGCCTTGCTCATGCGACTTAACTGATGTTATATAGGGTTAAAATTTCGTTATTTTGGAGTCTGAAATACTTGAATTTCGATAAATCGAGCTTTCATGCAAAATTTATTAGAAATCTCATTTGAGTCGCCATGTGTTTTGCACATGTGAATTATGTTTGGGCATTTTAATCATTTTATTCTAATTCTTCTTGTAAGATAGTAACTTTTACTCCCTTCAAATTTCAGTTCAACCCCTCCCATCTTCTTCTCCAAAATAGTTCCATACACGCTTCGATCACGCTTTTATACACTTTACCACATCACCATCCCACATCTACCGATCACCATTCCCCTCCTCTATACCAAAGAAACAACTCACAACTGCAACAAACTAAGATAACAGGATTCGGTGTTGCACCATCCTCAACTCTTCTTGGGATCCATAGTTTTTCGAGAAATAGAGGAGGACGGTCAAGGAGGATAAATGATGAGATGGATGTATCCAGATATGGGTTTGAGATTTTTGAATTTAAGAGTGTGTGATAACAAGGGAGAAGGGGTGGCAGGGAGGAATGGGATCCATCGATGGGAGAAGAAGTTGATAGCATAGTTGGAAAAGACAGCAACATGAAAGGGGTGCAGAGGGGCGGACCTCGAAGAAAAGGGGGAGGTGTAAGAGAAGGGAGTAGTGAGAAAAAGTGTAGACAGTGGAGAAAAAAATGGGTGGGAAAAGGTATAGAGGGCGGAGAGAAGGCGGGGTTGGGAAATAGATGAGTTGTTAAGGAGAAGAAGAGCGCGAAGGGGTTTGTCTTGTTTTGCGAATCACATACAAGACTCATGATGACTTAAAGATATTTAATGATTTTTTATCAAAATTTTGGCATTTAAGCTTTAAATTGAAATTGAAACATGAGACATCGCTTTAAGAAATTTATGTTAATTTTAAGTGCGCTTTATAATTTACCATAAATAAATATCTAAAATTTCTATTCTCTATATCTTTAAATAAATGTCAATTTTAAAGAAATTTTTGTCTGAATAAAAATGTCTTGTTAAAAAAAGTACTTTTTCCTTAAATATATTTTTACCAATTTTTTTAACTAATCTCTTTATACTCTCAAAATTAAATGTTTGAAAAAAAATTAAAAAAATATATAAATTTTTTCCGTTAAATTATAGAATTTTTTTGAATACTATATTTTAAAATGAAATTTGAACATAAATATTTAAGGCAAAAGAAAAGGATAATATTCAAAAAATAGAAAGAAAAAGAAAAGAAAGAAGTGAGTTGAAGTGATATTCATCCATACGTGTAATAATGAATACGTACACGCATAATCACACGCACACGGTACAACACAAAACGGAACAGAAACAGATCGTAACTAAATTTTTTAACAACAATAATGCAATCATGAACATCACCACCAGCAACGACCTCCCGAAATCTCTCTCCTCCTCCTCCTCCTCCTCCACCACCACCGCCTCCTCTTCGCCGTCCCCCGCCTTTCCCCGTCTACGGGATGCCGAGGTGGTTCCACCACCACCTACTTCGGCGGCAGAGCCACCGCAACCTTCTCAACAACAGCAGCGACGATTAAACGTCATGATCCCCGCTAAGGATCCCGATGCCATTTTTAGCGGTGGCGGTATTAGGTACCTTCGATTCACCCTCTCCTTTTCAATTCTCATTTCCCATTTAATTTAACTATTCGGCCATGATTTTTTGCTTTTTCCCTTTTCAAAATGATGTCTGGTGTGCTTGTAATTTTGGTAGCTTTAATTGCTTGTTTTTTTTTTAATCATAAAATGGAAATTCGTGTATCTATGTAACCAATTGCCTCGCATTAGCCTTTTCTGTCTAACCTCAAATATTAATTTAATTTCTTTCTATTAAAGCCACAATGTCTACCTTTGACCTAATGAAAGCTATTCAGATATTCAATGTTATGTTTATTTGGGAGAGCATTAATTGAATGATGTCAAGTCAGATACCATATTTGGTTGTATTCTCATGTGGTTCTATATGGATTTTTATTAGGGAACATATATGTCTGTTAAAATGTACGTGAAGCATGGTTGAGAATTTTGATAACTGATATTGTGTCAAGGCTATGGTTCTGTTAAATTGTCAAATTCGAAAAGTTTTATCAGAAGTTATGGCATCATAAAAAAAAATCTCTCGGATTTTATAAAGATTGGTAGGTATACTATAGATAGATATATATACCTTCCAATCTATTTGGAATTCCCTAAAAAACCATTTGAAGTCATTTAAGGCCCAAAGCTCCAATTTTCTCGTTTTTGTTTGAAGAAGGGAGTAGTCTATTTTCGGCATTGAAAGTTTGTCCAATTTTTTATATTTAACAAGATGGAAGTGATTTTAGAAAATTTTCTCCGTTTTACTCACCTCTATACTCGAGAACCACCACTGCTGACCACCAACACTACCTTCATAACCACCACACTACACGCGGACACACAGATCACACACTCTCACTCTCTCTCGCTCGTGTGCAAGAATTGGTTTTGGGGGGGGTTACCTTGTCTTATCTCCCCTCAGCGCTCACACACACACACACTTATACACAAGTACACCCACGCTAAATAATTCCCCCCTCCCTCATCCTCTACCATAGTTGGCCTATCTATCTTTCCACTTGACACAATCACACTCCAACAGCTCCTTTAATACACTCCAGACACATTCTTGTACTAGCTCTTACATTTTTTTTTTCCTTCCCTTTTTCATTCTCTCTATATACTCCTTCGTAACATTTCCCACAATCACATGAATAGATGGATAACCGACAATTTTCTCATCCCCATCTCTCTCTTTGAAATTCACATTGCTCATTTGGAATTACGCTGTATACAGATTTCCTTTTGATTTCTTGCATCTGAATTTGAAGTGCAGCAAAATAGAGTAAGCTTGGAATTGGCCTTTTTGCTAGATTAATGGAGATTGGAATGAATAATTGATGTCGTGTGTGTCTTGGGGGGGGGGGGGGGTTAGTTTGAAGGTGGTGGTTGTGATCATGAAGTTTTTGAAAGGGGTAATGAGCAGAGCCTTCCTAAACATTATGGGGGCCTGCGTAAAAGCAAGATTTAGGCTAAAAAATGTGAGAAGGTAATTATCAAATTACCAAAAGAGGCCCAATACATGGGAGAAGCCATCCTACAATTTGGGAGGCTTTGGAATGTGAGATCTTGTCAATGAAAGAGAACAATTGGACCCGCCCCCCCCCCCCCCCCCCGAAAATGCCCAATGAAAAAGATTGGGGGCCAATGGGCCATGTACTGTTCTCACTTTGAGCTTGTCTCACACACACACGTGTTACAATATTTGATGCTGGCAAAGTGACCGATTAGGCTCTGAATCTGTGTGATTCAGTGTTAATGGAGATTACTTATGGTTTATTGTCTCTATTTGTTGATACACAAGGATAACATATGGTAATGATTGTAAGAAGAAAGGTAGAAAATTGTGGGATCTAGAATATTGATAGATGTCTTCCAGCTGTAGTTAATTTGATTTCCATACTTGCCAAGACTAATTCGTAAATAACTTTGCATTTTCGTTGCTACTGTAACTTTTGTAAGATATAGAATTACCATGGATAACTAATCCATTTCTATTTGCTTGGCAGCTTTCTCACTGGAACCCAGAATGCAAAATTTAACTACGGGTATGCCAGTTTCAAGGGTAAAAGGTCCTCAATGGAGGATTTCTTTGAGACACAGATATCTGAAGTTGATGGTCAAATGGTTGCCTTTTTTGGTGTTTTTGATGGTAAGTATGCGTACTTCTCAATTCTCACATAGCCCTCTCAGGTACAACCTTGCAGTTTGCTCTATTCGTAGGTACATACTTTTGGCAGATGATACATTATAAATTTTCACTGAGATTGTTGTTGTTCTTGTGTTGTATTTCAGGTCATGGTGGTTCCAGAACAGCAGAGTATCTTAAGAACAACCTTTTTAAGAACCTAAGTAGCCATCCGGAGTTTATGAAAGACACAAAGTCGGCCATTGGTAAGAGTTTTTCAGAACTATTGCATGATGGCATTAACTTGCGGTATCTTTGTTATCTTAAGAATGTATTATTCAAAACTCTAACCAGGCATTTGAATTTATGGACAAATGTTCTTAAGATGGAATTAAGGCGTTACTTTACATTATCTTTGGGCTTGAATGTCATTTGATTGGTAGACGATCTTTGGTGCAGTTGAAGCATTTATGCAGACAGACTCAGATTACCTTGACGGAGAAAAGGCCCAGCAAAAGGATGCTGGTTCTACTGCGACGACTGCTGTACTGTTTGGCGACCGGCTTGTTGTAGCCAATGTGGGAGATTCTAGAGTTGTTGCTTGCAGAGCTGGCTCAGGTTGGCTACCATTTTTCCCGAATGAGATCATTAAATTTTTAATAATTTGCAACCCTTCAACTTATATTTTGAAATCACTCATCTAACGTATTAGACTATTTCTTTAACTACCTTAAGTCATAACCAGCCAGGGCTTATTATTGCTTTTCCAGCCAGCGTTCACGATAATTAAATTGAAAAAGAGCGTTCTAGAAAATTGGGATAGTAAAAGGCCTAATGTTCAATTGGGAACAAATTCAGTTCAAATGATATAATACTCAATATGTGGTTTGTCTGCCTCTCTTATTAGCCTGATCCTGCTTGACGGAAAGTGAATGAACTGTTTCCTCTTCAAACAACCTAGTGGAGAATTGTAATGTCAAAGAAATGTCGGCACATAACCTTCCTTCTGATATTCCATCTTCTAAAATAAGCTTCTAGCAAAAAGAATCTAAACTTAGCAAATTAATGTAAATTTAGGAATAGCACAAAGAAATACTATGTAGCATTAATTTTGTAATTGAGAAGGGCATGCATGAGAATTGGATGAACAGCTAAATTCTGAAGTAACTTCTTGATAGGTAATAGACTAAGGTATATTCTTGATAGGTAATAGACTAAGGTATAATTTTTTATTTAAATTGATGGGGAAAAGATCGCCCAGAGTAAATATGTGAAAAAAGTTGATCTCGGAGTATGGTTTAAGGTGTCTGGTTGATGAAATCCAGGAAAAAAGAGGTTGGAATTTGGAAACATAGACTAATCAATTACTTGAACTTTAGTATCTATAATAACTTTGTACTATAGGGAAAGTTTTGTTAAATAAGAATTTGTGGAGAAGCAAAAATACCTTCTCTGGGTTCTACTATTAAATCACTGTTGATCATATGTGAAATTCTCATGTCATTTGAACTGATTGTAGATTGTATCATTTGGTTCAACAAAGGTAAAAAAACATATAGAATGAAAGTGAGAAGGAGTCCAACAATCAACAAGAAAGTAACCAGATGAAATAAAAATTAACTGAAAGGAGAAAAGAGAGAAAAAGAGAGAGAGAGAGAGAGAGTTGTATAATTTGGTGCAGCTAAGGAGAAAGAAACAAAGAATGAAAATGAGTTGGACAAACAATGAACGAGAAAATAGACGAGATGACAAGTGATTTTGGGGAGGAGAGAGAGAGAAAGGGGGGGGGAGCAACAACGGTGCCAAAAGCAAATAGATTGTTTCTGTCAGTGTAAGGCCTGATGATTTACTAAGACCAAAATACGTTTACCCATCCCTCGAGTATACCACCAATCCCACTTTTCACTCTCGTTTGAAAAGTCGGTTTGTTTGGTACATAAATCTTTAAATTCAGCCCACTTTTGCCCCGGAAAATAGACGCTAACATATGTCATTCAGCCATGAAACTTTAAGAGGGATATTCAAACCATAACCACAACCATCAACACCAACACCGTAACTACCACCACCACCAGCAACACCATAACATCCACTGCCCATCAATTTCAGTCCACAAATTCAAACGGCAACAACCACAATCAAAATTATCAAATGTCGTCAATCAAACCCCCTTCTTCACCTCCAAATTCAATAAATGCAAATTCCGGTAATAATTCTTCAAAATCAAAAACCCAGATCTGCAGTTCTGCAAAATAAAAAACGATTTGCAATTCTGCAATCAAAGATACAAAAGTAATAATAATAATAATAAAAGAAATCAAAACATAGATCTAGAATCCAAAATCTGAGATTTCAAAGGTAAGAGAAAGAGACGAAGAAAGAGAGTGGGATAGAGAAAACGAGTGACGGAGAAGAACAAAAAAGAGACGCTATAGATGAAGAGGAGGTGAAGATGGCGTTGGTACCGAGGTACGACAGTGATGGGGGAGGCGCCTCAGTTATCCTTATGCTTACCCTCCCGTAACCCTTACGCTACTTCGATTCTGCTCGATTAGTGAATCATCGTATTCATCATGTAGACGGACCAGAGTAGGGTTGAGGGAGAAAAAAGTGAGTAGGAGCAATGGATTGGGGGAAATGGGAGGATGAAAAGGACGGTGAGGGAGACGGGGAAGTGGGAGGGATGGAGGGGTTGGGGTGACGACGGAGATTTAATTTCCCATGCTTGAGTTCCTCGAAGTCAAACTGTAGCTGCGTGACTTGCAAAGTTAAGACAGGCGACACTACAAAAGTTGTGTACTCCTCCATCCCATAATGAATGTCCAAATATTTCAAATTTGCCTTAAGATACTCCCTCCGTACTTAAACGAGTGTCCATTTTATCAAAAATGATTTTCCCTACTTGAGTGTCTATTTTTGGTGAAGTTACTAAATTCTCATTTGTCAATCATCATCTTCTAATGCACACTTGCAATCATGATGTTATGTGGTGAGACTATTAAGGGTGTGGATATATTCTGCTAAAAATGCTTTATAGTTGCGACTTGCTGTTCCACTAGTTTCATGCTCTTTGAATACCATTTTGTTATTGGAAAGAAAATTGAGTAGTGGATCTAGTTGCTAAAGTTGGAATAGATGGGGACTACGGTTTCATGGACCCTCCTGCTTTTTGATTGTCCAGTTCTTCTCGGGGATGTTCCTTTGGTGTCCAAGCCTTGTCTTGTTTCGTTCTGTATAATATATGAGAATGCATATAATATTGAAATAGACATAGAATTCAATGAATTCTGAGTTATAGATACTGATAATAGAGGTCAAAATCAAAACAGCTTGCGCTTGCCTAGGAGGCCAACCTGTAAGAGGTGGCTAGAGGGCCTTTTACACACACAAGAAATCCAGCCAAAAGTCGACTAAACAGACGAATACCCAAACAACTGGGTACAAAACAGCTAGGTCCCCTACCACATCTCCTCCCCCCCCCCCCACCCAACCAACCCCCCAAAAAAAAAAGAATCCTCAGAAAGGGACAATCATGTTGGAATATTCCCAAGAAAACTGAAACAGTGGCTAAGCATAAAAAATTGAAAGCTTATGCTTTGACAGAGCAATTCCCTCAAAATTTCTCTTACTTTTCTTCTGCGTATGGGTCCACAAGATACAATGTGAAGCAACATCACAAAGTTTTCCGTCGCAATTTACCCCACTCCTCTCCTAAAGGGTGCACAAGATGCAATATGGAGCAACATTTCAAAGTTTTCTTTTCGAAGATGGAATGCATATGCCATGCCAAGTAGCTACATATCTTCTCACAGAAAGGGGAATAGTTCATGATATGACAAACAATAATAGGAGAATCCTTGCTTTATTTTTCTAAGCAGGATTTGTTTTTCTTCAATTTTTTTGTTATAAGTGAAGGCGAGAGACGATGTGCGCCTTATTCTCAGGGTTGTCATACTCCACATCTGTCTTGTACTCCTGGCATCTTAATTGTAGCTAAAAAAAGTAGTACTAAGTTGCTGACCTGTATCTAATTTGCATTACTAGTTCCTATGTAGATAAGGGTATTCTGGAGGATGGTATTTGACACTAGTATACTCCCTCTGTCCCAAAATAAATGTCGCACTTTCGATTTTAGTCAAAATGAATGTCGCATTTCTTAACTAGGAAAGAGTCTTATTGCAGTTTTAGCATTGTACATGCAATGTACAAATAAGTAAACCATATTTCTTAAAAACTTTGACAAGCTAGCTACATTTATTTTGGGGCGGAGGGAGTACTATCCAATGGCAGATTTAGGTTTTTAGTTTCTAGAAGTTGATTTTTTTCGTGTTCTTTGAGAAAAAGCCCATATTTTCCGCGCTTTTACACTAATAATTATTTGAAGTCTGAATTTCTAGTTTTGACACCGTACTGCAAATTTTATACCTTTTCCTATGGTCAGAAGTCGTAGATCTGCAATGACTATTATTTCTCTTCATTACTGCTTTTGACCTATGTCTTGAACATGCTGTGGTTTGTTCAGCTTTTCCTCTGTCGGTTGATCACAAACCAGATAGATCTGATGAACGTGAGCGGATTGAACAGGCTGGGGGTTTCATTATATGGGCTGGTATTTCCTCTCTTTTTATCTTCGTTATACATGCTTGTTCCATTTCGCTCTGATGTTACCAAATAGGAGATCACGGATTCATATTTAGTACTCCCTCTGTCCCCAAAACACTAGTCCCTTTATCCTTATATTTGTTTGTTAAAAAAAAAAAACAACAACAACAACATCCGTGCAACTACACACACACACACACATCTTTAATATAATAAAAGGGTAGGCTTAATTCTTAAGATGAATAGTGATATAAATGACTTGTCACCCATTATAATAATAACCACCCATTTATAGAACACGCTCCCAAAAAATCAACTACTGAAAATATTCGTCCAACTCTCACCATCCTTTAAAACACAATTGGCATTAATACATAAGAAATGCCAACATTTATCAAAAGATAACTATAAATAAAGTTCCTGTCTCTCTCCCCCCCCCCCCTCTCTCTCTCACGCGCGCACACACACATATATATCATACAAAATTGAAGGATATATCTTGTGATTGGGAGCACACCCCTTTAGCTTTTTAGATACTGCTGAGCACTGATGTCCAATAACCTGCAAAGTACTACACTACTAATGTTCATCCCAAAAACAAAAATAGAAAAGAAAGAGAATGGAAAACCATCTCCCTTTATTGAGGAGAATAAAGTCTTTCGTCCAATGCTTATCTACTCCCACCCCTTAAAGCAAATGTCATCACTCCTGCAAGTCTCAAGAAATCCAGGACAAGAGAAGTTTTGTCAATTGTATATAAAGCTCACTGCCATTCTAAAAGAAGATTGTATGTTGATAGAATGAAATAATTATGCAATCTACTGCTTCACTTTCAGGAACATGGCGGGTAGGTGGGGTTCTTGCTGTTTCTCGTGCATTTGGAGACAAACTACTCAAGCCATACGTTGTTGCTGAACCTGAAATTCAGGTACTCTGCTTTATTTTCTCTTTTCTGAAAGCATGTTCAGGCTTAAATTTTACTCCCATTATTGCAGCATGTATTATAATTATAAATGATGTAATTAGGCTAACTTGGATTGAAATATGGAGCTTCTCTTATATTCAGAATATTACCGCTTATTAATCCTCTTCTGGAGTAAAGTGCTCTAATTTTCTAATCTTTCTGTAATATTGTTATAGTTTGAGTTCCTCACATGAAAAAAGGAATGGGGAAAAACTGGCTTTTGTAGTGAGGATCTTGTATAGAGCTGCTCATGGTGATGTTTTATCATTGAGCAGTTATTTATATGTGTGTTTCATGTCTGATTCTTAGGAAGAAGATCTTGCAGGCGTAGATTTTATAATCATTGCAAGTGATGGACTTTGGAATGTCCTGTCCAACAAGGTACGTGTTTGCTTGCTGCGTTCAGTCATGATTTTGAAATTTGATACTCCCTCTGTCTCGGAATGATGTTCCTACTTTCTATGTTTGTCTGTCCCTAAAAGTTTAAGTCTTGATTCTATATTAAGGGTATTAAAGTGTATGAACAGGTCACCATATTTTCACGGTTTCTTAATGAACTTGTATATTAGTTGCCATTTTAAGGACAATGAGAGTATATTTAAAAAGCTTGAATAGTCAAATGAGACTATGTTTGTGGGACGAGGGAGTATTACAACTGATATAGGATATAGAGCATTAATATTTATATATGGAAACACCATTATAACGTGGAATTCTTGTGGCATACAGGAAGCAGTGGCGGTTGTGCAGGATATAACAGATGCAGAAGCTGCATCTAGAAAACTAGTACAAGAAGCCTACGCAAGGGGTAGTTCTGACAATATAACATGTGTGGTTGTTCGGTTTGAGACACCTTGAGAATGCAGATTAGGCTCGTGCCCAATCAGTGATGGCTGTTGTAAATCTAATGACCTATACATTAGTACACTGCCTTTTGGTGTGCAGGTTTAGACGTCGTCCATCAAGAGGAGGATCCGATCCGTGCAACTATATAGAAATTAATTTTTTATTATGTTTAAGATGATGATGATGATGTGCAGTCTGTAATTGGTACTTGAATCTTGGCTTGGTATCTTTTATCTTTGTTGAAAGAAAGTGTGGTGAATTTGAAGTGGTACTTTCTATAGTGTTTGTTTGGGTCAGTGGGCTCTCTATATCAAATCAAAGCAACTAAGTGATAGTACTAGTATGTATGGTTATCCACACCCCTAAAACCCCAGGCCCACCCACAAGCTCTAGTCATATAGTGGGTCAATAAAAGACAATTCATAGTTGAAATGTAATAAATCCGTCACAAAAATGAATGTCATATTTTGTTCTTGATCGAATAAAATACATTCATTTTTGGACGGGGAATTAAAAGAGAAATGAGAACTATGTCCGACTAGGATTTGAGGTCAGAGTAGTCTGGATAGCAATCGGATGCTTTGAAAGACCCAGCTTTTTTAGGCAAGTTTTTGGCATTCATGGAGGTAGATTTTGGACAAAAATGCCCTGTGAAAAGTGGCCGGTCCATTTATTAATCAATGGCTGAGAAGGGCCACCAATGTGACTGCTATGACGAACTGGCACTGATCCTATACAAAATAAAATTTGAGACATTTGACATGCACCTGGGACCTGTACGGTCAAACTTCATATGTAACCGAGTTATCCATTGTGAAGATTAATTTTGAGCCGTCCAACTCCATTGATCTCAAATCCATTTGGAACATGATCAAACTCAGTTGGATTTGACCCGCAATGGCAAAGGGTCGGATCCTTCAAAAAGAAGCTAGTATTAAGTTGGGTTGTGATAAAGCACATTGATAATAATAATGATTAGAAGCACCACAAAAACAGCGGTTAAAATACTGTTTATCTCCCGCGAAAAAGCTCTTCATAAACCATTTCTTTATCCCCCTCTCTTTCTCTTTCAGCACTGGAAAGCCAAACTCTCTCTCAACACACCCACTTCCCTTCCCACTACTTTTTGGTCTCTCTTTATCAAGATTATTACCTTTTTTTTTTTGCAGCAATATTGATTTCAACAACAATTGTCCCGGAAAACCCGCTGATCATCGATCGGAAAAGAAGCTTTTACCAGACAAAAACAATGGTGAAAGAAACTGAGTATTATGATATTTTGGGTGTCACCCCCTCTGCTTCTGTCGATGAAATCCGCAAGGCTTATTATCTAAAGGTCTTTTTTATTTTCTGAATTTATGTTTTTGCTTCAATCAAGAACTTAGCTAATATGATAATGCAGACCAGTATGATATATATGATATGTTATGCCTTTGTGTGTATATGATTAGATATAGCTGTATGACTGATAATGTAATGTATACTCAGTGTTCGACAATATTCTTCTATGAGTTGGGGAGATTCGTTTGTTGGGCTATCAAAACGTCAATTTTTTCATTTCCTTTTGTCAGATTCGTTCAGTTCATACGGCATAACGACCACACACATACATATAGGATGCACACTGAATGTTGTTTAATGGTGATGTCTGTAGGAGATAAAATCTCTCAGTATTTCACTAGCTATGCCGACGTTTGATCTTTAATTACTCGTGCATGTACAATGAGTCATTCTTGTGAAAAAAAGCGTTTTACACTAAGCTATAGAAAAACGTGTTTTTTACAATTGCCTTCTCTAACATTATCATGTGCCTATTCTAATATTATAAAGTGTCTGTTGTAATATTACACTTATAAATATTCACGCATGCACTTTTATACACTCAGACACTTTTAGAGGTATTGTTATGATTGCCATATTCAAGCAGGCACTTTTATACACTCAAATAGTCACTTTTAGAGGTAGTGTTATGATTGTCCGTTGTAGTGTTAAGACTGCCTTTCGTAGTGCTGAAAAGTGCCTCTGTAGTGTTGAAATATGCCTCTTACATTCTAAACAAATGGTTGGTGAGCTTTTAAAAGTTAAAAAACATGTGTCTGCCTTAATGTTAACGACTGCCTCCAGTAGTATTGAAAACTGCCTCTTGTAGTGTTAAAAAGTGTCAGCTGAGTTTTATAAGTTCCAGTTATTCACAGCAATGCCACTGCGTCTTTTAAGTAACGTTCCGCTTATTTACAAAAATGCCACTCCGCATAGGAAAAACACGTTTTACACTAAAACGCGTGTAAAACGCGTTTTTCCTAAGATTTTCTGATATACAATATCTAACTTTTTACAATTATTCGTGGACATTAGTAAAATCAATATTGGGCGTATTTTTACTTTTAATTTTGTTATGTGTTGGACAGGCAAGGCAAGTTCATCCAGACAAAAACCCAAATGACCCTCAAGCTGCTGAGAGATTTCAGGCAAGCCCATTGTTTCTTTTGTAGACTTCCTAAAGCAATAACATGAGCAAGTCTGTATTTTGTTGTTTAATCTAACGATCAAAATCAGGCTTTTGTCATTAGACTTGGACCAATACAATCAAATATACATTGGCCTATATATATATATATATACATATCCCTTAAGTGATCTATCTCGCTCTAAGCAGGTTCTAGGGGAGGCTTATCAGGTTTTGAGTGATCCGATGCAGAGAGATGCATATGATCGTAACGGGAAGAACTCTGTATCTAGGTATTCTTCTTCTTGCAGTTTTCATATATACTCGATGCAAATATAGTACTCCCTCTGAAGGTCTAAAACTAATCAAATTTACTTTCGGTCAATACCAATTTTTCTTTAAAAAAAAATAAAATAAAAAAATTGACATTCATTTTGGTACGGACTGAGCAACTGATATAGTGGTATCAAATGTATTTCCTATGCGAATCTCACTTATAATGTGTTATTTGACAGGGAAACCATTGTTGATCCAACTGCTGTATTTACCCTTCTTTTTGGAAGTGAACTGTTTGAAGACTACATTGGACATTTAGCGGTTGCAACAATGGCTTCCTCTGAGTTTGTAGGTGGTGAAAGTGGCGACCCGGAGATACTGCATGAAAGGTTAAAGGCAAGTATGCCGGTCGCATAATTCTATAAATCTGTTTAGGGATGACCAAACACGGTTCCGGTTACGGTTCCGGTTCGGAACCGCCGGTTCCGGTTCGGCTTTTATGTGAACCTTAACCGGCCCTTGGTTACACCGGTTCCGGTTGTCACAATCCGGTTCCGGTTCGATTCCGGTCCGG
This sequence comes from Campanula takesimana, assembly GCA_026119855.1. Classification (NCBI taxonomy): domain Eukaryota; kingdom Viridiplantae; phylum Streptophyta; class Magnoliopsida; order Asterales; family Campanulaceae; genus Campanula; species Campanula takesimana. Next base: position 1,706,015 of record JAOWBW010000094.1, on the reverse strand, counting down.
GTCCGGTTCGGTTCCACGGTTCATTTTTTTATGGTTTTTTAACGGTTAATTCTGATGAAACTGTTAGAAATCAGTCAAAACACATTTTTATTATTTTCATTCACTGATTTTGGCAAAAAAATCAGTCAAAACACAACTTTTCTTGTCAACCTTCCATTAGTAACGGTTAATTCTGATGAAACTGTTCGAAATCTAATGATTTTGATGGTTTTTTAACGGTTTTACTGACGGTTCAGACGGTTCCGGTTCGCGGTTTGGTTGGGCGGTTCGGAACCGCCGGTTCACGGTTTTTTGGGGGGTTGAACCTTAACCGGCCCTTATTCAAAACGGTTCCGGTTCCCAAGGTTCCGGTTTTCGTGACGGTTCATGGCGGTTACGGTTTTTTCGGTTCCGGTTCCGGGCCGGTTCGACGGTTCCGGTCCGGTTTGGCCATCCCTAAATCTGTTTTCTTATATGAGACTTTTTACAGAGTTGGTGAGAGTTGTTCTGATTCAAACTCAGGTTGTGCAAAAAGAAAGGGAAGAAAAGCTAGCTACAACATTGAAAAACATTCTTCACCAATATGTCCGAGGTGACAAAAAAGGATTCTTACAACATGCTGAAAGCGAAGCGAAAAGGCTTTCGCAAACAGGTCAGTCACGAGTAATACTCCGTACCTGTTAAAATTTAATTATATGGAGGATATATTATTGACGAGTAGTACTTCTTTATGGGAGTAAACTGCACATTGGTCCCTGTACTAGACCTCCTTTTCAAGATTAGTCATAGACTCATAGTATAAGAAAATTACTCGGTAACATTGTACTAGTGAATTTGACGGAATGGGTCATTCTGTTACATTCCGTTAAGTTTCAGCAGTTAAGTGCATCATAATTGAGCTGTTGATGTTGCAGCATTTGGAGCCAACATTCTACACACGATTGGGTACATATACGCAAGACAGGCAGCACAAGAGCTTGGAAAGAAGGCAATGTATCTTGGGGTGCCATTCATGGCTGAGTGGGTTAAAACCAAAGGCCATCTCTGGAAATCACAAATTAGTGCTGCAAGAGGTAACGTTTTCACCAAGACACTCTCAAAAAATTAAGAAGCGTTTTCCTTATTTTATGCATTTTGCTCGTGTGTTAATTGCATGTATGTATCAAGTTTAGCTGATCATTTGGTGTAAGAGAATTTTTTGCAGGGGCAATTCAGTTGCTGCAACTTCAGGAAGATGTGCGTCGTCAGTTCAAAATGGATGGGAGTGGCCCTGAAAACGACGTTGAATCACATTTGAGGTTGAACAAAGACACCCTCATGAACTCGTTATGGAAGCTCAATGTAGTGGACATTGAAATAACCCTTTTACATGTTTGCCAAATGGTATTTTATTTTCTTTCCGCCTCTCAAGTCTCAAGTTCCTTAATTTCAATTTCTCCATATCTGCGTTTTCCTTCACGAGTTCAGAAATTGTATAAGAAGGTACTATTATTTTCATGGTTGAACGCACTAACTTTACTTGTGTGCAGGTTCTCCACGAAACCAATGTCAAAAAGGAAGAACTTAAACAGCGTGCAGTGGCTCTCAAACTTCTTGGCAAGGCATTTCAGGTAGGATTCATGCATAAATTAACATTAATCCTTGATTTGCAAACATAAATATCAATATGCAGAACAAGAATCGCACCATATCTTTCATTTTACGTGCTTGTGTGCTTCTCTTTGTGTTTCTTGTAGGAGGAAAAAGATAAACAAAGTGGTGGAACGTCAAAGAAGAAAATCGCGTCAGATATGAACGCAGATTCAAGCAGTTCTGACAGCAGTGATGAGGAGGAGGAATCACCAAGAATACTTAACTATCGTACTCCTATGCTCACTCAGGTACATTCGTTATTTGATTTCATATGATGCGTTATTTTTTTTTTTTTTTTTTTTTTTAAACATCCAAAGTTCCAAACCCCATTACATTTTTCACAAAATATGAATTTGGGCAGCATTATCGTAGGGGTATTTGTTTGGATCTATGTCAACAGCAACAAAATGGTTTACAAATATGAATTTTCTGATTTGACAGGGGATAGGAAGACTGTTCAGATGCTTGTGTAATCCAGCATATGATGTAGATGATGGGGACGATGAGATTGTTTATAAGAGCAAATGACTGACGACAAAAACATGTTTGGCAGATTTCAAGAATCGTGTTTGTTTATGCTTCAATACGCGTTAAAAGATTGAATTTAGGTTCGGTTGAGCTTGAACATGGAAAAACAAATATGAAAGCAGAAAACGCGTAGGCCAATTCATGTTGTCTGCATTTCTGCAGAAATTCTGGATTGCAACTATACTGGTTGAATGTATGTTTCCCTAGAGAGTGATCTCAACTTTTGCATCCCTTTTTACCATCACAATTTATGTCTCATTTTGCAGCAAACAATTATTTGATTTGAAAACAATCATTTCTCTTTCCATATAAACCGAGTTCACACTAGCATTGACGGTACTTTTTCATTTTCCCATTTTACCTCGCAGCATTGCCAATAAAGACCGTGTTTATTGGCAATTTTTCTCAGAAGTATTAAAAAGAAAATATGACATTTATTTTAGTACCGGAAATAAATTAATCTTTTCTCTTGGGCATATACAGTTAAACTTCAGAATCAGACGTACATACAGGATCTGGACCAACAAGACCACTTGATACATAGTTACACACATACTCCAACATAAAGCAAGCTTTATTACACAAATATGGAATGGGGAAAATAGTTCAGATTAATTAATATAATTCCCAGCGTTTTGTTCTTACATACATAAGATTGTCATTGCAATTTATTAGAAATCAGATAAATAAGCTGTACAAACATAGTCCCGATCATCTGTCAGATCACGATTATCTGTCAGATCGATACAAATGAAAACGTCTCTCACAGAAGAACAAAGTATTCACAAGTTCAAAGTCCCAACAAAGTCCGCCACATAACCTCCAATACTCCATCATACCAACAACACAACAAATATATACCAGATCTAACTTCCCCCACCCCTACCCCCAACCTTATACGATGGTGGTTTTAATGAGCAGGGTTGGATAGTCTGTTTGCTGTACGGTGAAAGGCACAGGCGCAATGTACAGAAGTTAAGTTGAGACAACCACTAATGATGAGGGAATGCCTTCCCGGGCAAGTGTGGAGTGATGGGAAAGAGTCGCATAATGCTTGTACAGCTGGAGGGGTGAGAGCTGTACACTGACTGATGTTCAAATTCATAAGGCCTTCGTCCTCGTACCTGCTTTTCTTCACAGACTCCCACATTTCATGCTTGTTCTTTACTCTACTATGAGCCAACGCGTACATTGCCCTGTCCGTCAAGTTCTGACAGTAGTATAAACCGAGGGACCGGAGATGAAGGCAATTGTTTGCAAGAGCTATCACACTTTCATCTGCAACAAATACAAAAGATCAAGAAAGTCAGTAATTGAACAACAAAAGTTACTCCCTCCGTCCCAAAATGATACCCTCATTTCCCTTTTTTGCTTGTCCCAGAAAGTTAGTCTCCTTTCCAAGACTTTCAATGTAACCTTAATATGTTTGAAAAATCAAACGGGACTATCATTTTGGGACAGAGGGAGTATTAAGCAAGGTTAAATATATTTTTTTTGGAAAAATGGTGCTACAAAAGCTCCCACAATGGATCTAACCAAGGGAAGGGCAGGTCCCACATGGGCTTAAAATCAATAACATGGTGATTTCAGAATTTGCACTAATGGTTGAATACACTAAAAAGTTCAATTCAGACAAACAGGTCACTGGAAACTCAAGCTCTAAATACAAGGGTTTAATATCGTCATTTAACTAGTACCCTCAATGCAGAGGCGGACCTACCTTATAGGTTAAGGGGGCCGCGGCCCTCGTTCCTCAAAAAAAAAAAAGTGCAATTTTTGTAAATTTTAAATTAATTAGTGCAACAAATTAAACTTTGCCCCCTTTTCAGGGAAGAAAAAAATACACTAAATTTTTTTCTTGCCCCCTTACAATAATAAAAATAATTTTGCCACCTTTAAAAAAAATCCTGGGTCCGCCACTGCCTCAATGAGAAGGTAACTGGGGTTCAAGTAAATGAAAATATATACTCTTGGCTCTACCTGAAGTAATTGAAGTTTACTCGATCATCGTGAAATAGAAAGTTAACTCTTTGAGAGAAATCCATTCACAGTGAAGACTAAACAAGTAAACATGCTCCCACGGATTATAGTTAAGTAGGACAGCAATAAGCCTCTGGCCAATGTCATAAAAGAACCCTTATCCAACAGTTGGCCATGTATTTATGCTCTCTTTTTGGTCTATTTATATTCTATGGTGGGGTTAGGCTTCTATCACTCTAATGCCTAACAAATTTCCCACACAACAGGGCCACATTGATCAGGACACAATCACTTAGACATTTCATCATTCTAGCAGCTTATTAGCTTATTATAATAACTGCTTCATTACCAATGAGATTGGGTTATAAAACTCTACTCCCTCCGTCCCAAAATGAATGACCGAGCTTGTTCTTCGATCAAGAGCAAATTTGGTCCCAAAATGAATGACCGAATTTGCTCGGAGGTAGTAGTTAAGTAAAGTAGTTTTCACAAGGGTAGTTGCTAATTTCTGAACACCTCTGCCAAGGATGTACAATATTTCTACTTTTCTAGTAACTAAAATATAAATCAAATCTCAGAAAGGAAAATAGAAAAAAAAAAAAAGTGAAGGGGCATGGCTGATGTAAAAAGGACTAGGAGAGAAGAAGATAGAGAAGCAGCATATAGCCTCCTTATATCCATTTAAGGAGGATCCAATGTGTCAATAGTGGAGTAAATATCCCAAGAAAGATCAATGTAAGAAACATCAGTCAACAATCAAGAATTAACCATAACTCTGGTTCAGTAAAAACAAAGACCTGCAAGCAAACAAGAAACTCTATGCAAATCTAAAAAAACTCTGTACTATGAAAGAGTTCTATAGGATAAAATTCATGATAATGACATCTTAACTGGACAATAGGGCATGCTAGTACGAGAATTACCTGTTATAAGAACACAGCCACACAAATCAAGGGCACGCAGATGAGGGCATCCATATGCTAAACTCATCACCCCCGCATCACCGACTTTCTCACACCACCCCAAACTTAGTGAATGCAACTGACTGCAATTATATCCAATAGCCTGTTCAAAAGAAAAAAAAAAAGAATGTTTATATAGATATAGCTGTCACGGACGGCTTATATACAACCTAACAAGTTTAACCTCATTTACCTTCAAAGCCCTGTCGGATGCAGCTTTCACACATCCGCAAAGATTCAAAATTTTCAATTTTCTGCAATACCCACTGAGATACTCAAGTGCAACATCACTAAAGGCCGAGCATCCACTGATATTGAGCTTGATAAGGTTTGGACAACCATGAGCCAAAGCATAAAGGGAACGGTCACTAAGTTTGAAGCTTTTGCTGAGGTCAAGATCCTCTAGTTCATGACAGTAACTTGCTATGGCTTCTACTGCATTATCCTCAAGTTGTGGTTTATCTTGGCGAAGAACTAGTACCTTTAATTTTGTAAGTTTGGGAGCAAGTGATAGCACCAAATCATTCAAGTTGTTCTTGCACCTGAAGATGACAATTCATAGTTAGAAGAACCAATAAGTCAAAACCTTGAACGGGTTGACTACAAAGGATAATAAATATGTTTGTGGACTAAGTGTAAATCTGACATAATACTCCCTCCGTCCCAAAAGGATCATCGCATTTGACTATTTAAACTTTTTAAGAATATGAAACACTTACTTCACTAGCCATGCTTTTGTTTATGCACTTTTAAGCTCAAATCGTAGAAATAGGAAGAACTTTTTTGGGACAATGAGAAATGGGAAATGAGAAGATCATTTTGGGACGGAGGGAGTATTAGACTATTAGCTACTGGAAAACATTTCTACTGTCCTTCCTTACACACATAAGCTGCTCACAGCCTTTTCATTCACCATGGTCAATTCTAACATAACCCAGAACTTTAAAAAAAAAAAAAAACTATTCCAATTCCTACACGAAATTCTAGCAGGAAAATTAAAAGATTAACTTGTTTTCAAAATAAAAAAAACAAGGCTTTCATCCATATTTCATACAATGGCCAGGGTCAAAACAAGGAAGAATGTTGTGCCATGATTGGAATATGCTTGAGCCTTTTATGATCCTGACAAGGTACATAAGGATGCAACTGAGCAACATCCTAAACTTATAGTACTCGTTATAATGAAAATGAAAGATCCTTTTTCCAGAATCCAATTTTACAAATATATAATCACTCATCATCAGTTTAAAGGGGTTCCGTGGTGCCATCTTATATGTCAAATAAGCAGATTCTATATTCTCTAAAGCTTGATAGAAACTTTTAAGGTCTCAAGCCATTTCATGGATAAAAAGAGGCAGTCACAATCCAAGAAAGACATATTTTACATGTAAAATCATCAAAAAGTACACAAACCCTAGTACCATAAAAACTTTCTGAACACAAAGAACATGAAAAATGACTTATCACATAAATTCCTTAAACCAAGGTAGGCATATATTCAAACAAAACATATTTGTTTAAAAAAAAAATTAAAAAAAAAATTTAATAAATAGCCCACGCACAACAAAAGAGGAAGAAAAATAAGAATAGATACCAAGAGAGTGATAAATGGGTGAGACCCTGGGAAATGGCCTCTCTCCAGCCACTACAAACCCCAGAAGCAACGATGGCCGTCCGATCATCCACCAATGACACAATCCTCATCAACAACTCCATGGGAATGTCTTTCCACTCAGTGATCACCCTCCCACCTCCCCCAAACACCATCAGCTTATCAAAACACATCTCCAACTCCTCATTCCCCATCATCAAACCCCAATTTTTATTTTTATTTTTTTACCAAATTCTCCCTTCAACCCCAAAATCAGATAGCTCCTCTTCTTGTTTCTGCCACCAAGACAATAACGTCAATAAATAGATAAAGATGAAAGTTATGATGATATAAAAACAATTTCCAAGGCGGTAAAATTAGAGAGAGAGAGAGAGAGAGAAACGACAATAAATAGCATCCATCTGTCAAGATTATAGAGACTCTGCACATATGTAAAACCCAACTCATCTACCTTAATCCCCAAATATTTTACAGTTGCTGAATAGTAAAACAGAACAGAGCAGGAGGCATAGGGGCAAAAATTGGAAAATTGAAAGAGAAGAACTTTCTCGAGAAAACAAAACATGCTTACTCCAACAAATGGGATAAAGTGCATAAATTTACTCAAAAATGGGAAAAGAATTGATCTTTGCAATAAATATTCAAAACCCATATCTTAATTATGATGAAAATTGCTCATTACAAGTTCTTGATGAAAATGAAATGATCAAAGTCCACACACACATACCCATATGATATGATCACAAAACCAGCAGTTCCATATTGATGAATTGAAGACATATATGTACATACAGGATATATATATATATATAGACTAGGGAGAGGGGTGGGGGGGGGGGGGATTAGAAGTTACTAGTAGTACCTTGTAACGGGTGTAATAATATAATTAAAGCTTCTTCTGTTCTGTAATAGCTGGGGAAAGGAGAGTTGAAAACTCGAAAGAGGGAGAGGAAAGAGAGAAAAAGAAACGTACGGGAGTGAATAAAATGGACGATGCGTCAGAAGCCACGTGTATGGTCTCGATGGGAACATGTGGGGTCCAGGACACTCCTTACTTCATTCATTTAGGAGGGAGACCCTATTTTGTTTAACCGTTCTTTCTTTCTCCTTCTCTTTTCTTTCTCCTTGCGAAATTGCTGATTTGACGTCCGGGATGCCCCGGAAGGGCGTGGGTGGGTAGGTACAAAAAAATAGAAAAAGTACTCTCTCCGCCCAGCCTAAGGTTCTGAGTTTGACTTTACACGAAGATTAAGAAAAAATAAATGTTATGAGTTTGAAAAAGTAAGTAAAAGAAAGTAGGAGAGATAAAGTGGGTAGGGACTTTTTGTTGTGAGAATGACAAGTGGGTTTCATAGTCCATTTTAGGTAATAAAGCAACTAAGAACCTTAGGCTGGGACAGACCAAAAAAGAAAGTAAGAACCTTAGGTTGAGACGGAGGGAGTAATTTATATCCTTTTTTTAATCATAAATATAAGTACAAAAATAAATTAAGAACTTGCTGCGAGTAAGTATAATGAATTGGTTTTCATGCGCGAGAACAATTTTAATTGGAAATCTATACTATAGTATTTTAAAGTTGAGTGTGTTTTGGGGGGAAATTAGTTCCTCCATAAGTTATAAAAAGTCATGTTTTTATCCTTATACCCTAAACATGAAACCCTAAAACCTAAACCTGAAACCCCAAATCCTAAAGCTTAAACCCTATAAAAACAGGACTTTTTATAACTTATGAAGGAACTAGTTTCCCCCAATATTTTCTCAAGTTTGTGAAACTTACATTGGGAATGACACGTAAGCCAAAAATGGGTTTATTTTGATTTAGAGGGTGCTATGTAATATGACTTTTGGAATCATTGAGACTTTTGGCATTCTCCTAAGTAAAAATAATAGGTAATAGCCATAGGTATGATACTAGGCAATTTAATGATTCTATAAGAAGATAAGAAGAGATTTATATCTAATAGAATATGTAATCTTATATATAGAGTATTAGACTAAGTAGACATATACTCTTATATACTCCCTCCGTCCCATCTCACTTGAGACTTATTTCCATTTTGGTCCATCCCACTTAACTTGAGACTTCCCAAAATGGAAATATTTTTATAATTTTATATTCAATCTAACCCATCCACTCATTCTCTCTCTTCATTTTCCACCACACATTTCACTCAACCAACCTACTATTAACCCCACTCATTCCATCTCTTCATTTTTTTCCACACATTTTCCTTATTTTATTATTTTTCCTTAGTTATTGTGCCCACCTCTTAGGTCTCAAATGAGGTGGGACGGAGGGAGTATAGAGTATTAGACTAGGTAGGGTTTGGATGCATTAAAGAACAATTCATTAAGAAGTGACTTTTTAGTTTTTGACTATTCAAATTTTCATAATTCAATGACTTTGATTCTTTCATGTATTCTAAGAGACAACATATTATTCAAAACCATTGAATTATGATGGAATTCTTAAAGTTTAAAGTATCAAGTGTACTTGAAATCATAAAAAATGAAAAGATAAGATGAATCATTGTAATAAATAAGGCTAAAATCTAAAAAGTCTCTAACTTACATTTTATTAATATGACTTGCATTTATGCTAATGTAGATAACCCGGGGGGAAGTACGGCTTGGCTAGAGCGGTGATGTTATCCTAGGATGTCTATTTGTGTTTTAGATTGTTTAGAGTCGCCACCTATGATTTAGAGGAACATAAGAAAAACCTAATGTGTAGCCTAAGTTTGATTACGAAAACAGAGATTCTTGTTATGAAGTTCGGGGGTTAGGTTACGAGATGGGAAGTACTTAAACACCCATCTCACACAACTAATGTTGGTCTTGCTTGTTCAAAGTCTACATAATTAAAATGTTCTTCCTATTCTTAATAATGATAAAAGGTGGGTTGGAAAAGGGGTATTTGGAATGTGGGGAGAAAACTCCTTGACCAACTTCAATATAGTGAAGTGATCGTTGGTGTCATGTCCCAAAATGGTTTGGGTGATTGCACGATTGATCAAAATAAAAGAGAAATAGAAGGGATGAAGTAGAGAAAAGAGAGAAGAGTAGCCTTTTACTTAAGCTTCAAAAGAACTTCAAACACTTCTTGGAGAAAGCCTTAAAAATGATAAAAATACTCCTTTTGGTAGAGTTTCTTTATGTGGAAAAAAGGTCTAAATGTCCTCTTGAGTATAGTTTTTTTCCTTCCAAAAAGAGTCCTTTGAAATGGTGGAGAAGAGAGGTTTATATAGGTGTAAAACTGGTGTTTTTGGTGCCAAAACGAGGTCACAAAGAAATCTTTCCCGGGCAAAATCATGTAAAATGAGCAAGGGAGGGATTCTTGGACAGAATCTGTAACTGACGCCTAGAGGCGCGCCCCCTGCCTTGCTGGCGGGACGTGCGCGCTTCTGACCCTTACGGGCAGAGGCGCGCGACTTCGAGATGGAATTTTCGACAGAATGGACTAGAAAGTCAGCCCTATTATTCAATTTAGTCCCTGGACTTAACGAAGTAAGTCAAGAACTTAACGATAGTAACAAAAACTAATGAGAAACACTTAAAATAGGGAGAAACACAAGATCAACCGTGCAATCGGGGTGAGCGGTACAAGGCGGGGTGTCTACAGAGCCCCTTGGCGACGTGGATTGCAAAGCAAAACGCATCGACGAAAGAAAGTACACCCGCCGAGGACATCACCAAGAAAAAGCAAAGACTCGATGAAAGCAGGAATTTAAAATTGCGAGAGATAGGGGTGCGCTTCCTGTGTGAGCGGAATTTGTTGATAGGGGAGGTGGCATGATCCGTTTGTAAATCTGCTGGTTGAATCCGTTAGTGAATCCATTGAATGAGTCCGTTAGTGAACCCTGTTGACGAATCCGTTAGTGAATCCGTTGGATGAATCCGTTAGTGAATCCATTGAATGAGTCCGTTAGTGAACCCTGTTGATGAATCCGTTAGTGAATCCACTTGATGAATCCGTTAGTGAATCCCTTGAATGATTCCGTTTGTGAACCATGTTGACGAATCCATTAGTGAATCCGCTTGATGAATCCGTTAGTGAATCCATTGAATGAGTCCGTTAGTGAACCCCGTTGACGAATCCGTTAGTGAATCCTCTTGATGAATCCGTTAGTGAATCCATTTGTAGACACCCCGCCTTGGACCGCTCACCCCGATTGCACATTTGATTTTGTGTTTCTCCCTATTTTAAGTGTTTCTCGTGAGTTTATGTTACTTTCGTTAAGTTCAGGGACTAAACCGAATAACAAGGCTGACTTTCTAGTCCATTCTGTCGAAAAAGCCATCTCTGAGTCGCGCGCCTCCGACCATAGGAGCCAGACGCGCGCGCCTTCCACCCCCAAGGTAGGAAGCGCGCGCCTCTGGGCGTCAGTTACAGATTTCTGTCCAAGAATCTCTCCCTTGATCATCTTACATGATTTTGCCCAGGAAAGACTTCTTGGTGACTGAGTTTTGGCACCAAAAACATACATTTTTTACCTATAAAAACATCCCTTTTTCACCATTTTCAGGGACCGAAAATTCTCTCTACGAAAACTATACCGAAATCATTCCCAAGGTGTTATCCAAAGTATTTCACAAATAAGTGTTTGAAGTTCTTCGAAGCATAGGTAAAAGTCTATTTTCTTCCTTTTCTTCTCTACTTCATCTCTTCTCTCTTTTACTTTAATCAACGTGCAATCACCCAAACATTTTGGGATATGACACCGGAGACTACTTCACTTCATTGAAGCTAGTAAAGGAGTTATCTCTATACATTTCAAACACCCCTTTTAAACCCCCTTTTATTATAGTCAAAAATAGGAAGAACATCATTTCATTTATGTAGACTTTGATCAAGCAAGACCAACATTAGTTGGGCGAGGTGGGTGTTTAATTACTTCCCATATCGTAACCTAACCTCCGAACCTCCAAACAAGAATTTCTGTTTTCATAATCAAACTTAGGCTATACATTAGTTTTTTCTTATGTTCCTCTAAAACATAGGTGGTGACTCTAAAACACAAATAGACACCCTAGGAATAACTCGTGTGCTCTAGCCAAGCCGTGCCCTCCCGGGGTATCTACAGTGGCGACTCTGCTGGGGATGCTTGAAGGTTAAACTTGCGTTTCTGATCAAGGTCTACATTTTTTTGGGCATTCTGGTTCCTGATGGGGGAAGCATGCGCCTCTGGCCTTTTTGGCCTAAGGCGCGCGCGTCCCACATCAATGACCAGAATCGCCCGCCTCCCATATGTTCTTCCTATTTTTGTTTTTTTTTTCTACACTAATCATTTTTGCAGGGGTTACAATGCATATTCAGGACCAGGGCAATCACCTGAGTCCAAAGTCTGACAGTCTGACAGGTTTGCCCAGAAGCGGGCGCCTCCTATAGATACTGCGCCATACACGTGCTTCCCACACACGAGCCAAAGGCGCGCGCTTCTAGGTAGTTTTCCAGAACAGGAACAGGTTCCCAGAACAGAGCAGAATGATGGGGTGTGGGCATAGTTGCCTGCATCAGGACTGATTTGGACCTCTTAAACTGATTTGTTTTGTCTTTTATCGGTCACACGGGTGATTCGAGAGTTGTAATTACGTGCTTATTTGTTTTTCTTTCATAAAAAAATTAAAAAAAAAATGTTTTGTCACATGTTGGACCTCACACTACGTGCACAAATTCCTATAAATTGCTCACTATCGAGTCGCACAAGTCTAACCCCAAACCCGTCGAGGCCCGTCCTTGGAAGTTTCAAGCTCCACCCGACCTTGACTCTTTCGAAGCGGTAAACCTCAACCCGTGGCGTAGTTCATGACTACATGCCGGGGGTGACCTTAAGCCTCTCATGTGCCGAGATTTCCCTAAACTAATGTCTTCAAAACATACATGCCAAGTGGTTATCATGGACGAAATAAAAAAAGCCGTCCCCAAGTAGTTATTATGGACGAAAATAAAAATCCGTCCCCGCATGTATGCTTTACTACATTAATTTAGTTTAATCCCGACATGTGTATGATTCACAAGTGTGATGGAATCCGATGAATATATGGGACCGCGAGAAGGTCTATATGCTAGTGTTACGATTCCATTATTTCCTTAGAAGCTCAAAAAGGACTCCGTCCCTCCGACTTATAAAAAGAAGTCTTTTCTTTATATGGTTTGAGTCGTGTGCCCACTGTGTGTTCTAAACCTCTTCATGGACCGAAAGTGTTACTCAAGACTGACAAGGGTCTCTTCTGCAATATAGGTTCAATTGGTACTTACCGTGTCTACCAGGATTCATCAAATCGGTTAGTTCGTGAAGAGATTACTCCAACAGCACCGACAGCAACCATGACCGGTAGCAGCAACACCATGTCTCTCGAACAACTTTCAGCTATGGTCCAAGTGCTCCATGATCAAGTCTCCACTCTTAATAAAGAGGCCCAAAACAAGGATGATCTTTGGCAATCTCACCTCAACAATCAAAGGGAAGCCCACTAGGCCGAAATGGAGCAAATGAAAGAGAAGCTCACCAAGCTTGCCAAGGGTAAGGACAAGAAAGACAATGAAGAGTCTGAGTGGACCCAAGGCTTATTTGAGAGCCCTTATGTTAGTGCCCGCACCAAGAAAATGGGGAACCAAGCATTGAGAACAATGAGCACAAGATGGTTGATTCAATTATGGCTTACATAGATCAACGCTTCAATTTCCTCAATGTGGGGAAAAGTCCCGACACGAGCGTTTATCAGTCCTCCATTCTCATGAGCACAATGACCGCTCTCCCCGACAAGTTCAAAATGCCCGACATCAGCAAGTTTAAGGGCAACTCTTGTCCCATGGCACACATCGAGACTTACATTTGGGCTATGGTACCGAAGAAGGTCTCTCCTAAAGTTATGGCACAATGCGTCCCTCTTACTCTCGAGGGGGCGGCAAAGGATTGGTATGCTACTCTCCCACTCACAGTCCGTCTTGATTGGGACGCCGCCATGCTTACCTTCAAAAGTCAATACCAAGGCAACACCACCCACCGGCTAACCAAGAAAGAGCTCGAGAACACTACTCAAAAGGACAATGAATCCTTCATTGACTTCACGAGAACGTGGAATGACAAGCTTGCCAAGATTGTCGAGAGGCCTAACACCAAAGAGGAAATGGACATCTTCCTTAAGTGTCTAAAGATTGATCTCCGCACCCACCTAAGTGGGGCTTGCTATGCTGATTTCTCTCAAATGTATGAGGCGGGAATCCGAATGGATGAGTTGCTCAAGGAGATCAAGAAAAATGCTCCTAGCTTCCGTTACAAGGCCGCCTCTAACTCCACAAAAGAGGCTTCAGTCAATGACGTCACTGCCGACAAGGGAATTACAAAAGGGTTCCTCCACCACAAGGCAAGAAATTTCAAGATGATCGTGTCTACCCTCCTCTCCAAGGCATGACTATCACCGAGGCCTTCGAAGCTCTCAAGGCCAAAGGGCAAGTTACTCCTCTCCAAGGATACAAACCCAATACGATACCTCCCAACCATGCCTACCACAAGCATTGTGGCTACCACCAACATAGTGGCCACACCAACGAGGAATGCTTTGTCCTCCGCAATTTCATTCAAGATCTCATAGACAAGAAAGAGTTCATAGTGCCTAGTGGCGATGATGTCAATGTAATAGAGTTAGGAGAGTTTGAGGAGACCACTCATTCAATCCCAATTATGAATGAGGTCTCCAAAGTGATGAATAAATTTGACAATTATTGTTACGTTCTGACTTATGATGAGGTAATGAGGGAAGTACTAGAGAATAGGAAAAGGAGGCAAGATGGGAACGTCAACATGCTAACTCGATCCGGACGAGTCATAGCAAACAATCCTACTACTTCTGCACCAAGCACCTCTTCTCAAAGATCGCAAGCTCGCGACGCTCCCGAAGACCCTTTATTGGTTTAACTCAAGAAAACTCAAGTCAACATCTCCATTTAGGACCTCATTGCATCCTCAAAGAAGCACCGAGATCTTGTCATCAGTAATCTCGATGACACATCAGTCTCTCCTGAAACAACTCCCGAGGACCTCACTGCAATGATAGGCCACATTCATTTTGGCAATGTCATCACTTTTGCCGACATGGACCTTCCACCATTTGGGTCTGATCACAATGAAGCCATTTATCTCAAAGTAAGAGCAAGGGGGAGACATATTTCAAGAGTCTTGGTCGACGGTGGTTCCGCACTCAACTTGATGCCCGGCCGAATCATGGGCATACTGGGGCTTAAGAATTCAGACTTAAAGCCTTCTACTCAAGTGATCCGAGGTTACGACAGCACTGCCCGCACAGTCATGGGTATGGTGGAAATAGACATTGAGTTTGGAAGCATGGTCATGTCCGTCCCGTTCCAAGTGCTCGATGTGCCCTCCTCATTCAATTTTCTCTTGGGCCGACCATGGATACACAGTTCTAATGCTGTCCCTTCGACTCTCCATCAGCGTGTCAAGTTCAGAAATAGGGATGAAATAGTGACCATCATGGCGGAAAACGTCACTATCCACAGAAAAGGGGAACCCGTCTACCAAGTCCAAAACTGTTTAGAAGACTCCACCCTCTCAAGCGTCTCAATCAACGCCATCGATGAACAAGGGGGAAACGGATCATGGACCCTCGGCAATCACAAAGTCCTCGCATGATGAGGAATATGAATTACTTTCCTGGTTTAGGCCTAGGGAAATATCAACAAGGGAGAATGCAACCCATAGAGGTCCCATTTGTAAAAAACAAGTTCGGATTGGGGTACGAGCCCTCCAAAGATGACTTTAATTACGAGCAAGCCGTCAAGAATGAGAAGGCCCGAGCTCGGAGGGAAGGCCGTCATTATGAGATTCCCAATTTGAGACCTTATCACAAGACACTGAATGGATACTTTGTCTGTCAGGGGGAAGACGTCCCGTACGTGATCTTTCCCAAGTCATGGGTTAACAGCAAGGGCATCAGAAAGCCCGGTCTTTAAGTCTTTGCTGACTGTGAGATTCAGAAATCCAAAGGGGAACCAACTCCCATGTCGCCTCAAGAATGGTGGGGGGAAGAAAGTGACCATAGAGTCCGAAACAGATATTACCGTGGGGGAAGAATTGACGGATTTAGCTTCCATGTTCGAAGAATTGGCCATCATGGATGAGTGCCAAGTGAATGTCATCTACGACACCGACACGAGAAGGGAAACTATCAGCGAGATCTAGCCAAGCTCTGAGCCGATCAACAACTGGTATTCTACGAAGGGACCCGTGGTATCCGAGGAATTCTTGGTCGAGAAGATGGGTTGCATTCCGCGCAAGGTCATAAAGGAAGACTTGTTCACATTCACTTTCGAGTCCGAGCGTGTTTCCGATACCCTTACCTAAGAGGATATGGAGGCCATAGCCGAGCGTGTGTTCCCTTTCTTTGTTAATGAAAAAATTGATCTTTCTGAGTACCCCGAGATTGCAAACATCATGAATGATGAATTAACTAATAATGAATCTAATGAACTAGTTAATAACGATTCAAATAATGATGAAATAGACCACGAAAACACAACATACTTAAATGAACTTGCTCAACAGGTCCGTAGTCGTGGTGAAAATGGTCCAGGGGATGACGAAGAATTACATGTTGTTAATCTGGGTACCGACGAAGAGCCGAAGGAAACTAAGATCGGAAGCTTCTTCAAGGGGGAAGAGAAAGATAGATTGACTGCACTGCTTAAAGAGTTCGTGGATGTATTCGCATGGTCATATAAAGACATGCTGGGTTTGGACAGAAAGGTCGCAAAACACATGATTCCGATCAGAGACGATGCCAAGACAGTCAAACAGAAACTCAGAAAGATCAAGCCAGAATGGTATTTACAAGTCAAATAAGAGATAGAGAAGCTTCTCAGTATAGGCTTCATCAAAGTTATTTAGTATCCGACATGGTTAGCCAATGTGGTCACAGTCCGAAAGGCTAATGGTAAGGTCCGTGTATGTGTGGACTTCTGAGATTTGAACAAACCTTCTCCAAAGGATGACTTTCAACTACCCAACATTGACATGATAGTCGACTCCACTGCTGCCTACGAGGTCCGCTCGTTTGTGGATGGTTTTGCTGGGTACAATCAGATTCTCATGGCCGAGGAGGATCAACACAAGACTGATTTCACAACACCGTGGGGCACCTTTTGTTACACAGTTATGCCGTTCGGGTTAAGAAACGCTGGGGCTACTTATCAAAGGGTCGTGACAGACTTGTTCCACGACATGATTCACAAAGAGATCGAGGTCTACGTAGACGACATGATCATCCACTCTAGGGGGACCGACGGTCAATATTTGATCGACCTTCGCAAGTTCTTTGAAAGGCTTTGACAACACAAGATGAGGCCCAATCCCGCAAAGTGCACTTTTGGGGTTATCCGAGGCAAGGTTCTTGGTTACATGGTCACGGAAAGGGGAATTGAAGCGGATCCCTAAAAAATCAAGGCAATCATTGACATGCCTCCTCCCAAGACACAGAAAGAAATCAAAGGCTTCATGGGCAGACTTCAGTACATCAGTCGGTTTTTGCACCAGCTTACTTCCATGTGTGAGCCAATCTTAAAGCTACTCAAGAAGAATGTGGCTCTAGAATGGACCGACGCTTGCCAAGAATCTTTCGACCAAGTGAAGCATTACTTAACATGCCCCCCAGTCTTAGTTCCACCCCACGAGGAGAATCCTCTATTGCTCTACCTCACAGTGAATGATGAAGCCCTAGGGGCTATGCTAGCACAAGAGCAACGAGACTCCACAAAGGAGAATGCCATTTATTTTTTCAGTCGCCGATTTCAAGGGGGCGAAAAGAACTACTCCGTCTTGGAGAAGTCATGTGCGGCACTGGTTTGGGTTACTCAAAAGCTCAAACATTACATGGAAGCCTTTCCAATCAAGCTAGTAGCAAAAGTGGACCCGCTCTGCTACATCTTCGAGAAGCCTTTCATGTCAACAAGGATAGCCAAGTGGTACTTCATGCTCTCCGGCTATGATATCACTTACGTCACACTCAAATCCATCAGGGGGAAAGTGTTCAGTGATCAGCTTGCTGAATTTCCGTGTGACGAAGTGAAGGGGGAGGACTTACAGTTTCCCGACGAGCATTTGGTTTGCACTACAACCAAGGAAAATAAGTGGCAACTCTTTTTCGATGGCGCAGCCAATAAGCACGGTTATGGGATAAGAATGTTGCTTGTCGATCTAAAGGACATCTACACTCCAATTGCAATCCGTCTTGAATTCGAAGCTACCAACAAAATTGCCAAATATGAGGCATGCATAGCGGGGCTAGAAGCGGACCTAGAAAGAAATGTCACAGATCTAGAAGTATTCGGTGATTCCTTGCTCCTTATCAACCAGACATCGGGCAAATGGCGAATTCAAGACCCGACCCTCCAACAGTATGGTCAACATCTCGAGGAATTGGTTGAACAGTTCCAAGACGTCACGTTCAATTATTTACCGAGAGACAAGAACCGCTTGGCGCATTTTTTGACTTTCTCAATTATTTACCGAGAGACAAGAACAACATCATGTGCCGGTATGGTATTCCTCACAAGATCATCTCCGACAATGGGTCTCACTTTGAGAAAGAAATGGATGCACTTTTGGTTAACTACAAGATTACCAAGCACAAGTCATCCACGTACCATCCCAAGCCAATGGAGCGGTCGAAGCGGCAAATAAGACAATCGAGGTCATCATAGGGAAAATGGCTTCAACAGGAAGGGATTGGCCCGAGAAATTACCACTAGCATTGTGGGGCTACCACACGTCAATACGGTCAGCCACGGGAGAAACTTCGTACTCATTAGTTTATGGTTCTGAAGCCGTACTCCCAGTCGAACTCGAGGTTCCTTCTCTACGGGTCTTACTCGAGAACCAAGTCAACGAGGTTGATTGGATGCAAAGTCGGTACGAACAACTAGCCCTACTCAATGAAAAGAGGTTAAGAGTGTTTAACGCACAAGGGCTTATCAACAAAGAATGGCAAGGGCTTTCAACAAGAAAGTGAAGCCTCGAAATATCAAAGTGGGAGATGTAGTCCTAAGACAACATCCTCCCAATGCCATGAATCCCCTTAGGAAGTGGGGACCTCGATGGATCAGTACTTACGTGGTCAAGAAGATACTAAGCGGTGGTGCAGTCCAACTCGTAGACTTGGACGGTGATCAATTTCCAAAGGAGGTCAACCTCGACAAGCTCAAGAAGTTCTACGCTTAACAAATAAAGACCATTTTAAAAAAAAAACGCTCGTTAAGTTGAAAACCCGCAAGGGCGGCCTAGGCAAAAATTAGAGCAAGTGCAAAAAAAGAAGCCCGTTAGATTGAAAACCCGAAAGGGCGGTCTAGGCAAAAAACAGGGTGCACACAAAAAAAAAAAAAAAGGTCTTCATTTGTTTGAACTACGGAGACCTGAGCCTCTCTACGAGAGGAACGTAGGCAACCTTCGGGTGCGGTCTAAAACAATAAATTTTACCCAATCATGTCATAACAAAATGCAATTCTTATTCATCTCTTGAATTATTTTGATCATTACAAAGTATATGTTGAGCAATAAAAGACAATGAAAACATTAAATCCTAACAAGTGGTCTATTAATTGCAATCTTGGGGTACTAGGAAAAATCTAATTTTCTCTTAGCTTTCGAAGGGCCACTCGAACGACTCTCAATCCTACTCTTCTTGGGAGGTCTAGAAACGCTAAGACGGACCGAAACCTTCTGCGCAACAGAGCGCCTCCGAGCATAAAAGTCGTCCAAGGGAGTTCCAAAAGGGTCGGCTAGAATGTTACTCGAATCAGCAGCAACTTCCTTATACCTTAAAGCACTGCTAGACTCAAAATCCTTTCCCAACAGCTCAGCCCGAAGAGTGTCTACCCAAATGATGCTACGGCAGAGGGTGCCAAACAAATAGTCCAAGTGACTCTCAGGAAGAAAAATACTACCCCGATGAGTAGGGATGGAAGCCCACCGATGACGGTTACTGCCCCAAGCTAATTGGAGCTCCCTCGAAAAGTCCGGGCCCATATACGAGAATGGACGAAGCACCCCACTCCTAGGGAAAGGAATTATCTGCTGACGGTCGAATTGCCTCAGAACCAGCCCCGGCTGATAAAAAGAAGAATCCCTAAGGCCAGGAAGGACCACACGTACAAAACCCAAAGTCCACTCCACAAAAGGACGAAGACCCCAAGAGGGAGGACACCACTCAATGTCAGCCGATACCCGAGATGCAAAGAACTTCTTCCAACCATCTTCAGACATATCCCGAATCAGTAATTTTCTCTTGTGAACAGCAAAAGGAGACAAGTCACCCTCCGAAGAATAAACCCTGAAATGTTCCCAGAGCCATATGGTCAGAAGCAAGGGGCTCCCCTGACACATCTCACTCGTTCGATGCAACTCATCAAGGCCGTTTAAGGTCTCCCCCACTATAAGAGGGATTATACTAAATTGTTGCTCCTTGGGCTGCAAGATAATCTCAGCCAACTGCGCATCCGCCGTCCCGAATGGGGTCACAAAAAGAACCTCGCTGAAAAGACAAGTTGCCATGGCATTCTTGAGAGACTGGACCGCCATGTCCTCTGAATGTAAGCTGAAAAACATCGACAGCTCAGTTATATCTACCATGGTACCATGCAACATCTTCTTCGTATCTCCGATAGGGAGGTTCAGCAAGTCAGACCAAGAATCGATCACACCTCTATGGTATTTGGGGACGACAATGTGACCCATCAATGGCATACCGAGAATGGCACCAAAAACATCAACGGTTGGTACCATTTCATTCGCCGAAAAATTGAAAGTGTGACTATCACAATCCCAAAAGGCTGCAGCGGCCTTCAAAAGTCCCAATCCGGCTTTAAGGTCCGAAGCGTGAAAAAAATTCGGAACCCAAAATCCTTCACAAAAGCCTTCTTAGGGTGGGTCTTGAAAGAGTAAACAAAGGTTGATAAATCCATCTCATACTCACCAACAACCTTGGTGTCAAGAACAAAAGAATTGAAGGCCATGGAAAGTGTGGATTGCAAGCGAAATTGAGAAAGAAAAGAGTATTCAAAAATGGCAGAAAAGAGCTGTTGGAAGAATGTGTTCGAACAGAGGCTGATATTATAGCTGTTGAGGATTTTTTGGCCAGCAAATGTTAAGCCCCGAAATTCGCTCCCCAGAAGCACGCGCCTCTCGCCACCAACTTAGGAAGCGCGCGCGTCTCAAAGCCATCAGCCGAGGCGCCCGCCTCCCGCCTCAGGAATACCTCAACCGGCCCATGTCAAAAGAAGAAATCATGCAGGAACAAAGGTCCGGACACTCCCAAAATCAATAGGCCCAAAATTCTTCATCAAAGCCACAACAATTTCTGCCCCTAAACATGCAGTTGGGCACGCGTTAATTTGGTTCGCCCCTAAGGCATATCTGAATCAAAGTAAAATAGAAACTCCCACTAAAAGTAGGTTGTGTGTGTGTCTCTCTCTCTCTTACAAAAGTCAAGGTCAATCTCGGCTTATCCTCTCAAAAGAGAATATAAAATAAGTGGTCCGCAGCCAACTGCGCCCGCACCCCGCAAAAGTCAACTGCAAGTGCGATTCCAAGCAACATACAGCTTCAAAACAGCAAATTTGGTCTGCGGTGAACTACCGAAATCACCTCCTTATCAACAAATTCTACTCAACAAATTCGCATTCATCTCTAGTCCCCTACACGGACTCCAAGTTAGCAGGTAGACTTTCGAGTCTCTCTACATCAGTAGAAAGACTTTCAAGTCCCTCTACATTAGCAGGCAGACTTTTGAGTCCCTCTACATCAGCGGGCAGACTTTCGAGTCTCTCTAAATCAGCAAGCAGAGTCTCGAGTCCCTCTAAATCAGTAGGCAGAGTCTCGAGTCCCTCTAAATCAGCAGGCAGACTCTCGAGTCCCTCTAAATCAGTAGGCAGACTCTCGAGTCCCGCTACATCAGCAGGCAGACTCTCGAGTCCCTCTACATCAGAAGGCAGACTCTCGAGTCCCTCTACATCAGCAAATAGACTCTCGAGTCCCTCTAAATCAACAGGCAGGCAGACTCTCGAGTCCCTCCAGTGCTCTATACGGACTCTAAATTTTGGCCACGGTGGGCCAATTTCTATCACCGCACCCCTCCTATCAACAAAAGTTGCTCACACAGGGAGCGCACTTCTATCTCTAGTAATTTCAAGATTCTTGTTTTCATCGAGTCTTTGCATTTTTTCCTGGTGATGTCCTCGGCGGATGTTTTGTTCTTTCGTCGATGTGTTTTGCTTTGTAATCCACGTCGCCGAGGGGCTCTGTAAACACCCCGCCTTGGACCGCTCACCCTGATTGCACGTTTGATTTTGTGTTTCTCCCTATTTTAAGTGTTTCTCATGAGTTTCTGTTACTTCCGTTAAGTTCCTGACTGACTTCGTTAAGTCTAGGGACTAAACTGAATAACATGGATGACTTTCTAGTCCATTCTATCAAAAAATCCATCTCTGAGTCGCACGCCTCTGACCATAAGAGCCAGACGCGTGCGCCTTCCACCCCCCCAAGGTAGGAAGCGCGCGCCTCTGGGCGTCAGTTACTGATTTCTGTCCAAGAATCTCTCCCATGCTCATCTTACATGATTTTGCCCGGGAAAGACTTCTTGATGACTGAGTTTTGGCACCAAAAACATACATTTTTTACGTATAAAAACATCCCTTTTCCACCATTTTCAGGGACCGAAATTTCTCTCTACGAAAACTATACCGAAATCATTCCCAAGGTGTTATCCAAAGTATTTCACAAAGAAGTGTTTGAAGTTCTTCGAAGCATAGGTAAAAGTCTATTTTCTTCCTTTTCTTCTCTACTTCATCTCTTCTCTCTTTTACTTTAATCAACATGCAATCACCCAAACATTTTGGGACATGACACCGGAGACTACTTCACTTCATTGAAGCTAGTCAAGGAGTTATCTCCCTACATTTCAAACACCCCTTTTAAACCCCCTTTTATTATAGTCAAAAATAGGAAGAACATCATTTTATTTATGTAAATTTTGATCAAGCAAGACCAACATTAGTTGGGCGAGGTGGGTGTTTAATTACTTCCCATCTCGTAACCTAGCCTCCGAACCTCCAAACAAGAATATCTGTTTTCATAATCAAACTTAGGCTATACATTAGGTTTTTCTTATGTTCCTCTAAAACATAGGTGGTGACTCTAAAACACAAATAGACACCCTAGGAATAACTCGCGTGCTCTAGCCAAGCCGTGCCCTCCCGGGGTATCTACACCATTGAATGAGTCCGTTAGTGAACCCCTTGTTAACGAATCCATTAGTGAATCCGCTTGATGAATCCGTTAGTGAATCCATTGAATGAGTCTATTAGTGAACCCTATTGACGAATCCGTTAGTGAATCCGTTTGATGAATCCATTGAATGAGTCCGTTAGTGAACCCTGTTGACGAATCCGTTAGTGAATCCGTTTGATGAATCCATTGGTGAATCTATTGAATGAGTCTATTAGTGAACCCCTGTTGATGAATCTGTTTGTGAATCCGCTTGATGAATCTGTTAGTGAATCTATTGAATGAGTCCGTTAGTGAACCCTGTTGATGAATCCGTTAGTGAATCCGTTTGATGAATCCGTTGGTGAATCCATTGAATGAGTCCGTTAGTGAACCCTGTTGATGAATCCGTTAGTGAATCCGTTTGATGAATCCGTTGGTGAATCCATTGAATGAGTCAGTTAGTGAACCCTGTTGATGAATCCGTTAGTGAATCCACTTGTTGAATCTGTTAGTGAATCCATTGAATTAGTCCGTTTGTGAAGCCTGTTGACAAATCCGTTAGCGAATCCGTTTGATGAATCCGTTGATGAATCCATTGAAGGAGTCCGTTAGTGAACCCTGTTGACGAATCCGTTTGTGAATCCGCTATATTACTTAAGAAGTGGTGATTTCAGTGGTTCACCATGGACCGAATTATTGATTATAGCTGTATCTGATGTATACTGTTCGGAGCCGCACTTGCTGTTGACTTCATGACTTTTGTGGGGTGCGGGCATAGTTGAATGCGGACCGAACAGATATTTCCCTTTTTAGAGAAGAAAATGTTGAGATTGAATTTGACTTTTGAGGGATGCGGGCACTGTTGACTGCGGACCGGAAAAAAAGTTTTCCCTTTAGAGAGGAAAAAATGTCGAGATTGACTTAGACTGAAAAGGAAGATACACCCTACTTTTAGTGGGAGTTTCTATTAATTTCAATTTTGACATGCCTTAGGGGCAGACCAAATTAATGTGTGCCCGACTGTGTCTCCAAGGGTGGAGCTGCTGTGGCTTTGATGAAGAATGTTGATCCTACTGATTTTGGGAGTGCCTGGACTTTGATCCTGCATGATTTCTTCTTTTGACAAGGGCCAGTTGAGGCATTTCTGAAACGGGAGGCGGGCGCCTCGGCTAGTGACTGTGGGACACGCGCGCTTCCTAAGTAGGTGGCGAGAGGCGCGCGCTTCTGGGGAGCGAATTCTGGGGCTTGACATTTGCTGACCAAAAGATCCCCAACAGCTATAATATCAGCCTCTGTTCGAGACCAATCTTCCAACAGCTCTTTTCTGCCATCTTTGAACATCTTTTCTTTGCTCAATTTTGCTTGTAATCCACATCTTCCATGGCCTTCAATCTTTTTTTTCTTGATGCCGAAGTTGTTAGTGACTATGAGAAGGACTTATCGACCTTTGTGTATTCTTTCAAAACTCATCCTAAGAAGGCTTTTGTCAAGGACTTTGGGTTCCGAATTCTCTTCACGCTTCGGACGTTGAAGCCGGATTGGGATTTGTTGAAGTCTGCTGTAGCCTTTTGGGATTGTGACAGTCACACTTTCAACTTTTTAGAAAATGAAATGGTGCCGACCGTTGATGACTTTGGTGCGATTCTTGGCATGCCATTGATGGGTCAGATTTCCATCCCCAAATACCATCGTGGTGCCATCGATTCTTGGTCCAATTTGTTGAATCTCCTTGTCGGAGATGTGAGGAGGATGTTGCACGGCACCGTGGTTGACCTAACTGAGTTGCCGATGTTCTTCAGTTTGCATTCGGAGGACACGTTGATTAAGTCCTTTAAAAGAAATGCCATGGAAGTTTGTCTCTTCAGCGAGGTTCTGTTTGTTACACCCCCGGGACTGCGGATGCGCAGTTGGCTGAGATTGTCTTGTAGGCAAAGGAGCAACAGTTCAGCATAATCCCTCTCATAGTGGGTGAGACTTTGCATGGTTTGGATGAGTTGCACCGGACGGGTGAGATGAGACAGGGAAGCCCCTTGCTCACTGTATGGCTTCGAGAGCATTTCAAGATTTATTCTCTGGAGGGTGATATTTCTCCTTTTTCTGTTCATAGGAGGAAACTGCTGACTTGGGATTTATCTTAAGACAGTTGGAAGAAATTCTTTGCATCTCGGGGATCCACCGACATTGAGTGGTGTCCCCCTTCTTGGGGTCTCCATCCTTTTGTGGAATGGACTTCGGGTTTTGGACATGTGGTCCTACCCGGCCTGAGAGATTCTTCATTTTACCAACCGGAGCGAGTTTTGAGGCAGTTTGGTCGCCAACAGATTATTCCTTTCCCGAGGAGCGGGGTGCTTCGTTCGATTTCATACATGGGTCCGGACTTTTTAAGGGAGCTTCAGTCAGCTTGGGGAGATAACCGTCATCGGTGGGCTTCCGCCCCTATTCATCAGGGTAGTATTTTCCTTCCCGAGAGTTATCTGGACTACCTGTTTGGCACCCTTTACTGTGGTATCACTTGGGTTTACGTGCTTCGCGCTGAATTGCTAGGAAAGAACTTTGAGCCCAACAGTGCTTTGAGATATAAGGAGGCTGCTGCTGATTCGCACAATATTCTGGCTGGCCCTTTTCGGTAGTCATTTGGATAACTTTTATGCTCGGAGGCGCCTTGCTGCGCAGAAGGTTGTAGTCCGTCTTAGTGTTCCTAGACCGCCAAAGAGGAACAGGATTGAGAGTCGTTCGGGTGGCCTTTCGAAGGCTAAGAAGAAATTAGATTTTTCCTAGTACCCCAAGATTGCAATTAATAGACCACTTGTTTAGGATTTAATATTTTATTGTCTTTTATTGCTCAACAATATCCATTGTAATGGTCAAAATGATTTGAGAGATGAATAAAAATTACATTTTGTTATGACATGATTGGGTAAGAATTATTGTTTTAGACTACACCCGAAGGTTTCCTACGTTCCTCTCGTAGAGAGGCTCAGGTCTCCGTAGTTCAAACAAATGAAGACCATTTTTTTCCTAGACCGCCCTTTCGACTTTTCAATCTAGCGGGCTTCTTTTTTTGCACATGCTCTAATTTTTGCGTAGGCCACCCTTGCGGGTTTTCAAACTAGCGAGTGTTTTTTTTTTTAATGGTCTTCATTTGTTAAGCATAGAACTTCTTGAGCTTGTCGAGGTTGACCTCCTTTGGCAATTGATCGCCATCCAAGTGTACGAGTCAGACTGCACCGCCGCTTAGTACCTTCTTGACCACGTAAGGACCGATCCATCGGGGTCCCCATTTCCCAAGGGGATTCATGGCGTTGGGAGGATGTTGTCTTAAGACCAAGTCTCCCACTTTGATGTTTCAAGGCTTCACCTTCTTGTTGAAAGCTCTTGCCATTCTCTGTTGATAAGCCATTGTGCGCTCAAATGCTCTTAACCTCTTTTCGTCGAGTAGGGCTAGTTGCTCATATCGACTTTGCATCCAATCAATCTCGCTGACTTGATTCTAGAGTAGGACCTGTAGATAGGGAACTTCGAGTTCGACCGGGAGTACGGCTTCAGAACCATAAACCATTGAGTATGGGGTTTCTCCCGTCGCTGACCGGATTGATCTGTGGTAGCCCCACAATGCTAACGGTAATTTATCGGGCCAATCCCTTCCCGTTGAAGCCATTTTCCGTATGATGACCTCAATTTTCTTGTTCCCAATCAACACATATCTCGCAGCTAGCTTTTATAGTGCTACTTGAGACTTCCTATTGCTGTTCTCGAAAAAGGTGCCATTATTTAGGAAGTTCATGATGTCTGTGTACCACGGGGGGTTATCTTGGATTTCATTGATCTCAATACTCATACAGTATGCCGGACTAGTCTTTCTTGAAATTTTGAAGGGCTTCACCATTTTTCCCTTGAGCATTTCGACTAGTGAGGCTATGGTGGCCAAAGCATCGGCAAAGCGGTTCTTGTCCCTTGGAAAATAATTGAACGTGATGTCTTGGAACTGTTCAACTAATTCCTCGAGGTGTTGACCATAATGTTGGAGGGTCGGGTCTTGGATTCGCCATTTACCCGATGTCTGATTGATAAGGAGCAGAGAGTCACCGAATACTTCTAGCTCTGTGACATTCCTTTCTAGGGCCGCTTTTAGCCCCGCTATACATGCCTCATATTCAGCAATGTTGTTGGTAGCTTCGAATTCAAGACGGATTGCAATTGGACTGTAATTGTCCTTTGGATCAACAAGAAACATTCCTATCCCATATCCGTGCTTATTTGCTACGCTATCGGAAAAAAAGTTGCCACTTATTTTCCTCGGTTGTAGTGCAAATCAAGTGCTCGTCGGGAAATTGTATATCTTCCCCCTTCACTTCGTCACACGGAAATTCAGCAAGCTGATCACTGAACACTTTCCCCCTGATGGATTTGAGTGTGACGTAAGTGATATCATAGCTGGCGAGCATGAAGTACCACTTGGCTATCCTTGTTGACATGAAAGGCTTCTCGAAAATGTAGCGAAGCGGGTCCACTTTTGCTACTAGCTTGATCGGAAAGGCTTCCATGTAATGTTTAAGCTTTTGAGTGACCCAAACCAATGCTGCACATGACTTCTCTAAGACAGAGTAGTTCTTTTCGCCTCCTTGAAATCGACGGCTGACAAAGTAAATGGCATTCTCCTTTATGGAGTCTCTTTGCTCTTGTTCTAGCATAGCCTCTAGGGCTTCATCATTCACTGTGAGGTAGAGCAAGAGAGGCTTCTCCTTGTGTGGTGGAACCAAAACTGGAGGACATGTCAAGTAATTCTTCACTTGGTCGAAAGCTTCTTGGCAGGCGTCGGTCCATTCTAGAGCCACATTCTTCTTGAGTAGCTTGAAGATTGGCTCACACATGGAAGTAAGCTAGTGCACGAACCGACTGATGTACTGAAGTCTGCCCATGAAACCTTTGATTTTTTTTCTGTGTCTTTGGAGGAGGCATGTCTATGATTGCCTTTATCTTTAAGGGATCTGCTTCAATTCCCCTTTCTGTGACCATGTAGCCAAGAATTTTGCCTCGGATAACCCCGAAAATTGCACTTTGCAGGATTGAGCCTCATCTTGTGCTGTCGAAGCCTTTCGAAGAACTTGCGGAGGTCGATCAAGTGTTGACCGTCGGTTCTTTTTGAATGGATGATCATGTCGTCTACATAGACTTCAATTTGTTTTGAATTATGTCGTGGAACAAGTCTGTCACAGTCCTTTGATAAGTAGCTCCAGCATTCCTCAACCCAAATGGCATGACTGTGTAGCAAAAGGTAACCCACGGTGTTGTGAAAGTAGTCTTGTGTTGATCCTCTTCGGACATGAGAATTTGATTATACCCAGCGAAACCATCCACAAATGAGCGGACCTCGTAGGCAGCAGTGGAATCGACTAGCATGTCGATGTTGGGTAGTGGAAAGTCATCCTTTGGAGAAGCTTTGTTCAAATCCCGGAAATCCACACAAACACGGACCTTGCCGTTAGCATTTCTGAATGTCACGACATTCGCAAGACATATTGGATACTCCATAACTTTGATGAAGCCCACACTGAGAAGCTTCTCTATCTCTTCTTTGACTTGTAAAGACCATTCTGTCTTGATCTTTTTAAGTTTCTGTTTTGTAGGCTTAGCGTCGTCTCTGATCAGAATTCTGTGCTCAACGACCTTTTTGTCTAAACCTGGCATGTCTTTGTATGACCATGCAAATACATCCACGAACTCTCTGAGACGTGCAGTCAATCTGTCTTTCTCGTCCCTCTTGAAGAAGCTTCCGATCTTGGTTTCATTCGGCTCTTTGTTGGTACCCAGATTAACAACATGCAATTCTTCGTCATCCCCTGGACCATTTTCACCATGACTACGGACCTGTTGAGAAAGTTAATTTAAGTATGTTGTGTTTTTGTGGTCTATTTCATCATTATTTGAATCGTTATTAACTAGTTCATTAAATTCGTTACTAGTTAATTCATCATTCATGATGTTTGCAATCTCGGGGTACTCAGAAAGATCAAATTTTTCATTAACAAAGAAAGGGAACACACGCTCGGCTATGGCTTCCATATCCTCTTGGGTGAGGGTATCGGAAACATTCTCGGACTCGAAAGTGGATGTGAACAAGTCTTCCTTTATAACCTTGCGCGGTATGCAACCCATATTCTTGACCAAGAATTCCTCGGATACCACGGGCCCCTTTGTAGAATACCAATTGTTGATCGGCTCAGAGCTCGGCTTGATTTCACTGATAGGCCCACTTCCCTTGTCGGTGTCGTCGGAGATGGAATTTATTTGGCACTCGTCCATGATGGCAAGTTCCTCGAACATGGAGGCTAGATCAGTTAACTCCTTCCCCACGGTAATCTGTGTCTCGGACTCTAGGGTCAATTTCTTACCCCACCATTCTCGGGGTGACATAGGAGTTGGTTTCTCTTCGTGCTTCTGAATCTCACAGTCGGAAAAGATTTCAAGACCGGGCTTTTTGATGCCTTTACTGTTGATCCATGGCTCGGGAAAGATTATATAGGGGACGTCTTCCCCTTGACGGACAAAGTAGCCATTTAGTGTCTTGCGGTAAGGCCTCAAATTGGGAATCTCATAGTAAAGGCCTTCCCTACAAGCTCGAGCTTTCTCATTCTTGACAGCTTGCTCATATTTCAAGTCGGCCTCAGAAGGCTCATATCCCAAACCGAACTTGTTCTTGACGAATGGGACTTCTACGGGTTGCATTCTCCCTTGTTGGTACTTCCCTAGGCCTAAACCGGGGAAGTAATTCATGTTCCTCATCATGCGGAGGACTTTCCGATTGCCGAGGGTCCATAATCTGTTTCCCCCTTGTTTGTCAATGGCGTTGATGGAGACGCCGGAGAGGGTAGAGTCTTCTAACCCATGCTGAACTTGATGGACAGGTTCCCCATTTCTGTGAATAGTGATGTTTTCTGCCATGACGGTCACATTTCATCCACATTTCTGAACTTGACACACTGATGGAGAGTCGAAGGGACGGCGTTGGAACTGTGTATCCATGGTCGGCCCAAGAGTAAGTTGAACGAAGAAGGTACATAGAGCACTTTAAACGGGACGGACATAACCATGCTCCCAAACTCAATGTCTATTTCCACCATACCCATGACTGTGCGGGCAGTGCTGTCATAACCTCGGATTACTTGAGTAGAAGGCTTTAGATCTGAACTCTTAAGCCCCAGTATGCCCATTATTCTACCAGGCATTAAGTTGATAGCGGAACCACCGTCGACCAAGACTCTTGAAATAGGTCTCCCCCTTGCTCTCACTTTGAGATAGATGGCCTCATTATGATCAGACCCAAATGGTGGGAGGTCCATATCAGCGAAAGTCATGACATTGCCAAAATGTATGTGGCCTATAATTGCAGTAAGGTCCTTGGGAGTTGTGTCCGAATAGATTGATGTGTCACCAAGATTGCTGATGACGAGGTCTTAGTGCTTCTTTGAGGATGCA
Organism: Campanula takesimana; assembly: GCA_026119855.1. Lineage (NCBI taxonomy): Eukaryota > Viridiplantae > Streptophyta > Magnoliopsida > Asterales > Campanulaceae > Campanula > Campanula takesimana. Next base: position 1,675,568 of record JAOWBW010000094.1, on the reverse strand, counting down.
ATGAGGTCCCAAATGGATATGTTGGCTTGAGTTTTCTTGAGTTGAACCAGTAGAGGATCTTCGGGAGTATCGCGAGTTTGCGATCTTTGAGAAGAGGTGCTTGGTACAGAAGTAGTGGGGTTGCTTGCTATGACTCGTCCGGATCGAGTTAGCATGTTGACGTTCCCATCTTGCCTTTTTTCCCTATTCTCTAATACTTCCCTCATTACCTCGTCATAAGTCACAACGTAACAAGAATTATCAATCTTATTCATAACATTGGAGCCCTCATTCATAATTGGAATTGAATGAGTGGTCTCCACAAACTCTCATATCTCTATTACATTAACACCACCCTCGTTGGGAACTATAAATTCCTTTTTGTCGATGAGGTCTTGGATGACGTTGTGGAGAACAAAGCATTCCTCGGTGAGATGGCCACTATATTGGTGGTAGCAACAATACTTGTGATGGGCATGGTTGGCATTGATCGCCTTGGGTTGGTTCCCTTGTATAGGTGTGATTTGACCCTTTGCTTTGAGAACTTCGAAGGCCTCAGTTTGAGTCATGACTTGGAGAGGAGTGTAGATACGATCATTTTGAGGTCTCTTGCCTTGAGGTGGAGGAACCCTTTTGTAATTCCCCTTGTCAGTGGTGACGGCATTGACTGAAGCCTCTTTTGTTGAGTTAGAGGCGGCCATGTATCGGAATCTAGGAGCAATTTTCTTGATTTCTTTTAGCAAATCGTCCATTCGGACCCCCGCCTCATACATTGGAGAGAAATCCGCATTGCAAGCCCCACTTAGGTGGGTGCGGAGATCAATCTTTAGAAACTTGAGAAAGATGTCCATTTGCTCTTTGGTGTTGGGCCTCTCGACAATTTCATCAAGCTTGTCATTCCACCTCCTTGTAAAATCAATAAAGGACTAATTGTCCCTTTGGGTGGTGTTCTCGAGCTCTTTCTTGGTCGGGCGATGAGTGGTGTTGCCTTGGTATTGACTCTTGAAGGCAAGCATGGCAACGTCCCAATCAAGACGGATTGTGAATGGGAGAGTTGCATACCAATCTTTTGCCGCCCCCTCGAGAGTAAGAGGGAAGCATTATGCCATTACTTTGGGAGAGACCTTCTTCAGAACCATAGCCCATATGTAAGTCTCAATGTGTGTCATCGGACAAGAGTTTCCCTTGAACTTGCTGATGTCAGGCATCTTGAACTTGTCGGGGAGAGCGGCCATTGTGCTCATGAGAATGGATGATTGATAAAGGCTTGTGTCGGAGCCTTTCCCCAAGTTGAGACCGTTGAAGCGTTGGTCTATGTAGGCCATGATTGAGTCAACCATCTTGTGGTCTTTGTTGTCGGTGCTTGGTTCCCCCATTTTCTTGGTACGGGCACTAACATAAGGGCTTTCAAACAAACCCTTGGTCCACTCGGACTCTTCATTGTCTTCCTTGCCCTTAACACTTGAAAGCTTGGAGAGTTTAGCTTTCATTTGGTCCATCTCGGCCTCATGGGCTTCCCTTTGATTGTCAAGATGGGATTGCCAAATGTCGTCTTTGTTTTAGGCCTCCTTGTTGAGAGTGGAGACTTGCTCTTGGAGAAGTTGGACCATAGCTGAGAGTTGCTCAAGAGACATGGTATTGTCGGTGTTGGAGCCGCTGGCCATTGATGCTGTCGGAGCTGTTGGAGTGATCAATTCACGAACTAGCCGGTTTGTTGAATCACGGTAGACTCGGTAAGTACCAATTGGACCTAAATTGCAGAAGAGGCCCTTGTCAGTCTTGAGTAACATTTTCGGTCCATGAAGAAGTTTAGAACACACAGTGGGCACACGACTCAAACCACATAAAGAAAAAAAAAAATTTTTTTATAAGTCGGAGGGACGGAGTCCCTTTTGGGGTTTCTAAGAAAATAGTGGAATCGTCACACTAGTATATAGACCTTCTCGCGGTCCCATATACTTAGGGATGGCAATTTGACTGAACCCGATCCGAAGGCGATCCATCCCGAAAAAGTAGGGTTCGGGTTGTAATTTTTATGACCCGAGCGGGTTAGGGTTGGGTTCAGGTTTTGATATTGACCTACCGTGATCCGACCCGACCCGCACCCTCATGTACAAAGTCTAGATATTATGTTAGTTAATCATATCATATGTTGTTCAATTTACTTTTATAGTTGTTTTTTAGTGAGGTTTGATGGTTTTAAACTAATTTCTGTAACTAATTAAAATTTAAGCTTATACATATATTGGGCCCAAGCAAATATGAGCTAAATTTTTTATAATTTTGTACGCTTCAGGTCGGTTTCGTTATCCGCGGGTCGGGTTCGGGTCACACCTTTTGGCATTAGGGTCGGGTTCGGTTTTGACGAAACCCGCCCCATTGCCATCCCTACATATACTCATCGGATTCCACCACGCTTGTGATTCCTACATGTGTCGGGATTAAACTAAATTAATGTAGTAAAGCATACATGCAGGGATGGATTTTTATTTTCGTCCATAATAACCACTTGGGGACGGAGTTTTATTTCGTCCATGATAACCACTTGGCATTTATATTTTGAAGACATTAGTTTAGGAAAATCTCGACACATGAAAACCGACTTAGTAACAGAGTGTTAGACCCTAACTAGAATTGTGTTGGCTTGTGCTCAGCTAATGAGAGGCTTAAGGTCACCCCCGGCATGTAGTCATGAACTACGCCACGGGCTGAGGTTTACCGCTTCGAGAGAGTCAAGGTTGGGTGGAGCTTGAAACTCTCTAGGACGGGCCTCGACGGGTTTTGGGTTATGAACTTGTGTGACTCGATAGTGAGCAATTGATAAGAATATGTGCACGTAGTGTGAGGTCCAACATGTGACAAAACATTTTTTACCTTTTTTTTTTCTTTTTTAAAATAAAAGAAAAGCAAATAAGCACATAAATTACAACTCTCGAATCACCCGTGTGACCAATAAAACAAAACACGAAAATAAAACAGTCCAAAGGTCCAAATCAGGCCTTGATGCAGGCAACTGTGCCCACACCCCAATATTCTGCTATGTTCTGGAACATGTTCCTGTCCTGGAGAACCACCCAGAAGCGTGCGCCTCTGGATTGTGTCATGGCATGCGCGCGCGGGGCGCATAGTATATGGGAGGCGCCCGCTTCTGGGCAAACCTGTCAGATTGTCAGACTTTGGACTCATGGGATTGCCCTGGTCCTGAATGTCTATTGGAACCCCTGCAAAGATAATTAGTGTAGAAAAAAGAAGAAGAATAGGAAGAACATGTGGGAGGCGGGCGATTCTGGTCCTTGATGTGGGACGCGCGCGCCTTAGGCCAAGAAGGCCAGAGGCGCACGCTTCCCCCATCAGAGACCAGAATGCCCAAACAAATGTAGACTTTGAACATAAATGCAAGTTTAACCCTCAAACGTCCCCAGCGGAGTCACCACTGTAGATACCCCGGGAGGAAGCACGGCTTGGCTAGAACGGTGATGTTATCCTAGGATGTCTATTTGTGTTTTAGATTGTTTAGAGTCGCCACCTATGTTTTAGAGGAACATAATAAAAACCTAATGTGTAGCCTAAGTTTGATTACGAAAACAGAAATTCTTGTTATGAGGTTCGGGGGTTAGGTTACGAGATGGGAAGTACTTAAACACCCATCTCGCCCAACTAATGTTGGTCTTGCTTGTTCAAAGTCTACATAATTAAAATGTTCTTCCTATTCTTAATAATGATAAAGGGGGGGGGGTGAAAAAGGGGTATTTGGAATGTGGGGAGATAACTCCTTGACCAACTTCAATAGAGTGAAGTGATCGTTGGTGTCATGTCCCAAAATAGTTTGGGTGATTGCACGATTGATCAAAATAAAAGACAAATAGAAGGGATGAAGTAGAGAAAAGAGAGAAGAGTAGTCTTTTACCTAAGCTTCAAAAGAATTTCAAACACTTCTTGGAGAAAGCCTTAAAAATGATAAAATTATTCCTTTTGGTAGAGTTTCTTTGTGTGGAAAAAAGGTCTAAAAGTCCTCTTCAGTATAGTTTTCTTCCTTCCAAAAAGAGTCCTTTGAAATGGTGGAGAAGAGAGGTTTATATAGGTGTAAAACTGGTGTTTTTGGTGCCAAAACGAGGTCACAAAGAAATCCTTCCCGGGCAAAATCATGTAAAATGAGCAAGGGAGGGATTCTTGGACAGAATCTGTAACTGATACCCAGAGACGCGCGCCCCCTGCCTTGGTGGCGGGACGCGCGCGCTTCTGACCCTTATGGGCGGAGGCGCGCGACTTCGAGATGGCATTTTCGACAGAATGGACTAGAAAGTCAGCCCTGTTATTCAGTTTAGTCCCTGGACTTAACGAAGTCAGTCATGAACTTAACGAAAGTAACAGAAACTAACGAGAAACACTTAAAATAGGGAGAAACACAAGATCAACCGTGCAATCGGGGTGAGCGGTCCAAGGCGGGGTGTCTACACTAACATATAAAAAGTCTCTAACTTACATATTATTAATATGACTTGCATTCATGATCTCATAAGTTATAAGACTCTTCAACTTGAAAGACTACTACAAAAATATAAAAACCAAACATTTATTTATCAAATAATCCCTCTGGTCCAAATTTTGGTCCAAAATAACAGTCACTTTTGGGCTAAATGTCTTTCTTACCCTTGCATTGAAACTTGTTCTGTTTTATTAATTGTCTTAGTGTGAGACATTAATGTAGTAAAGATGCACATTTAATAGGGGTAAAGTTGATACTTTTGTCACTAAATCATGATAATAATTGATTTTCTTAAGAATTGTGCAAATGCCAAAAGAGACAGTTATTTTGGACCGGAGGGAGTAGTACTTTTAAGCTCTCAACTCTACCAAAAAGACACCCTTCTCATTTTAGATGCAAGGATAATTTCATTGTTCATACTTTTCTATACATAAATGAAGCCAATGGGAAAAGATGACGCAATGATTTATCAACCCTCCATATCGGTAATATAATATTCTATTTCAATATTTCATGCATTATATACTAACTATTGTATTTGTTGTTATATTAATTTTTGTAGGTATTCCTTTAAAATAAATTACTAAAAAAAATCGTGCTATGAAGCGTGCTTATTTGATGAGTAAAAAAAATAAAGAAAAAGTCCTCATAGAGAGAAGGCTATAGAGAGGCTAAGAGAAGAGAACTAAAGTTTTTATACTATCATTTATGTTTGCCTATTTTGCCATTTTCAAGTGGCAAAATATGCCCTATTTTCAATTAGTACTATTTAAATGTATCTTCTATTCGTTCATGAGCCCCTCCGGTTCTCACTCACTCACCGAGTCCATATACCATCTCCCTTCGGGAGCTTCCCCGTTCCTGATCCACTTCGTGGCTCACTCACTGACGCAACTACCGGTACCCATGCCAAGCCCCAAGTTTCAGAGAAAGCTCAGAGTGAGGATCGAAGATCACAAGCCTTATCACCAGTCTATACTCACTCCCGACCAATAAGAGGTGCCTCCTTCCAACCTCGAGAGATCGATAGCTCAGTGAGGTACGCCGCCCGCCCTTAGGAAGTTCAAATTTACAAGCGAAAGAGAAGGAAGGAACAAGCATGTCGAAAGATGGACGAGAAACTTTTTTCGGCCAATCAGGTTTGAAGTCAGGTTTCTTCTTATAACTAAAGTCTCTGGCAGAGTTTAAGAATAATATTCATAATAAAATTTAAAAAATTTGGGTAGTTAACCTATACACACAAGCGGCACACACAACACACACACACATATATATATACACACTAAACACACATGCAATTTTCTATATCCTCAAACTTTTATTTTGTTTACAGATTCATCAATGCGTACAACACAACGGATGAATAGTTTCAGGAAAAGAAACTTACTATTGGATAATGAAATTGGTACCACATCCAATTACAATGTTAAGACATCAGGTATGTTGAATTTGTTAATTTAATAGAGTATGTAAAATTGTTGCAGTTAATTACTAAGATTTAGTTAATTACAAAGATTTAGAGAAAACTACAATAGCAATTGTATCTAACATATCAATTCGGACGGAAGGAGTATATAGGTAGTTGGGGCTAAGGAGTAAGCAACGGGTATTCATTTTATAACTTTTCATAGCTTCTCACATATGTGACTGAGTGTATATATTAAATATTTTACAAAAACATGCCCACATTCCTATGACTATTCAGCAATTTAGGAGAGAAAATTACTTTCATCAGTAATTAAACTTAGGAGAAATTCAAAATGGAGATTATTAACAAAAAGTTTGGGATGGAAGGAGTATAACTAACAAATCCAGTTTAACCCTCAAATAAATTATTTAAATTTCATTATCAAATAATTTTAGCAATAACATGATCTTTTAAAAAAGTAAAAAAAAAATGAGACAATTTAAATTCACCATAATGTCATTAGGTGTTCTAGCTCCCATGCGGAGCACGGGTTTATTTTCTAGTTTGAAGGTAATTCAGAGCAATTTTGCGCGAATTAGAGAATCTCAACTCGCGCTTCACCCAAAAAATGGCACATGGCAGAAATTTTTTAACAAAATCAAAAACGAAATAAGATAAAAATCATTTTTTTTAAATAATTCTAGTTTTTTTTGTGTGTTTTTTCGTATATGAAAACTAATACTTACTATAACTAAATGTAACAAACATGTTATTTATATATAACAGTATTTATACATAAATATAAATGTAATCCGTATGTAGAGAAAAGTAATAGTTCAACACTTTAAACTTTATAACTAAAAACACTTGTTTTGGTAACATTCTAAAAATAAGAAAGTAACAATTTCTATAAATAAATGTAACAATTTTATATAGAAAATTATACTATATTTTTTTTTCCAAAGTGTAAAGTGTTTAATTTTTCAAACTATATGTTACATTTTTCATAGAAAGGTATTACATTTTGTCTCTACAAAAATGTTACGTTTACTTGTATAATAATTATATATCTATATATTTTCAAATAATAAGTTACAATGGGTTCAATTGGTACATGTAAATGCATTACATTATCTATAGAATTGTATTACAATTTTCTCTACCAAAGTGTTACATTTACTTGTACAAACAATACATTTATTTATGTGTATAAACTGTTATTTTTCAAATATTAATTTCTTTCAAAAAATAAAGTCAAAATACTCTAGTTATTTTATTCTGAAAAAATACTATTACATTTCAGTGTAAAGAAAACTATATTTAGTTATAATTAGTGTTACACATAATTATAGTTAGTATTACAGTTGAAAGATGAGTAAAATGGACGATCTTTTTTTAAATAGGTGTTACATTTACTTATAAACATTGTTACATATAAGTAACACAATTGTTACATTTTCTTATACTAAGTATTATTTTTTATGGACGAAAAAACACCCAAATAAATATTTTTCTATTTTTTTTTATACTCCCTCCGTCCCAGAGTAAGAGTCCTACCTCCTATTTGCACGGAGATTAAGAAATTGTGGAAGTAAAGTAAGTGTTGTGAGTGTAAAAGTAAAGTATGAGAGAGAGAATGAGTGGGAGAGAATAGTAAGTTGATTGGTGTTGTGAGTATAAAATAGGGATGGCCAAACCGAACCGGAACCGCCAAACCAGACCGGAACTGGAAATAATAATCACTGAACCGCCTTAAACCTTGACGAAAATCGGAACTGTGTGAATCGGAATCGTTTGTAACACGGGCCGGTTCCGGTTCATCCTCTTTGAAAACCGTGAACCGGCGGTTTCGAACCGCCATTGACCGAACCGAAACCGTTAGCAAAACCGTTAGACAACCGTCAAAATCGTTAGATTTCTAACGGTTTCATCAAAATTAACCGTTATTAACGGAAGGTTGAGTTTTGACTGAATTTTAAGCCAAATTCAATGAATAAAAAATAATAAAAATTTGTTGAGTATATAATAGAAAAGAGGGACGGACCTCTTTAATTTTTAAATATTTTTTCTATATCTTTTTGTAAAAAAAAAATCGGCAATAAAATATTATTAAAATTGTTTTTTCTGTTATTTTTATTATTTTTGTTTTACAAAAAAGGAAACCGTGAACCGGCGGTTCCGAACCGTACCTGTAACCGGAAGAGAAACGGTTCGGTTACGGTTCAAGCTTTTCCAGAACCGTGTTTGGTCACCCCTAGTATAAAAGTAAGTATGAGAATGAATGAGTGGGATGAATAGTAAATATTCTTTGCTATTTTAGAAAAGAGACTCTTACTTTGGGACGTACCAAAATAGAAAGTAGGCCTGTTACTTAGGGACGAAGGGAGTAGTTTTTTTTTTAGATTTGCTACCGCATGGCAGATTTTGGATTAAGCACGGATTGGGATCCTCTACTTCACGCAAAATTTCTCTTAATTACTCTCAAATTTTTAATTGCAATTGTTTTCATCTAATAGAACAAAATGAATGTTCTTATAAAAAAACCGACTCTTGGAAAAAGAAAACGAGACGAATGATATTAGAGCATTTGACTTAATAAACTAGCTATGTTTTGGGTCCCGGCCGGAAGTGTGGAGCAAAGTGCTGTGCGGAACAAAGTGCACACCGTTGAGACGGTTGGGGTCATCTCTTGAATCCGTACGAGCGACCTCTTGAATCCACGCTGCTCGAGGTTCCGATCCAAGTGGGCCTTGCCAGGGATGGCAAGGATCTAAGGTGGAGAGATTGTGATATCCCACATCATGTGGGAAATAAAGATTGGAGTGATACTTAAGTACCATGAAACTTCCAATGAATACCAATACCTTAAAGGATTTTTGGGTGGGCCTGTGGTATGCCAAGTGGACCCAAGATATTTGTATTCATTGGGCCAATTGCGTGGTACTTGTGTAATAGGTCGGGCCTGCGGCCTCGGGTCGTTACAAATGGTATCAAAACGAGTCCCGGCCGGAAGTGTGGAGCAAAGTGCTGTGCGGAACAAAGTGCACACAGTTGAGACGGTGGGGATCACCTCTTGAATCCGTATGAGAGACCTCTTGAATCCACACTGCCCGGGGTTCTGATCCAAGTAAATCATGTCAGTACTTGTATTTTTGAGTGTCAATGCACGTGTAAAGAAATGCCAGTCTTAGTGTAAGAAAAGTATCTGTGTTAGTTAAAAAATTTGACAGTGTTAGTGTAAACGAGTGTCAGTATTAGTGTAAAAAAAAATCTCAATATTAGTGTAAAAATGTGTCAGTGTTAGTTAAAAAATTGACAGTATTAGTGTAAAAAGTGTCAGTGTAAACGAGTGTCAGTGTTAATGTAAAAAATGTCAATATTAGTGTAAAAAGTGTTAATAAAAGAGTGTCAGTGCATGTATTATTAAGTGCCAGTGTAAAAAAAATACTAGTGTCAGTGTAAAGAGTGTCAGTACATGCATTATTAAGTGTCTGTAAAATAGTGTTAATTAGTGTAAAATAATGTCAGTGTTAAATGTTAGTGTAGGGAAGACAATGAGCGAGGGAAGTCAGTATATACGTGTTTAAGTGCAAGAGGCATAAAATGGTTTTTTTCTTTAGTTTAAAAAGAAAAAACTAGTTTTTTACAATACAAACTGTCGCGACCCCGACCCCGCGGGCCCGGAGTACGCGAGCTGGACGTCGACTTAAACAATAAACTCTAAAATAATGAAGATAAAAATTTCCTTTTATACCAAAAGATGATAACACAAAGTTTTGAAATCCAACTTGAACAACAAAATATAAACTAGTGTAAGCTCCATAAACTTACACCCAAAATAATAAAATATACAAATTCTAATGACGTCAAGTTTGGCACAACTATTCCCAAAAAGGTTACACATTTATGTAATGTAAACCCACCAATAACAACTTGCCCAAAAGCTCAACCCTCGCGACGTCCTCCTCGTGATCAGCGAGTCTAATCCTTTCCTCCTGGGGGGGGGTTAAGGAAAACAAAGATAAAAGAAAGGGGGGTGAGATAAATCTCAATAAGTTACTAATGCAACTACATGACATGCTATGATGCAATAAGCAATAAACAATAATAAATATCACTGAGCACATAACATTCATCAATTAACAGATAGCAGCGGAAATAAACAATTAACAAAGGATATTAGCCAAGGTTTCCCAACTGAAAGAACCAAATAAAGGTCGCTGCGCAGCTTCAATAATCAACAATCAACATCTTCATAGTAGCATGAAAGCTTGAAGAGAAAACCCCCGGTACCGGAACCAATAATAATAAGGGGACAGTGACACACAGTCAAAGCCCAAAACCCATAGCTAAGATGCTCACAAAGGGGCTAGCTCATCTCACATCCAAGGCCAATCTGGAGGAGGGAAATAATGGGGCAAAACAATGGTCAACCTCATAATCATAATGTTTCGCATCGCCCAAACACGACACAAATACCAGCTAGACTTTCAAGTAAAGGATAAGTAATAAAATACTAGCACGATAAACAACCATTGATTCCAAAGTAGGGAATCATTCCAATTAATCACCAAAAAGATGAACCGATCAAATACACATCATAAAAGTGTTTCAACATTCCCACACAATAATTAATCAAATTCCATATCACATTTATTCACAAAGGAACCAATTTCAAAACTAGAGTATCCCACAATGTTTATTTAAGTTAGTTAGAGTGACACCCAAAGTCTATACCTAATATACAACCCAAGCCTAAACCAAACAAAGGGGATTGCCAGGAGACAAGGGCGGGCGGGCGCCTAAACAGGGGCGGGCGGGCGCCTAACCAAGGGCGGGCGGGCGCTCACTTGCAACAGGTTAGTCGAATGGATTGGCCAAGTAGGCGGGCGCTTGGGATATCGCGGGCGGTCGCCCGGAGCACTACAGGCGGGCGCCCGGGTAGGAATTTGGGTCGGGAAAGCTGCTGGGTTCATCAAGAATTCCTTACCCAATTCAAACATCAACGAAATCAACACTTCCAAAGAGTGTAGTAATGAACCAAAACGCCATACAAGCTTATAAGGGAACTAAACAACACCATCTATTAACCCCAAACAAGATTTCAATCCCCACATTTGATTTATCACAAAAATCACCAAAAACAACAATAAATTCCAAATAAATTCTAAACCTTCACAAATCATCAAATAACCACTTCAAAGCTTCATATATCATCATACAAAATGAGGATGAACAATTTTAGCATATAATGGGGGAAAAGCAACTTACCCGGATTTTCTCAAAGGTGACGGAACTCGCAATTTCTTAGTTTCCTACGATCCTATCGACAATCTAAACATGTTTCATTTTATGAGAAACGCGAAATAATGGGAGGAAGATAGGTAGAATGAAGAGAGAAGAAAAGAAGAAACTTACCTCAAGAATGCCAAGGAGAGAGAGAAAGTTGCTGGGAAGGAGATGGAGTGTGTGGGTGAAAGAGTGAGGGAGGTGAGGGAGGGAGTAGGGAGATGATTATTTGAAACATTTACACTTAGACCCCTCCCCTACTACTACCCTTTACAAATAAACTCCCCACTAACAATTAAGACTCAACACTTCTACACTAGCACAAATGACCCAAATAGAATGCTAGGCACTAATCATTATGAAACACAAAATGCTCACATAACTTATTAATTAAATAAATAATTTAAATAAACAAATAGGCAATAAATAAATAGTCAATTATTTCTTACTAATAAAATAGAGACGGGTTTTTTGGGTCGTGACATTCACTCCCCCTTAAAGAAAATTCGACCCGAATTTTATAGAGACTTACCCGAATTAAAAAGCCACGGATATTTCCTCTCGATCTCCTCTCGAAGCTCCCAAGTCGATTCCTCAACATTGTGATTCCTCCAAAGAACTCTAACCAACGGAATGCTTTTGCTTCTCAACTCTTGGACTTTAGAATCAAGGATTCGAACCGGTCGTTCTTCATAAGTCATGTCGGACTCTATATCCTCCGGTACCCTCGGTAACACGTGAGATGGATCATGAACATACTTTCGAAGCATAGAAACGTGGAAAATATTATGTAACCGGTTTAAAGATGGTGGTAACGCAAGTCGATACGCAAGAAGTCCCACCTTTCCCAGAATCTCAAACGGACCTATAAACCTCGGAGCCAATTTACCTTTCTTCCCGAACCTTTGAATACCCACCTTCGGAGATACTTTCAAGAACACAAAATCACCGGTCTGAAAACTAAGATCTCGCCTTCGGTTATCTGCATAGCTCTTCTGTCGACTCTGGGCTGTTTTCAATCGATCCCGGATAACTCTAACTTTCTCAACTGAATCCTGAAGCAAATCAATACCCACGATCTTCGCTTCACCGACTTCATCCCAACAGATAGGCGATCTACATTTTCTCGCATATAAAGCCTCATAAGGTGCCATCTCGATACTAGCCTGATAACTGTTGTTGTAAGAGAATTCCACTAACGGTAAATGTCTATCCCAAGAATCGGAAAAGTCTATCGAACAAGCTCGCAACATATCCTCCAAAATCTGAATGGTCCTCTCCGATTGACCGTCGGTCTGAGGGTGAAAAGCTGTGCTGAATCGCAAATCTGTACCCAAAGCTTCCTGAAACGCCTTCCAGAATCTATAAGTAAACCTCGGGTCTCGATCTGACACAATGCTAACCGGAACCCCATGCAATCTCGTAATCTCATCAATGTAAAGGGTCGCAAGCTTTTCCATCGAGTACCTAATGTCAATAGGCAAGAAATGTGCACTCTTGGTCAGTCTATCCACGATTACCCAAACACTGTCATACTTCCTACGGGTACGAGGTAGTCCCGTAACGAAATCCATAGTCACATGCTCCCATTTCCACTCCGGAATCTCTAACGGCTGAAGTAGTCATGCGGGTCTCTGATGCTCAGCTTTGAACTGCTGACAAGTTAAACATTTCGAAACATACTTGGCTATTTCCCTCTTCATGTTGTTCCACCAAAAGTGTTGTTTCAAATTTTGATACATCTTCGTATTACCCGGATGAATAGTATATCTCGATTTGTGACCCTCATCTAAAACTTGCCTCTTTATTCCACCAACATCGGGTACGCACAAACGACCACGGAAAGTCAACACCCCATTCGAACTCATAGAAAAATCCTCGAAGTTCTTTTCCTTCATTTTACCCATTACTTTCACTAACTCGGGATCTTCTTTTTGAGCTTCTTTTATCCTCTGAATTAGGGTCGGAGATACCCTAATATTCGCAAAAGTAGCCCCATGTCTCGATTCACGAGGACACCAATCTCGAACATCCTCAAGCATTTCCCACTCTCGAACCATCATCGAGGCCACATAAGACTTTATACTAATCGCATCGGCTACTACATTTGCTTTGCCCGGATGGTATGAAATGGTGCAATCAAAATCCTTTAAAAGCTCCATCCACCTACGCTGACGGTTATTCAATTCCTTTTGAGAGAAGAGGTATTTCAAACTCTTGTGATCGGTAAAAATCTCAAACTTCTCCCCATATAGGTAATGCTTCCACTTATGCAACGCAAAGACTATCGCAGCCAACTCCATATCATGAGTAGGGTAATTCTGTTCACTAGGGGTCAACTTCCTCGAAGCGTAAGCAATTACTTTCCCATTCTGCATCAAAACACAACCCAAACCCTCTTTCGAAGCATCACTGTAAATCACTAAGTCGTCATTTCCATTAGGTAACGCAAGAATAGGAGCCGTAGTTAATATCTTCTTTAATTCATCAAATCTACTTTGACATTTTTCACTCCACACAAACGGTACATCCTTCCGGGTCAACTGAGTCATCGGAGTATCAATCCTCGAAAACCCTTCTATAAACCTTCTGTAATACCCGGCTAAACCCAGGAAACTTCTGATCTCGGTCACTGTCTCGGGTCTCTTCCAATCCACTATGGCTTCTATCTTTGAAGGATCCACAGAAATCCCATCTTTAGAAATAACATGACCCAGAAATGAAACCTTCTCGAGCCAAAATTCGCATTTACTAAACTTCGCAAACAACTGCTCCCTCGCAAGAATGGATAAAACTGTCCTCAAGTGTTGCTCGTGCTCCTCTCGAGATTTAGAGTAGACAAGAATGTCGTCGATAAAGACCACTACGAACGAATCAAGATAAGGATGGAAAACCCGGTTCATCAAATCCATAAATACGGCAGGCGCGTTAGTCAACCCAAACGGCATAACCAAGAACTCGTAATGACCATAGCGGGTGCGAAAGGCAGTCTTCGAAATATCCTCCGATCGAATCTTCAACTGATGGTACCCACTCCTCAAATCAAGTTTAGAAAACACCACGGACCCTTGAAGCTGATCAAATAAATCATCAATGTGAGGTAGAGGATACTTGTTCTTCACTGTAACCTGATTCAAATTTCGGTAATCAATACACAATCTCAAAGAACCGTCTTTCTTCCGCACAAACAAAACCGGTGCTCCCCACGGGGAAACACTAGGGCGGATAAACCCTCGATCAAGCAACTCTTGCAACTGAACCTTTAGTTCCTTCAACTCTGCGGGAGCCAACCTATACGGTGCCTTTGAAATCGGAGCCGTACCCAGCAAAAGGTCTATACAAAACTCTATCTCACGATCTGGAGGCATATCATATTCAGAAGAGAAAACATCGGGAAATTCCCTAACTACCCGAACACTCTCCAAACTAGAGGATTCTTTCCTAGTATCAAGCACACTAGCCAAGTACTCTCACAACCACGGTGCAACAATCTCCTAGCTTTCACATAAGAAATGATACGAATATTCCTACCCAAAGGCATAGCCTCGAAAACAAATTTAGGCATATTGGGAATAGAAAAATTAACGACCTTTCTACAACAATCGACTGAAGCATGATATTTGCTCAGCCAATCCATACCCAAAATAACGTCAAAATATTGTATCGGGAGAACTACCAAGTCCGCACACAAGACATAACCACAGATAAGCACATCACAAGCATGAAAGACTTTATCAGTCACCAAATATTCTCCTATAGGGGTCGACACCTCTAACACATAGGGCAAAGACTCAGATGCAGCATTTAACAAAGAAGCAAATTGCACAGAAATGTAAGAATGAGATGATCCTGGATCTACTAACGCACGAGCGCTCACATTAGACACAGAAACAATACCTCCAATAACAGAAGGATCATCGGTAGTTTGTTGTTGATTCATGGCAAATACCCTTCCTTGGACCTGGGCTTCCCCGCGGCATCTCTTTTCTGACCCTGTGGGGCACCAGCCCTTACCTCAGTCGGTTGACCCCTGCCTCTAGTATAATCCCTTGCAAAATGCCCCATTTGACCACAATTGGTACACTTGCCCTATTTCTTCCAACACCGGTCCTCTGAATGACCTTCCTTTTGGCAATAGGAACAAAGTCTCCTATGTTGGTCCCCTCGGTTCCCGGCAGTAGTGCCCGGGTTCCTTGGGATTGGTTGCCCTCGGGACTGAGATTGTCCCCCAAAATTACCTCGGTTATCAGAACGGGATTGTGGCTTGCTCTGCCCTCCCTGCTTGCTAGTGTTAGTCACCTCGACCTTCTTCTTGTGCTCCCCTATATCTTGCTCAATCAAATAGACTCGGGCCACCGCATCCTGATAAGTTTGAATCCTCTGTGCTATAAGTTGAGTCCGGATAGAAGTCTTCAAACCCCGGATGAATCTCATAGCTTTCTGTTCTTCGGTCCTCACAAGATAGTCACAATACCGGGCTAATTCTGTGAACTTAGCCGAGTACTGAGCTATAGACAACAAACCTTGCTCCAAGTTGAGAAGCTCGATCTCTTTTCGGTTTTGATCCACTACCGGAATAAAATGCTCTTTGAACTTCCGCACGAACAATTCCCATGCATACACTGTATGGGTATCATCCCAACTCGCCTTAACTCCTTTCCATCAATGCTCGGCGGCCCCAACCAATTTATAAGCCGCAAATCGGACCCTATCCTCGTCCGTGCACCCAAACACATCATAAATTTTCTCCATAGACTTAACCCATAGTTCGGCCTTCTTCACATCGGGCTCACCATCGAACTCCCTTGGTTTTAATTTCAGAAATTGCTCCAACCCGTAACGCGGAGGTGGCACATGCTCCTCTATTGGCCCTTGATCATGAATTGCCTTCATAGCCGCCTCAAACATGCCTTGGAACATAGCACGGTTCTCTTCCCGAAGATCATTCTGATTCTGAGCCCCACTAGAACCTTCACCCGTTCTTCTTCTAGCCATTGTGAATAATTATCTGCATAAAACATCAACCGTTACTCACTCCGAACACAACTACCCTCCTAGGTCATACTAGTCCACCTAGACTTATACTTAGAGATAAACCATAGCTCTGATACCAACTGTCGCGACCCCGACCCCGCGGGCCCGGAGTACGCGAGCTGAACGTCGACTTAAACAATAAACTCTAAAATAATGAAGATAAAAATTTTCTTTTATACCAAAAGATGATAACACAAAGTTTTGAAATCCAACCTGAACAACAAAATATAAACTAGTGTAAGCTCCATAAACTTACACCCAAAATAATAAAATATACAAATTCTAATGACGTCAAGTTTGGCACAACTATTCCCAAAAAGGTTACACATTTATGTAATGTAAACCCACCAATAACAACTTGCCCAAAAGCTCAACCCTCGCGACGTCCTCCTCGTGATCAGCGAGTCTAATCCTTTCCTCCTGGGGGGGAGGTTAAGGAAAACAAAGATAAAAGAAAGGGGGGTGAGATGAATCTCAATAAGTTACTAATGCAACTACATGACATGCTATGATGCAATAAGAAATAAACAATAATAAATATCACTGAGCACATAACATTCATCAATTAACAGATAGCAGCGGAAATAAACAATTAACAAAGGATATTAGCCAAGGTTTCCCAACTGAAAGAACCAAATAAAGGTCGCTGCGCAGCTTCAATAATCAACAATCAACATCTTCATAGTAGCATGAAAGCTTGAAGAGAAAACCCCCGGTACCGGAACCAATAATAATAAGGGGACAGTGACACATAGTCAAAGCCCAAAACCCATAGCTAAGATGCTCACAAAGGGGCTAGCTCATCTCACATCCAAGGCCAATCTGGAGGAGGGAAATAATGGGGCAAAACAATGGTCAACCTCATAATGGACTTGGCTGTGCCATTATAATGTTTCGCATCGCCCAAACACGACACAAATACCAGCTGGACTTTCAAGTAAAGGCTAAGTAATAAAATACTAGCACGATAAACAACCATTGATTCCAAAGTAGGGAATCATTCCAATTAATCACCAAAAAGATGAACCGATCAAATACACATCATAAAAGTGTTTCAACATTCCCACACAATAATTAATCAAATTCCATATCACATTTATTCACAAAGGAACCAATTTCAAAACTAGAGTATCCCACAATGTTTATTTAAGTTAGTTAGAGTGACACCCAAAGTCTATACCTAATATACAACCCAAGCCTAAACCAAACAAAGGGGATTGCCAGGAGACAAGGGCGGGCGGGCGCCTAAACAGGAGCGGGCGGGCGCCTAACCAAGGGCGGGCGGGCGCCCAGGAAGGTTCGAGCGGGCGCTCACTTGCAACAGAAGGTTAGTTGAACGGATTGGCCAAGTAGGCGGGCGCTTGGGATATCGCTGGCGGTCGCCTGGAACACCACAGGCGGGTGCCCGGGTAGGAATCTGGGTCGGGAAAGCTGCTGGGTTTATCAAGAATTCCTTATCCAATTCAAACATCAACGAAATCAACACTTCCAAAGAGTGTAGTAATGAACCAAAACGCCATACAAGCTTATAAGGGAACTAAACAACACCATCTATTAACCCCAAACAAGATTTCAATCCCCACATTTGATTTATCACAAAAATCACCAAAAACAACAATAAATTCCAAATAAATTCTAAACCTTCACAAATCATCAAATAACCACTTCAAAGCTTCATATATCATCATACAAAATGAGGATGAACAATTTTAGCATATAATGGGGGAAAAGCAACTTACCCGGATTTTCTCAAAGGTGACGGAACTCGCAATTTCTTAGCTTCCTACGATCCTATCGACGATCTAAACATGTTTCATTTTATGAGAAACGCGAAATAATGGGAGGAAGATAGGTAGAATGAAGAGAGAAGAAAAGAAGAAACTTACCTCAAGAATGCCAAGGAGAGAGAGAAAGTTGCTGGGAAGGAGATGGAGTGTGTGGGTGAAAGAGTGAGGGAGGTGAGGGAGGGAGTAGGGAGATGATTATTTGAAACATTTACACTTAGACCCCTCCCCTACTACTACCCTTTACAAATAAACTCCCCACTAACAATTAAGACTCAACACTTCTACACTAGCACAAATGACCCAAATAGAATGCTAGGCACTAATCATTATGAAACACAAAATGCTCACATAACTTATTAATTAAATAAATAATTTAAATAAACAAATAGGCAATAAATAAATAGTCAATTATTTCTTACTAGGTTTTTTGGGTCGTGACATTCACTCCCCCTTAAAGAAAATTCGACCCGAATTTTAAAGAGACTTACCCGAATTAAAAAGCCACGGATATTTCCTCTCGATCTCCTCTCGAAGCTCCCAAGTCGATTCCTCAATATTGTGATTCCTCCAAAGAACTCTAACCAACAGAATGCTTTTGCTTCTCAACTCTTGGACTTTAGAATCAAGGATTCGAACCAGTCGTTCTTCGTAAGTCATGTCGGGCTCTATATCCTCCGGTACCCTCGGTAACACGTGAGATGGATCATGAACATACTTCCGAAGCATAGAAACGTGGAAAACATTATGTAACCGGTTTAAAGATGGTGGTAACGCAAGTCGATACGCAAGAAGTCCCACCTTTTCCAGAATCTCAAACGGACCTATAAACCTCGGAGCCAATTTACCTTTCTTCCCGAACCTTCGAATACCAACCTTCGGAGATACTTTCAAGAACACAAAATCACCGGTCTGAAAACTAAGATCTCGCCTTCGGTTATCTGCATAGCTCTTCTGTCGACTCTGGGCTGTTTTCAATCGATCCCGGATAACTCTAACTTTCTCAACTGAATCCTGAAGCAAATCAATACCCACGATCTTCGCTTCACTGACTTCATCCCAACAGATAGGCGATCTACATTTTCTCGCATATAAAGCCTCATAAGGTGCCATCTCGATACTAGCCTGATAACTGTTGTTGTAAGAGAATTCCACTAACGGTAAATGTCTATCCCAAGAATCGGAAAAGTCTATCGAACAAGCTCGCAACATATCCTCCAAAATCTGAATGGTCCTCTCGGATTGACCGTCAGTCTGAGGGTGAAAAGTTGTGCTGAATCGCAAATCTGTACCCAAAGCTTCCTGAAACGCCTTCAAGAATCTAGAAGTAAACCTCGGGTCTCGATCTGACACAATGCTAACCGGAACCCCATGCAATCTCGTAATCTCATCAATGTAAAGGGTCGCAAGCTTTTCCATCGAGTACCTAATGTCAATAGGCAAGAAATGTGCACTCTTGGTCAGTCTATCCACGATTACCCAAACACTGTCATACTTCCTACGGGTACGAGGTAGTCCCGTAACAAAATCCAGTCACATGGTCCCATTTCCACTCCGGAATCTCTAACGGCTGAAGTAGTCCCGCGGGTCTCTGATGCTCGGCTTTGACCTGCTGACAAGTTAAACATTTCGAAACATACTTGGCTATTTCCCTTTTCATGTTGTTCCACCAAAAGTGTTGTTTCAAATTTTGATACATCTTCGTACTAATGTGAATACGTGTGTTTGAAATTGAGATATTCATTGCAACATTAAAATTATGAGAGTCGCCACGCCGTTTTTATTATAGCCAAAACTTTGAGAAAAAGCATGTTTAATGGGTTCGGGGGTCAAATTACAACAAGAGAAGAATATTCACGTTATCACTCCTATTGCCCGAATTGATCGGTCTTTCTATCATGATGCGGTGTATGTAGTGTGTTAGTGATTGAGACCGGATCCGAAGATTGCCTACATTCCTCTCAATGTGAGAAGCTCAGGTCAACGTAGTTCGAGAAGAATTTAGAATAGGCAGAAGAATCGGGATCATGCATAATGAGGGGGGAATTACCTAAGGATTAGGGTTTAGAAGTAGTTCCTAGATCATCCTTGGGTTGATGAACCCTAGATCATCATTGGCTATGAAATAACATGTTAACATGAAGATCGCAACTCTAAATATAGCATAAATAAGGTTTTAACCTAGAATATGATGAATATGCGAAGAACATATTATGAACATATGAATGTCATGAAGAAAATATGAATAAAGATGTTAGGAACATGAATATTATAAAGAACACATGAATAAACATATTAAGAATATGAATATTATGGATCTAAACTAATAATATGACAAGAACATGAAGAAAAAGTTAGAAAACTTACCTTTGTTGGCAAGAAATAACCTTGGATCTTCTTGGGATTCTTGAGAGTGTTTTTGAAGGCTTGAATGACTTGATTTGGGAGCAAAATCGTCACTTGTGAGCTCTAAATTCGGATCCTCTAATTATGAGGCAAGGGAGGTCTTTAAATAGGAAACTGATGGAGAGATCTGACGGTCCAGATCATCCGGGGCGGATGTGGCCGCGTGGCCAAGATGGAGGGCGGCGGCGATGTTGGCCACGTGGCCAAGGTTGGAGCTTGGGCGAATGTGGCCGCGTGGCCATCATTCCTGGCTGACTTAATTATTAAGCTAGGGTTTTGCATGTTTTATGGAAACCCTATTTTGGCCATCTTTAAGATATTCTAGAACAATGAGGTATATTTTGGGAATCCGGGACAAGTCTTTGCAAGGTTTGTAATTCCTATAAAGTCCTTGTGTATTTGGGAAATCCCTAATAAACTCATTTTCAGATCGGGTACTAACAGTAGCCCCTCGGCGACGCTCCTTCCAAGGCAATGGAGGGTCGACGATAAAAATAGGAACCATTCTGAAACATGAGTTTCAAAACAGAGGAAAGGTAAGGGAACGGCTGAACCTTGGCAGGCGACCTACGTATCCGCGGGGGAATCAAGCCAAACGTAGTTCAAATCTGATGGGAAATTGGGAATGACTATCCTCTGATGGGGAGCAACGTCTTCTGCTGG
Source organism: Campanula takesimana (assembly GCA_026119855.1). Classification (NCBI taxonomy): domain Eukaryota; kingdom Viridiplantae; phylum Streptophyta; class Magnoliopsida; order Asterales; family Campanulaceae; genus Campanula; species Campanula takesimana. The sequence goes on along the minus strand of JAOWBW010000094.1, from coordinate 1,654,519 downwards.
GGAAAATGCACCTGCTGGGGATGAGAGATGACCGCGTCGGTCGGGTGGCTGGACCTTTTCAGGTTTCCTACGTATCCTCCGAGGAATCAAGCCAGTCGTAGTTCAGAGATATTGGGGAAAGACGAGACATCGAACTTCTGCTGCGGATAATAAACCTATGGATACTATCTTGTATGAAGAACGAACATTCGTAAGCAATGAAGTTATTTGGGAAAAATAAAGACTACGTTGTCTAAATAATCCCAAGATGGAATGGTAAACGCAATTAGGATCGCCAGGGTTCCTGCCGATTGCGCTAAAGTAATAGATGTTGGATCTCTCGTGAACAGAAACGCCGAGGCTTCTGCCAATCGCGATCGATCTGGAATGCGTATGTCATAGAGGCGCCGAAGTCTCTACAACCATACGAATCCTATAAATAGATGCTGGATCTCTCGCAAACAGAAACGCCGAGGCTTCTGCCAATCACGATCGATCTAGGATACGTATGTCATAGAGGCGCCGAAGTCTCTACAACCATACGAATCCTAAGAAAATATTATGAAATGCTAAAATAATAGATGCTGGATCTCTCGAAAACAGAAACGCCGAGGCTTCTTCCAATCTCGATCGATCTAGGATGTGCACGTCATAGAGGCGCCGAAGTCTCTACAACCATACGAATCCTAAGCAAATATTAGGAAATGCTAAAATAATAGATGCTGGATCTCTCGCAAACAGAAACGCCGAGGTTTCTGCCAATCGCGATCGATCTAGGATGCGTATGTCATAGAGGCGCCGAAGTCTCTACAACCATACGAATCCTAAGAAAATATTAGGAAATGCTAAAATAATAGATGCTGGATCTCTCGCAAACAGAAACGCCGAGGCTTCTGCCAATCTCGATCGATCTAGGATGCGTATGTCATAGAGGCGCCGAAGTCTCTACAACCATACGAATCCTAAGCAAATATTAGGAAATGCTAAAATAATAGATGTTGGATCTCTCGCAAACAGAAACGCCGAGGCTTCTGCCAATCTCGATCGATCTAGGATGCGTATGTCATAGAGGCGCCGAAGTCTCTACAACCATACGAATCCTAAGCAAATATTAGGAAATGCTAAACTAATAGATGTTGGATCTCTCGCAAACAGAAACACCGAGGCTTCTGCCAATCTCGATCGATCTAGGATGCGTATGTCATAGAGGCGCCGAAGTCTCTACAACCATACGAATCCTAAGCAAATATTCGGTGAAGAATGGAAATTTTAAGAGGCTTCCCGTACCCAAAAATAATGAACATCAGTCAAAATAGCGTTAAGGGCACCTACAATGGATGAAACAGGTTAGGGGTAAAAATGGGATTTTACATGTGGAGGCAAAGATGATGGATCGTTATTAAGTCGCAAACGGGATGAACTCTCAAGGAGTCATGAAGGTAATAGACTCTCAAGAAATCGCAGAAGTGATGGACTCTTGGGGAGTCGCAAAGGCGATGGACTCTCGGGGAGTCGCCAAGGTAAAGGACTCTTTGGTGAGCAAAGGACGACCACGGAAAGCGTAATGTTTGGGATCCTCTTACCCTAAATTAGGAGGAATACATAATATGAGGCTACGAACCATTAAGATAAAGGTATTAGGTAAGGGATATTTTGCTTGGTTGCTTAGGGTAGGACCTAAGGCTTCTAAGGAAAGGGGATGGGTAGCCTCTTAGCCTTGAGATAAGGATGCAAAAGATGTTTTGGTTGTTTAGAATTGAGATTGTGTCTTGGATACAATGTGGGTTTCCTAGTCTTACGGGCTAGGGTTTGGAGAGAATGCGACTACCTAGGCTCGAGGCTAGGGTTCGGAGAGAATATGGAAAGGCTATTGTATCCTAGGCATAAGACTAGCAGGGGATTGAGATTATAAATTTCCTAGGTTTCGAGACTAGGGTTTCGGGAATTCGGAAAAGATGTTGCACACAGGGCTTTGGAAATTCCCTAGAACTTGGGCTAGGGTTAAAGAGGATAGTGCTTCCTAGGCTTGAGACTAGGGTTTGGAGAGAATGCAGATTCCTAGGTTTGGGGCTAGGGTTTGGAGAGGTTGAGGTTTGGGAACTTCCTAGATGTTAGGGTTTCGAAAAAGGGTTTGGAAACTGGTGTTTAAGGACCATGACTCTCCTAGGTTTGGGACTAGGGTTTAGAAATATCCTAGGCTTCGAGGCTAGGGCTTGGAGTTGTGGTAGGTTCAGAGGTTTCAAAGGCGTTGGCTTTAGACCTAAGGCTGGGAGTTGAAAGGGTTGTGACTTCCTAGGCTTGAGACCATGGGCCGTTGGGAAGAGGGATTGCTTTTGTGGAAGGTCCACTAAGCTTGATATTAGGGTTCACCATTTTCCGGGATTGGTGACTATGGCTTGGAAAGGTTCATGGTAACCTAGGCTTTAGGCTAGGTTTTAAGGCTAAGGACTGTAAACTTCCTACGTTTTGAGACTAAGGTGAAGGAGTTTCCTAGGTCTAGGACTGGGGTTTGAAGGGAATGTTGAATCCTAGGCTTGATGATAGAGTTTAAAGAGGATAATTTCTACCTAGGCTTGAGGCTAAGGCTTTAGAAAGAGTGCGACTACCTAGGGTTGAGGCTGGGGTTTAGAGCGAATGCGACTACCTAGGCTCGAGGCTAGGGTTTAGAGCGAATGCGACTACCTAGGCTCGAGGCTAGGGTTTTAGAAAGAGTGCGACTACCTAAGCTTGAGGCTAGGGTTTGGAGCGAATGCGACTACCTAGGATCGAGGCTAGGGTTTAGAGCCAATGCGACTACCTAGGATCGAGGCTAGGGTTTAGAGCCAATGCGACTACCTAGGCTCGAGGCTACGGTTTAGAGCGAATGCGGCTTCCTAGGCTTGAGGCTAGGGTTGATTGAGTTTTGGACAGGGCATTATATCCTAGGTTTTGGCCTAGGGTTCAATAAAACGGAGAATTGAGATTGTAAATTTCCTAGGTTTCGAGACTAGGGTTTCGGGAATTTGGAAATGATGTTGCATACGGGGCTTTGGAAATTCCCTAGAATTTGGGCTAGGGTTAAAGGGGTTGTTGTGGTTTCCTAGGCTTAAGGCTAGGGTTTAGATAGGATATGTGACTACCTATGATCAAGGCTAGGGTTTAGGAAGGGTGTAGCTACCTAGGATCAAGGCTAGGGTTTAAGAAGGATGTAACTTCCTAGGCTTTAGGCTAGGGTTTCAAAGGATGTAATTACCTAGGCTTGAGGCTAGGGTTCAGAGAGAATGATATGACTACCTAGGCTTGAGGCTAGGGTTTAGAGAGGATACGTGACTACCTATGATCAAGGCTAGGGTTTAGGAAGGGTGTAAATACCTAGGCTCTAAGCTAGGGTTTGGAAGGGATGTAACTACTTAGGCTCAGGGCTAGGGTTTAGGAAGGATGTAATTACCTAGGCTTGAGGCTAGGGTTCAGAGAGAATGATATGACTACCTAGGCTTGAGGCTAGGGTTTAGAGAATGTGTTTACCTAGGTTTAAGGCTAGGGTTTGGAGACCGAAAGCATTTGAAGGTTTGTCTTGGTTTAGACCGAGAAAGTTTGAGGTCTAAGAGTGTTGCGGTTTGGGGCAAATGAGCTTGATACCTCGTGGCTGGATAGGCTCGATAGATTAGACCTAGGCTAAAGTTCTAGGGTTTAGCTAGGGTAAGACTCAGACATGTGTTAAGGAGACCGGGGCCTAATGAAATGGTAGGCGTGAGATCTAGGAGATCGAAGTCTAGGCAGGGTAGCGTTGGGACATAAGGCTTTAAAGCGGGTAAGTCTTTTGTCCTAGAGAAACCGCGTTATGGATTAGGACCAAGCAGGCTTGAGGTCGGCCAAGGAGCAATGGATTGGGATTGGATGATCTTAGTACCTAATACGCATGTCGGGTTTGGGCTCTAAGGTGTGCTAGGTGTGAGCCATGTGAGAGAAATGGGTTTGGACATGTGACTATGTTGGCGCTTTAGGTAAAGGGATTGAGTGTCCAAGACTTTGCTCGAGTACAATAGGTGCCTAAGTTGGATTGGGTATGCTTAGGACATAAGTTTGTCTTAGAGGTCATTGCGCGTGACCAAGCTCGTTCGGCGATTGTGAAGGTAGGCTAGGGATGGGACCCCAAAGGTGTTAAGCGCACGAGTTCTGACCGGACGGGTCTATGGCATGGCGCGGTACGCAGGAGATCCTATGTGCTTGAGCAGGTTCGAGGTTTAGGCTCGTTGGGGGAGCGATGTTTGAGATCCATGGAGTTTGAGGAGAGGATCGCGTAGGTTCGAGGTTTGGACTCGACTTGGATTAAGTAGGTTGGAGACCTAAGGGGTGAAGGTCAGGCTAGGTAGTCTCTCGCAGCTTATGGGTGACACTAGGTTTGTAGAGGGGTTTAGACCCAAGGAGTATGGATAACATAGATTTAGTTGGTCAGACCAAGAAGGCTTGGGAACTAAAGAGTTCTAAGGGACGAGCTCTAAGGTTATAGACTTAGATGGTAGACAGTTTTGTGATCTAAAGGGTTTAGGAGTTGAGACCTAAGGTGTGAATCGGAGATGCTAGAGACCTATAAGGTAGGTGTTTGGCGGCCTTGCATGGACTTGGGATCTAAGGGATCATTCAACAGGTTAGACTGGGTAGATCTAAGAGGCTGGACCTAGGAGGATAAAAGAGCTATGGCCTAGATAGGGTAAGGACGAGTATGTGTTGGTAGGTTTGAGATCTAGGAGATCGGGTAGGCTTGGGACCGGTAGGTTCGGGACCTAATGGTTCATCCTAAGGACTTGGCTTTGGCTAACCGGTTTAAGGTTTGAAGGTCTGGGTAGAACCGGTTTAAGGCCTAAGGGGTCATGCTACAAACTTGCGGAAGGTCGAACTAAGGGGTTATGATGTAATCTAGGTAAGACTCACCGGGTAGGTTCGGGACCTAAGGAGTTATGGTGTAACCTAGGTAAGACTGACCGGGTAGGCTTGGGACCTAGAGAGTTAAGGGTTTGGTCCTAAAGGTTCCCTAAAGTGTAGGAGATAGGGTAAAGGACCGAGTCAACTCTGGGAATCACATAGATGGGTACTGGACGGACCGAAGATGTTTTTACAATTTTATGGAGACCGAGAGTGCGGGTTTATAAACAAAGTGTCGGGGAGGAGAAAACTTTATGAAAGTGTTATGATCTTATACAGATGCCTTATAATTAATTATGATTCTAATCAATCCAAATAGGTCGTCGCGTGCCGAGTTTGACGATGAGGGGTGCCCTTCTTCTAAGTGTATCTTTGTTGACGCCTCGGTATTCTCTGGGAAACCACATAGTCGACCCATTCCGTTGGGGATTATCTAATTTGGTGAGCGGGTACCCTCCCTCCTTTGAGAAACTCTACGTCAAGCTTGATGATGAGGGATGCCCTTCTTCTAAGTATATTCTTATTGGGACCTCGGTATTCTCCGAGAAAACACATAGTCGACCCATTCTGTTGGGGAAGCCCCAGTTCGATAAGGGTGTAGAGCAGGGTATCCTACCTCCTTTAAGACACACCCTTTTTTTCTGCCTAGACCGCCCTTTCGGGTTTTCAATCTAGCGGGCATCTCTTTTGCGTCATCTTTTTTTTTTTTTTTTTTTTTTTGAAAATCATTCAGTCGACTCAAAAAAGGAAAAATAATTGTTTAAACATGCGGGGGCATTTTGGTGATAGTGAGAGGGAGAGAGAGATAGTACTCGCATTTTGACTCTTTGGACAATTGAGTGTATATAAAAGGAAGGAAGCCCCTGCTTGACAGAAAGTAAGTGTTTAGCTCTTTCCTAGATTGTAGAACAGAAGACTTGTCGAGACATTTGAAAATTGTTTTATTCAAGATTCTCATTTGATTGCTCGAGAATGGACCTCGTTGATTAGTTAATGAGTTATGGTTAATTGGTAAACAAGTAGCCTCAAATTAATAAATGTTTTGATCAATTGTGAGTGAAGAAGTCAGGAGTAGAAATATGGGGGAAGAGAGAAGAGAAACAAAATTGGCTCGAGGTGGGTTGTGTATATTTTGGACCGAACCGGGAGGTTGCCTACGTTCTCCTCAAGGTGAGGAGCTCAGGTCCGCGTAGTTTCGGGGATGACCCGCTTGACGATGGTGTCGGGTTTCAGTGGGTATGTGTGGGAGGAAAGAAAAGAAAGAAAGTTGGCCCAAGGTAGGTTATGTTTGTCTTTGAGTGGTTGCCCGGTTGACGATGAAGTTGGGTTTTGAGTTTAGGTGTGTGAGGTTCGTTTGAGGTGAGTTGTTCTTTGTAGCTCATTGCGGTGGATTACTCCTTTGTAGTTGTTGCAGTGGATTGCTCCATCGTAGTTGTCATGGGTTGCTGCCGTTTATCTACTTTGTAAGGAAAGAAGGGAAAATAGAACATTTGAGGTGAAAAGAAAATGGGACTTTTACTTTTCCATGGTGATAGCCCCTTCTATTTTTCTTTTTCTTTTTTATTTTATCTCTTTGTGCACACCCTTTTTTTTCGCCTAGGCCGCCCTTTCGGGTTTTCAACCTAGCGGGCTTCTTTTTGTGCAATGCTCTAACTTTTGCCTAGGTCGCCCTTTTGGGTTTCAACCTAGCGAGCCATATTTTTTTTATTTTTTTTTATATATTTGTACATGAAACATTGGGAAAGACAAGCCCCTAGTTTGCTTTCGCCTCTCTCGATTACGAGGTAGCTTTCTTATAGTTCAAGCGGCCTTTTGCTGGCGGCGGGCATCCTAGCCCCTTGATTTTCACCGGTAGAGCTCCATTGGATTATCACGTGCACCAATTAATGGCATGAATGACTTCGTGCACTTGTCTTACATTTGCGATGGAATACGGACAGCCCCAGTGTAACGGCATGTAGTACTCATGAAGGGAACAAACAACCCCTTAAATTGTGGCAGCATGGATGTCTATTTGATGATGAGCAACCGCAGTCCATTTCTTTGTCACGACCTTATAAAAAGGGGTCTAATGGTGGGATGAGAGGCGTATGAGGATAGTGTATGGGAGAAGGTGTATATAGAGAGTGTACATGAAGTGTGTACAAGGGGTGAGTGTATAGAGAGAGTGTATGGGGGTAGAATGTAGAGAGAAGAGAAAGTGATTCGTTCATCCCAATTGATCGAAGCATTTGTTATTTTGAGATTAATCGTTTACTTGGTTATGTGAATGGTTTGTGGGTCCATTTACCTTTTAATGAGTCGTCATTATTGAGTAAGATTAAGATTAATTCATCATATAAAGATATAGCAATCAAGCGAAAATGGTGAATAAGACAATTTTCATGAAATTGATATATGCAAGCTTATGTCTCAAGTCTAGAGAGAAAAGAAAAGAAATAAAGACCCTTTTATTGGAACTAAAAGATTTAAACTGACTAGTCCGGGGTGGACTTTTACTTAAAGAAACAAAAATCGTCCAAGGTGGACTTTTGACTAAGGACACTCTAGAACCTACGAAGACTGAATGACCCTTTTCTTTTCTTTTATTTAAAGGAGGTAGCCCCAATTTCCTCTTTTGCCCATGCCCATGTATTCTGTTGGCGGGTGATGGCTCCGCTGTCAATGAGGCTTTGAATCTTTCTCCTCAATTGGAGGCAATCTTCGGTGTCATGCCCAATGTACTGGTGGTATTGGCAGTGTTTGGAGGGATCCAAGCCTTGCTTCACCCTACTTGGTTCATAGTTGAACAAAGGAGACAACTTGCCGGCTTGAACTAGACTTTTGAAGAGTTTGGCTAACGGCATACCCAAGTCATTGTACTCGCGTTCGTCCTTCCTTTCACGAACTGTCTTTGAGGGTGATTTAGGTACCGGTACCCCTTGTTGATGAGTAGTCATAGGAGGCATCCCGATGGGGAAAGTCTGTGGCGGCCCGTACTTTTGAGGAGAGTACGGGTGTTGACATTGAGCAAGAGGGAGAACTCGGCTGAGGTAATCATAAACGCCACGAATGTCAGACAAATGGCGCCTCTCGATATCTCTTAGGGTCTTATGCATCTCTTTCTGAAAGTGTGTTGCTTGCTCGTTGAGAATGGCCTTAAAGTGGATTGCTTGTTCATTGAGGATGGCTTCGAAGTGGGATGCTTGCTTACTGAGAGCAGTACCGGTGTAGAGGATTGTCTCGGGATCTTGGGTAGCAGCTTCAGTTGCAACTTCGATGTTCCTTGCAGCCGACATGATGCAGAACTCTAGTCATGAAAGAATTAGATTCGTATTTAATGATAAGGCATCGTTATAAAATCATTTTTTTTAGAAGAGTCGGTCTCCACATTTTGAAATGCATTTTGGTAAAAAATTGAAAGTTTGACCGGGCCAAAGTTGCCTACATTCCCCTTACCATGAGGGAGAGGTCCCACACAATAAGAGGCTCAGGTCGCCGTAGTTCGAGTCAAGTTAGACTTTTAAAAAGAGGTGAGAGATGACCATAGGGGTCAAAAAGAGGGAGATGACTCGGTCTTTAGTCAAGCATGGGTGAGGAAGACCTATAGGAATCGGGTAAGGTTTGACTTAAGGTTTGACCTAAATTTGACCTAAGGTTTGACCTAATGTTTGAGACAAGAAATGGTTCAAGCTCGGATGCAACGATAATGGTGGGCTGACCTAAATGGGTAAAGGATAGGTAGACCTAAATGAGAAGGGTTAGATTGACCTATATGGTGAATGAATCAAGATAGCGGGTTGTAGCGGTTCGCCTATAGGATGATCTAAGCGGGATAGACATGGTTTGACCTAAGCGGGTCTAAGGTTGACCTATTCGGGTTGGTGGACTAAGGAAGGTTGGAGATTGACCTAGATGGATCCAAGATAGGTAAGTCGACCTAAGCGGGTCACGGGTTGACCTTGACGGGTCAAAGGTGAAGGGGTAGTTTTAACCTAAGATGGACAAGTTGGACCTAAACGGGTTGACCTAGGTTGGTCTGGACGACGGTGGGTCAAATAATGACCTAGGTGGGTCAAGATGACGGTTTGACCTAAGGGGGTTAGGACCAAAGGTAATTGGGTTCACCTATGGAATCAAAGATTGACCTAAGAGGTCAAAAACGGATAAGGTTGACCTAGGAGTCCAAGTTTGACCTAAGAGGTCGAAGGTGATTGGGTTGACCTAGGAGGTCAAAGGTTGACCTAAGAGGTCAACGGGTGATAATGTTGACCGAGGGGGTCAAAGGTTGACCTAAGAGGTCAAAGGTGATAAGGTTGACCTAGGAGGATGAGGTTGACCTAGGGGGTCAAAGGTTGACCTAAGAGGTCAAAGATGATTAAGTTGACCTAGGGGGTCAAAGGTTGACCGAAGAGGTCGGAGGTGGATAAAGTTAACCTAGGCGGTCAAGGGTTGACCTAAGAGATCGAGGGGTGACCTAAGAGGTCGAGGGTGATAAGGTTGACCTAGGAGGTCAAGGGTAGACCTAAGAGGTCAAAGGCGGATAAAGTTGACCTAGGCGGTCAAGGGTAGACCTAAGAGGTCGAGGGGTGACCTAAGAGGTCGAAGGTGATAGGGTTGACCTAGGAGGTCAAGGGTAGACCTAAGAGGTCAAAGGAGGATAAAGTTGACCTAGGCGGTCAAGGGTAGACCTAAGAGGTCAAAGGCAGATGAGGTTGACCTATGGGGTCAAAGGTTGACCTAAGAGGTCGAGGGGTGACCTAAGAGGTCGAAGGTGATAAGGTTGACCTAGGAGGTCAAGGGTAGGCCTAAGAGGTAAAAGGCGGATAAAGTTGTCCTAAGAGGCCAAAGGATGGTGGGATTTTGACAAAAGCGGGTCGAGATGAAGGGTAGACCCAAATGGATCGCAATGATGGGTAGGTAACCTAGATAGGCTAAGATGAGGAATTTTGATAGATGGCCCAGGGGGTGAGCGATGGACCTTAGAGGTCGCCTAGATGCAATGCACATTTTATTTAACGAAAAGTTTTGCATTTATTTACATCCTAAATGGTTGGTCCAAGGAGTGTCCTAATCTCTATGTGTGGGTTGACACGGGTAGGATAAAGGTTCCCACCGCTCGTGGAACGTACACGGTGAGTGGAGTAGACGAGTGACTCGAAAATGTGAGGCAGTAGCGCACAAATTCCTGCACATCGAATACTCCGGGTAGTAGAGACCTGTGCAGTGCTGACACGGACTAGTGGTAGTGTGTGGCAAGAAACTAATTCTTTTTAAGGATAAAAGAGAGAAGTTTTGAATGTTTGAATGATGCTATGCAATGCAGGAGAAGGAAAATAACGTACAAGGGAGCATAGCAGAGTTTTGTTTGACCCTAATACTAAGGCGAAAATAACAAAGGTACAAGGATACAAGGTATATACAAAGTACAAGTATCAACAAAGTACAAGTATTAACATTGCGGGGTGCACGGGTGCATGTGAACATGGCAAGTATGTGAGGTGCATGTATAAACATGGCAAGTGTGTGCATGTGTAAACATGGCAAGTGTGTGTAGGGTGCATGTGTAAACATGGCAGGTGTGTGAGGTGCATGTGTAAACATGGCAAGTGTGTGTGAGGTGCATGTGTAAACATGGCAGGTGTATGTAGGGTGCATGTATATACATGGAAGGTGTATGTAGGGTGCATGTGTAAACATGGCAAGTGTGTGCATGTGTAAACATGGCAAGTGCGTGCATGTGTAAACATGGCAAGTGTGTGTAGGGTGCATGTGTAAACATGGCAGGTGTGTGTAGGGTGCATGTGTATACATGGCAGGTGTGTGTAGGGTGCATGTGTAAACATGGAAAGTGTGTGAGGTGCGTGTGTAAACATGACAAGTGTGTGCATGTGTAAACATGGCAAGCATCATGATGTGACGAAAGTTAGACCCACTAAGTTTGAAAAAGTTTCAAAGCATCTCCCCAGCAGAGTCGCCACTGTGAATACATGTGTTTGAAATTGAGATATTCATTGCAACATTAAAATTATGAGAGTCGCCACGCCGTTTTAATTATAGCCAAAACTTTGAGAAAAAGCATGTTTAATGGGTTCGGGGGTCAAATTACAACAAGAGAAGAATATTCACGTTATCACTCCTATTGCCCGAATTGATCGGTCTTTCTATCATGATGCGGTGTATGTAGTGTGTTAGTGATTGAGACCGGATCCGAAGATTGCCTACGTTCCTCTCAATGTGAGAAGCTCAGGTCAACGTAGTTCGAGAAGAATTTAGAATAGGCAGAAGAATCGGGATCATGCATAATGAGGGGGGAATTACCTAAGGATTAGGGTTTAGAAGTAGTTCCTAGATCATCCTTGGGTTGATGAACCCTAGATCATCATTGGCTATGAAATAACATGTTAACATGAAGATCGCAACCCTAAATATAGCATAAATAAGGTTTTAACCTAGAATATAATGAATATGCGAAGAACATATTATGAACATATGAATGTCATGAAGAAAATATGAATAAAGATGTTAGGAACATGAATATTATAAAGAACACATGAATAAACATATTAAGAATATGAATATTATGGATCTAAACTAATAATATGACAAGAACATGAAGAAAAAGTTAGAAAACTTACCTTTGTTGGCAAGAAATAACCTTGGATCTTCTTGGGATTCTTGAGAGTGTTTTTGGAGGCTTGAATGACTTGATTTGGGAGCAAAATCGTCACTTGTGAGCTCTAAATTCGGATCCTCTAATTATGAGGCAAGGGAGGTCTTTAAATAGGAAACTGATGGAGAGATCTGACGGTCCAGATCATCCGGGGCGGATGTGGCCGCGTGGCCAAGATGGAGGGCGTTGGCGATGTTGGCCGCGTGGCCAAGGTTGGAGCTTGGGCGAATGTGGCCGCGTGGCCATCATTCCTGGCTGACTTAATTATTAAGCTAGGGTTTTGCATGTTTTATGGAAACCCTATTTTGGCCATGTTTAAGATATTCTAGAACAATGAGGTATATTTTGGGAATCCGGGACAAGTCTTTGGAAGGTTTGTAATTCCTATAAAGTCCTTGTGTATTTGGGAAATCCCTAATAAACTCATTTTCAGATCGGGTACTAACAACTACCCGGATGAATAGTATATCTCGATTTGTGACCCTCATCTAAAACTTGCCTCTTTATTCCACCAACATCGGGTACGCACAAACGACTACGGAAAGTCAACACCCCATTCGAACTCATAGAAAAATCCTCGAAGTTCTTTTCCTTCATTTTACCCATTACTTTCACTAACTCGGGATCTTCTTTTTGAGCTTCTTTTATCCTCTGAATTAGGGTCGGAGATACCCTAATATTGGCAAAAATAGCCCCATGTCTCGATTCACGAGGACACCAATCTCGAACATCCTCAAGCATTTCCCACTCTCGAACCATCATCGAGGCCACATAAGACTTTCTACTAATCGCATCGGCTACTACATTTGCTTTGCCCGGATGGTACGAAATGGTGCAATCAAAATCCTTTAAAAGCTCCATCCACCTACACTGACGGTTATTCAATTCCTTTTGAGAGAAGAGGTATTTCAAACTCTTGTGATCGGTAAAAATCTCAAACTTCGCCACATATAGGTAATGCTTCCACTTATGCAACGCAAAGACTATCGCAGCCAACTCCATATCATGAGTAGGGTAATTCTGTTCACTAGGGGTCAACTTCCTCGAAGCGTAAGCAATTACTTTCTCATTCTGCATCAAAACACAACCCAAACCCTCTTTCGAAGCATCACTGTAAATCACTAAGTCGTCATTTCCATTAGGTAACGCAAGAATAGGAGCCGTAGTTAATCTCTTCTTTAATTCATTAAAGCTACTTTGACATTTTTCATTCCACACAAACGGTACATCCTTCCGGGTCAACTGAGTCATCGGAGTAGCAATCCTCGAAAACCCTTCTATAAACCTTCTGTAATACCCGGCTAAACCCAGGAAACTTCTGATCTCGGTCACTGTCTCGGGTCTCTTCCAATCCACTATGGCTTCTATCTTTGAAGGATCCACAGAAATCCCATCTTTAGAAATAACATGACCCAGAAATGAAACCTTCTCGAGCCAAAATTCGCATTTATTAAACTTCGCAAACAACTGCTCCCTCGCAAGAATGGATAAAACTGTCCTCAAGTGTTGCTCGTGCTCCTCTCGAGATTTAGAGTAGACAAGAATGTCGTCGATGAAGACCACTACGAACGAATCAAGATAAGGATGGAAAACCCGGTTCATCAAATCCATAAATACGGCAGGCGCGTTAGTCAACCCAAACGGCATAACCAAGAACTCGTAATGACCATAGCGGGTGCGAAAGGCAGTCTTCGGAATATCCTCCGATCGAATCTTCAACTGATGGTACCCACTCCTCAAATCAAGTTTAGAAAACACCACGGACCCTTGAAGCTGATCAAATAAATCATCAATGTGAGGTAGAGGATACTTGTTCTTCACTGTAACCTGATTCAACTTTCGGTAATCAATACACAATCTCAAAGAACCGTCTTTCTTCCGCACAAACAAAACCGGTGCTCCCCATGGGGAAACACTAGGGCGGATAAACCCTCGATCAAGCAACTCTTGCAACTGAACCTTTAGTTCCTTCAACTCTGCGGGAGCCAACCTATACGGTGCCTTTGAAATCGGAGCCGTACCCGGCAAAAGGTCTATACAAAACTCTATCTCACGATCTGGAGGCATATCATATTCAGAAGAGAAAACATCGGGAAATTCCCTAACTACCCGAACACTCTCCAAACTAGGGGATTCTTTCCTAGTATCAAGCACACTAGCAAAGTACCCCTCACAACCACGGTGCAACAATCTCCTAGCTTTCACATAAGAAATGATACGAATATTCCTACCCAAAGGCATAGCCTCGAAAACAAGTTTAGGCATATTGGGAATAGAAAAATTAACGACCTTTCTACGACAATCGACTGAAGCATGATATTTGCTCAGCCAATCCATACCCAAAATAACGTCAAAATCTTGTATCGGGAGAACTACCAAGTCCGCACACAAGACATGACCACAGATAAGCACATCACAAGCACGAAAGACTTTATCAGTCACCAAACATTCTCCTATAAGGGTCGACACCTCCAACACATAGGGCAAAGACTCAGATGCAGCATTTAGCAAAGAAGCAAATTGCACAGAAATGTAAGAATGAGATGATCCTGGATCTACTAACGCACGAGCGCTCACATTAGACACAGAAACAATACCTCCAATAACAGAAGGATCATCGGTAGTTTGTTGTTGATTCATGGCAAATACCCTTCCTTGGACCTTGGGCTTCCCCGCGGCATCTCTTTTCTGACCCTGTGGGGCACCAGCCCCTACCCCAGTCGGTTGACCCCTGCCTCTAGTATAATCCCTTGCAAAATGCCCCCATTTGGCCACAATTGGTACACTTGCCCTGTTTCTTCCAACACCGGTCCTCTGAATGACCTTCCTTTTGGCAATAGGAACAAAGTCTCCTATGTTGGTCCCCTTGGTTCCCGGCAGTAGTGCCCGGGTTCCTTGGGATTGGTTGCCCTCGGGACTGAGATTGTCCCCCAAAATTACCTCGGTTATCAGAACGGGATTGTGGCTTGCTCTTCCCTCCCTGCTTGCTAGTGTTAGTCACCTCGACCTTCTTCTTATGCTCCCCTATATCTTGCTCAATCAAATAGGCTCGGTCCACCGCATCCTAATAAGTTTGAATCCTCTGTGCTATAAGTTGAGACCGGATAGAAGTCTTCAAACCCCGGATGAATCTCATAGCTTTCTGTTCTTCGGTCCTCACAAGATAGTCACAATACCGGGCTAATTCTGTGAACTTAGCCGAGTACTGAGCTATAGACAACAAACCTTGCTCCAAGTTGAGAAGCTCGATCTCTTTTTGGTTTTGATCCACTACCGGAATAAAATGCTCTTTGAACTTCCGCACAAACAATTCCCATGCATACACTGTATGGGTATCATCCCAACTCGCCTTAACTCCTTTCCACCAATGCTCGGCGGCCCCAACCAATTTATAAGCCGCAAATCGGACCCTATCCTCGTCTGTGCACCCAAACACATCATAAATTTTCTCCATAGACTCAACCCATAGTTCGGCCTTCTTCACATCGGGCTCACCATCGAACTCCCTTGGTTTTAATTTCAGAAATTGCTCCAACCCGTAACGCGGAGGTGGCACATGCTCCTCTCTTGGCCCTTGATCATGAATTGCCTTCATGGCCACCTCAAACATGCCTTGGAACATAGCACGGTTCTCTTCCCGAAGATCATTCTGATTCTGAGCCCCACTAGAACCTTCACCCGTTCTTCTTCTAGCTATTGTGAATAATTATCTGCATAAAACATCAACCGTTACTCACTCCGAACACAACTACCCTCCTAGGTCATACTAGTCCACCTAGACTTATACTTAGAGCTAAACCATAGCTCTGATACCAACTGTCGCGACCCCGACCCCGCGGGCCCGGAGTACGCGAGCTGGACGTCGACTTAAACAATAAACTCTAAAATAATGAAGATAAAAATTTCCTTTTATACCAAAAGATGATAACACAAAGTTTTGAAATCCAACTTGAACAACAAAATATAAACTAGTGTAAGCTCCATAAACTTACACCCAAAATAATAAAATATACAAATTCTAATGACGTCAAGTTTGGCACAACTATTCCCAAAAAGGTTACACATTTATGTAATGTAAACCCACCAATAACAACTTGCCCAAAAGCTCAACCCTCGCGACGTCCTCCTCGTGATCAGCGAGTCTAATCCTTTCCTCCTGGGGGGGGGGGTCAAGGAAAACAAAGATAAAAGAAAGGGGGGGTGAGATAAATCTCAATAAGTTACTAATGCAACTACATGACATGCTATGATGCAATAAGCAATAAACAATAATAAATATCACTGAGCACATAGCATTCATCAATTAACAGATAGCAGCGGAAATAAACAATTAACAAAGGATATTAGCCAAGGTTTCCCAACTGAAAGAACCAAATAAAGGTCGCTGCGCAGCTTCAATAATCAACAATCAACATCTTCATAGTAGCATGAAAGCTTGAAGAGAAAATCCCCGGTACCGGAACCAATAATAATAAGGAGACAGTGACACACAGTCAAAGCCCAAAACCCATAGCTAAGATGCTCACAAAGGGGCTAGCTCATCTCACATCCAAGGCCAATCTGGAGGAGGGAAATAATGGGGCAAAACAATGGTCAACCTCATAATGGACTTGGCTGTGCCATCATAATGTTTCGCATCGCCCAAACACGACACAAATACTAGCTGGACTTTCAAGTAAAGGCTAAGTAATAAAATACTAGCACGATAAACAACCATTGATTCCAAAGTAGGGAATCATTCCAATTAATCACCAAAAAGATGAACCGATCAAATACACATCATAAAAGTGTTTCAACATTACCACACAATAATTAATCAAATTCCATATCACATTTATTCACAAAGGAACCAATTTCAAAACTAGAGTATCCCACAATGTTTATTTAAGTTAGTTAGAGTGACACCCAAAGTCTATACCTAATATACAACCCAAGCCTAAACCAAACAAAGGGGATTGCCAGGAGACAAGGGCGGGCGGGCGCCTAAACAGGGGCGGGCGGGCGCCTAACCAAGGGCGGGTGGGCGCTCACTTGCAACAGAAGGTTAGTCGAACGGATTGGCCAAGTAGGCGGGCGCTTGGGATATCGCGGGCGGTCGCCCGGAGCACTACAGGCGGGCGCCCGGGTAGGAATCTGGGTCGGGAAAGCTGCTGGGTTCATCAAGAATTCCTTACCCAATTCAAACATCAACGAAATCAACACTTCCAAAGAGTGTAGTAATGAACCAAAACGCCATACAAGCTTATAAGGGAACTAAACAACACCATCTATTAACCCCAAACAAGATTTCAATCCCCACATTTGATTTATCACAAAAATCACCAAAAACAACAATAAATTCCAAATAAATTCTAAACCTTCACAAATCATCAAATAACCACTTCAAAGCTTCATATATCATCATACAAAATGAGGATGAACAATTTTAGCATATAATGGGGGAAAAGCAACTTACCCGGATTTTCTCAAAGGTGACGGAACTCGCAATTTCTTAGTTTCCTACGATCCTATCGACGATCTAAACATGTTTCATTTTATGAGAAACGCGAAATAATGGGAGGAAGATAGGTAGAATGAAGAGAGAAGAAAAGAAGAAACTTACCTCAAGAATGCCAAGGAGAGAGAGAAAGTTGCTGGGAAGGAGATGGAGTGTGTGGGTGAAAGAGTGAGGGAGGTGAGGGAGGGAGTAGGGAGATGATTATTTGAAACATTTACACTTAGACCCCTCCCCTACTACTACCCTTTACAAATAAACTCCCCACTAACAATTAAGACTCAACACTTCTACACTAGCACAAATGACCCAAATAGAATGCTAGGCACTAATCATTATGAAACACAAAATGCTCACATAACTTATTAATTAAATAAATAATTTAAATAAACAAATAGGCAATAAATAAATAGTCAATTATTTCTTACTAATAAAATAGAGACGGGTTTTTTGGGTCGTGACACCAACTCGTTGAGTAAATTAGCTTGCTATCCACTCATGATTTAATAAAAACATAAAATTAATAATACTCCCTCTATCCCCATCGAAATAAAATTTTAGTAGCTTTTATTATACTTTAATCAAGCAATTTAAATAAAAAGTAATTACCCTAATGTAAATTAATCGTTATTGAGAGTAATTATTAATCGTGATAGAATAACTATTTTTAAATGTTTATTAAGAACCATTTTTTTCAAAAGACATGGTCAATCTACGGTCAAGTATACCAAAATTTTATTTCGAGCTAACGGAAGTTGTATACTCCCACATTTCCATAACAATATTTTGCATATACATGGAGATTAAGGAGTGAATAATAGTGGGTAGTTGTTGTGAGTATGAAAAATGAGGTATGAGACGTTAGAGACAATTATTCCACATTGGGAATTAACTAGCCAAGTATTGACTATATAAAGATCATGAGATACCCCTGTTAGATCATTGTGGCTTGCAACACAAGTTAATAGGCACCTTCCATAAATAAAATCATGACTATGACATTAATATAAAATATGGTCAAAATAGTCAATGTGTAGAATCCCTGAAATGTTATTTATCTATCTTTGATGGGCAAGATGGTAAATCAACATTGCTTTAGAAATGAATAGGTATGGTCCATATTTGAAGTGTCACCATGTTTACTATTTAAAGGCCTCTCCATCAAGCCTAAAACGTACTTGATTCTTACTTTCTCTCATCTAAATTCTCTCTTCATTATTGAAAGAACTTTTGAGAGACTAAGAGACACTTTCATTTAGAAGATCATCTCCCTACATTATCTTCTACTTCATTCCTATTCTCCCTTCAAGACATCAAAATGGATTCAACAGGTATACATTTATTACATGCTTCCGCTTCATCTTTTCCTCATTCTTCTTCTAAATATGAGTTAGGCATCAGGGGATTATAATTGTTCTATCAATTGGTATCAGAGCCCGCTCATTATTTAGTTTGAGTTTGAGTTTTTGTTTTAAGAAAAGCTTTATGCTTTGACTATGATTCATTTTCCCTGTTGAATCTTAAGGTATTTGATGATTGATTAAGGACTCTAATTCATTCATAGAGTACTGATGATCTTCATCTAAATTAAGTAAATGGTTTGAAAAAGTTTTGTTATTTAAAAATGGTTCTTGTGAGACTATCCCTTCATAACATGGTTTTATGTCTAAGTGCATACCATGTGGATATACTCACTTGATTCCACTAAATTTTAAAGCAAGATTATCCCTATATAACGTGGTTTTATGTTTTAAGGACATACCATGTGTATTTACTTGCAATTCATTGATTTTGGGAAAGTTTTAACAAAATTCAGAAGTGCAGAAATCATCTTGCTCGGCCGAGTCCTTTGTTTTGAGCGGCCGATCGTATGAAAAGGCGCGAACTGCTCGACCGAGTCTTGGGATCTGCTCGGCCGAGCACATGAACAGGCGCCAAAAATGGCATAAACCGGTCGGACCTTTGGTCGAGTTCGGTCCGGTTCTCTTGACTACCCGGTCGGGTTTTTGGTTATGCCCGGTCGGACCAAGACTTGCGCGGCCGAGCATTTGGTTTTGCACGGTCGAGCATTATATGTCAAATAAGGCAATTGTTTCTGATTAAGGTGCTCGGCCGAGCACATCATAAGACTCGGCCGAGCATTTTGTTTAGAGCGGCCGTGCATATCATCTCAAATTGACCAAAACCTTCTGATGGAGGTGCTCGGCCGTGCACTTTTCTATGCTCGGCCGAGCAGGTACTGTTCACAAGTTTTGGAAAATTTTAAATTCTGCAAAAAACTTTGTTTTCCTTTTTGGTCAAAACATTTATTTTTCAAACCTTAAAACCCTGATTAATTATATGTTTAAATAATTTTATTCATTATTTAATTCATATTATCACCTAAGTGATTAACGTTATTTAAATACAAAATTATTAAAGTGTTGAATGTTTAAGATATGAATGACTTGAATTTTTCAAAGAAGATCTTGACATTTGACTAACGATGGTATATCAGGCTGGAAACCTTGACTGGTCTCCTCAACCATCCGAACGGATTGGTGGATCGACTAAGGTTGAACAACGCCACGTACTAAGAAAGTCTTAAGCATTCATGTGATAACATATAAAATGAACATTTAGTAATTTTATTAAATGCTTAAGACTACCGAAAGGAAGATTAAGCATTTAATCAAATATTGTTCAAATTACTTGTCATCTAAAGTAGTTATTTATGAGTCAATTCGCAATCCAAATATTAGTTTTGATGTCATGTTAATTGCTTTATTGATGGATTTCATTTGATATAATTAATCTTTTAATTCATAATGTAGTTACTAATTATTGTTTTGTATTCATTCTTTTTCTCGATTCCCAGATTTACTTAACGCTTCTTCTATTACTGCTGCGATTAGCACAATTCCGATGCTTAATGGGACAAACTTTAAAACTTGGAAAAACAAAATTACTATGATCTTGGGCTGCATGGACATAGACCTCGCATTTAGGGAGCCTATTCCTCTTCCTCTTAGTGAAGATAGCACCGCTGAGGACCGCTTGAAATCTGAGAAGTGGAAACGCTCTAATCGCGTAAGTCTTATGATCATGAAAAATGTCATCCCGGAGACATTTCTTAACAGTGTCCCCGAGGACGTTGATGCTAAAACCTTTCTTGAGACCCTTGAACGGCGCTTTGCCCAAAGAGAAAAGTCGGAAACAAGTTCTTGTTTAAGAAAGCTTGTTTCCATGAAGTACAAGGGTACCGGGAACTTAAGGGAGTATATTTTAGAAATGCTTCACTTATCAACTAAACTAAAAGGACTTAAGTTAGAGATATCGGAAGATCTTGTCGTCCATTTAGTGTTGATTTCTCTTCCTCCTCAGTTTGGTCACTTTGAGGTGACCTATAATTGTCAGAAAGGCAAGTGGGATATTAATGAATTAATCTCGCATGTGACACAAGAGGAAGATAGGTTGAAGCAACCTAAAATTGAAGGTGCTCATTTAGCATCCACCTCTTCTCATGGGACTAAGAGAAGAGGGAAGGAAATTGCGGTAACAAGAAATAAGAAGCCTAAATGATCATCTGATGATCGTAAGGAAAAGAAGTACTTCTTTTGCAAGGACCCTACGCACATGAAGTATGACTGCCCTAAGTATCACGCTTGGCATGCTAAGAAAGGTATGTCATTTGATCTTGTTTGTACTGAGGCTAATTTTGTTTCAATTCCTTCATATACATGGTGGTTGGATTCTGGTGCAACAACTCACATTAGTATGTCTATGCAGGGTTGCCTGAATTACCGAAGACCTAGCGAGGATGAAAGATTCATCTATATGGGAGATGGGAACCCGGTAGAAGTCATAGGCATTGGAACCTTTAGATTGTTATTAAGTACCGGATATTATTTTGTATTGAATAATACTTTCATTGTACCTTCGTTTAGAAGGAATTTAATATCTATCACTATTTTGGACAAAGAGTGTTACTCTTGTTCGTTCGGAAATAATAGATGTGATCTTTATTTTAATTCCATTATTGTTGGTACTAGTACTTTATCGAGTAGTGATAATCTGTATTTGCTTAACACTACTCAAACAATCAATGAGTCCCATAATAATGAAACTAAAAGTAAAAAGCGAAAGTTTTCAAGTGAAAATTCTTATACCTTATGGCATAGGCGTTTAGGTCATATCTCCAAAAGGAGAATTGACAAGCTTGTGTCTAAGGGAATCATAAATAAACTTGATATTCCGGATAAAGACTTTTGCATTGAATGCCTAAAAGGAAAATTTACAAACACGAAAAGGAAAGTATCCTCGAGAGAATCAAGTGTCTTAGAACTAATACATACGGATATTTGTGGACCATTTCCTACTCCTTCTTGGAATGGTCAACAATATTTTATTACGTTCATAGACCACTACTCTCGATATGGATACATTTATTTACTTCATGATAAATCTCAATCTTTGGACGTTTTCAAGTCTTTTAAGGCCGAAGTTGAAAATCAACTTGGGAAGACTATTAAGAACGTTAGATCCGATCGTGGTGGGGAGTACTATGGTCGGAATGACGGTTCGGGAGAACAACGTCTGGGTCCTTTTGCTCGCTATCTTGAAGAGTGTGGGATTGTCCCTCACTACACTATGCCGGGTACGCCTAGCATGAATGGTGTAGCTGAGAGACGTAATAGAACCCTTAAGGATATGGTAAGAAGTATGGTTTCTTGTACTTCTTTACCTCACTCATTATGGGGCGATGCTTTAAAAACCGCTACTTATCTTCTCAATAGGGCTCCCTTTAAGGCTACTAACAATAAAATCCCTTATGAATTATGGACGAATAAGGAACCGTCCTTAAATCATCTTCATGTTTGGGGTTGTCCAGCAGAAGCTAGGCCTTATAGGCCTAACGAAGGAAAATTGGACGCTAAGACAGTTAGTTGCTACTTTGTAGGGTATGCCGAAAGATCAAGGGGCTATAAATTTTACAACCCGAAAACTAGAACGTTTTTTGAAACGGGAAATGCTAGGTTCTTTGAGGATGTTGAGTTTAGAGTGGAAATTAGGAATAATAATTTTGAATTTAAGGAAGAGGAGGAATCCATTTCTATACCTCTTCCCTTAGTAGTTCCAATTGAAAATCAAGTACTTGTACCTGAAATTCAAGAGGAACAAATTCAAAATATTGACTCCCCTATAAATATTGAACAACATGAAAATGTTGATCAAAATAAGGAAATTCAACAACCTCAAAATGAGGAAGAACCGGTGCCTTTAAGAAGATCAAATAGAGTAAGAAGAAGTGCCATCTCGGATGATTATGAGGTGTATCTAGCCGAGAATGAAGGACACTTAGGCTTAGTGGGAGATGAGCCTCTCACCTTCCATCAAGCCATTAATAGTCCTAATTCTCATAAGTGGATCAATGTCATTAATGAAGAGTTGAAATCTATGAAAGACAACGACGTTTGAGATCTTGTCCCATTACCAAAGGATGTGAAACCTATTGGTTGTAAATGGATATTTAAAACCAAAAAGGATTCACAAGGTAATGTGGAAAGATATAAGGCTCGTCTTGTTGCTAAAGGTTTTACTCAAAAGGAAGGTATTGATTACAAAGAAAGATTCTCTCTGGTATCTTCTAAAAACTCCTTTAGGATCATTATGGCATTAGTAGCACATTTTGATCTTGAGCTTCATCAAATGGATGTTAAGACCGCTTTTCTCAATGGAGACATTGAGGAAACCATCTATATGAAGAAACCAGAAATGGTGGATGATTTGGAACAAACTAATCAATTAGTTTGTAAACTTAAGAAATCCATTTATGGGCTCAAGTAAGCTTCTCGTCAATGGTATTTAAAATTTAACCAAGTAATTCTTTCATTTGGTTTTGAAACGAATCTTGGTGAAGATTGTATATACCATAAGTTCAGTGGGAGTAAGTTTATATTCTTAGTCTTATATGTGGATGATATTTTACTTGCTAGTAATGACATGAACCTCCTTAAAGACACTAAGAAATTTCTTTCAAAGAAATTTGAAATGAAAGATCTTAGTGAGGCATCTTTTGTATTAGGAATCCAAATACACCGTGATCGCTCACGAGGTACTTTAGGATTATCACAAAAGGCCTATATAGAGAAAGTATTACAAAGGTTTAGCATGCAAAACTGTAAACCACATGACACCCCTGTCTCTAAAGGAGATAAACTCAGCTCAATCAATGTCCCAAAAACAATTTTGAAACCAAGTATATGGAAAACATCCCTTACGCATCAGCAGTAGGAAGCTTAATGTATGCTCAAGTCTGTACTCGTCCAGACTTAGCTTTTATTGTTGGAATGCTTGGTCGATACCAAAGCAATCCGGGGAGAGAACATTGGGTCGCAGCCAAAAGAGTGATGCGGTATTTACAAAACACCAAGGACTACATGCTTACATATTCAAAGTCGGATCATCTTGAGATCGTTGGGTATTCCGATTCCGACTTTGCTGGATGCCAAGACAGCCGTAAATCAACGTCTGGTTATGTCTTCACATTAGCCGGTAGAGCCATTTCTTGAAGAAGTGCCAAGAAGACACTCGTTACTTCCTCCACCATGGAAGCCGAGTTCGTTGCTTATTTCGAGGCATCCAATCAAGCTATATGGCTGCGTAAATTCACTGAAGGACTGCGTATTGTCGATAGCGTTGAAAGACCTATTAAGCTATATTGTGACAATAGGGCCGCGTTCTTGTACTCCAACAATAACAAGAGCTCGTCAAAGTCTAAACACATTGACATTAAATTTCTTGTTGTAAGAGAGAGGGTACGAAATGAACAAATAGAAATACAACTTATTGGTACAAACTCTATGTTAGCGGATCCGTTTACTAAGGCGTTATCACCTTTATTGTTTCACAAGCATGTTGCTCATATGGGTGTAACAACTTTTGATAACATTTAATATAGTGAGAGTTTGTGTTGTTTTCTTCAATTTTATTGTTCTATTATTATTTAAAGTTTGATCTCATTTGGTTAAGTTGGACTAGTTGGAAGAATATGTATATATTCATTAAGATCCATGCTACACATCCATACTTTTGATCTATGTCATTTAGTTGAATTAGTATATGTAATTATAGTGGGTTTAGTTGCGAATCAATTACAACGACTGCCCCTTTAGTTCTATACTTGTATGGCTAATGGACGAGATTGTTATAAGTGATAACAAAGTGCACATTTGGGTTGTCATTTATGTTATACTTGTGATTTAAAGGAAGAAATTTGTTTTGCAACCCAAGTGGGAGATTGTTAGATCATTGTGGCTTGCAACACAAGTTAATAGGCACCTTCCATAAATAAAATCATGACTATGACATTAATGTAAAGTATGGTCAAAATAGTCAATGTGTAGAATCCCTGAAATGTTATTTATTTATCTTTGATGGGCAAGATGGTAAATCAACATTGCTTTAGAAATGAATAGGTATGGTCCCTATTTGAAGTGTCACCATGTTTACT
>JAOWBW010000094.1:1015000-1025000 GCA_026119855.1 Campanula takesimana | reverse complement strand
AATGGACGACAAAATTATTTCTGGAAAACAGAGAAGAATTTGAGATGAAAAATAAAACAATTGTGATAGGCAATATTCGAGACATTTCTATGCAGCAAAATCAAGAGGTGAGATATCTAATCAAAAAATTGATGTTGGATACAATAGCTAAATTACTAGTGTATCTAATAGCAATATGTGAAAATTTGATGTTGGATACATTAGGTAGTTTCCTATTGTATCTAACTGTATCTAATAGAAACGTGTCAAAAAATTGATGTTAGATACAATAGCTAAATTACTAGTGTATCTAATAGTAATATGTGAACATTTAATGTTGGATACATTAGGTAGTTGCCTATTGTATCTAACTGTATCTAATAGAAACGTGTCAAAAAATTGATGTTGGATACAATAGCTAAATTAGTAGTGTATCTAATAGCAATATGTGAACATTTGATGTTGGATACATTAGGTAGTTGCCTATTGTATCTAACTGTATCTAATAGAAACGTGTCCAAAAATTGATGTTTGATACAATAGCTAAATTAGTAGTGTATCTAATAGCAATATGTGAACATTTGATGTTGGATACATTAGGTAGTTGCCTATTGTATCTAACTATATCTAATAGAAACGTGTCAAAAAATTGATGTTGGATACAATAGCTAAATTAGTAGTGTATCTAGTAGCAATATGTGAACATTTGATGTTGGATACATTAGGTAGTTGCCTATTGTATCTAACTGTATCTAATAGAAACGTGTCAAAAAATTGATGTTGGATACAATAGCTAAATTACTAGTGTATCTAATAGCAATATGTGAACATTGATGTTGGATACATTAGGTAGTTGCCTATTGTATCTAATTGTATCTAATAGCAACGTGTCAAAAAATTGTTGTTAGATACAATCAGTGTTGGATACAAATAGGTGTTTTGCTATTGTATCTAATTGTGTTGTATATAATAGGTTAAAACTTAGATGTCAAAGCAACTATTCCCAAAAAATCAGTGGTCTTGTTAAACTTACAAAATTCAGAAAAAATTAAATATAATTTTATCCATAGTTGCAGACATATCATTAATGCATTAAACTATTAGACTGCATATAGACAAATACATTTCTGCTTTTTCCACCCACCTCCTCTGCCAAAAATAAATAAAAAAATGCCAGCTTGCATGTCTTATATGGCATGCATCTCAGAATTGTTGATTAAAGTCAAAACATATACTCCCTCCGTCCCATTTCAAATTGCAAAACTTGCCAAAAAAGGTGTCCCAACTAAAATTGTAAAATTCAAAAATGGCAAGTTTTAACCCACTTGTACACTCACATCCATTAACCCACTAACTATTTTTTACCCCACTTTCTCTCTCCCACTCAACTATCAACACTCACAACACATCACCTTTTTCACCTTTTCCCTTAATCCCCTTGCCAACCTAGTATTTGCAATTTGAAATGTGACGGAGGGAGTATTGATGAAAAATGGCACATCTCACAATTAAATTGGTCAATGCATTAATGATAGGGCTTTTATATCTAAGTATGTTGTTATGAACATTGTATTGGATACAATAGCTAAATTTCTAAGTGTATCTAATAGCTATTGTATCTAACAATACTAATATTAGGTATTGGATACATTAAGGACAATTCTGTTGTATCCAACTGCACACCTCCCCTATCAAAAAAATAAAATAAAAAATAAAAATACAAATGCTAGCTAATAAATTAAATTCTAAATGTCTTATATGGAACATATGTCAGAATTATTAATTACAGTCAAAAAGATGCATTATTTCATCTGATCTTATCTGTATCTGAAAGCTCATGACACATATAATTAATGCATTGACCAAATGAATTGCAAAAAGACAAATTAAAATAACTGTTCAACTATAAATTTTCACTATAAATACATTGCAACTTCACTTGTGTTTTACACATAAAAAAACACATCTAAAAACCAAACACTACAAGAAGAAAATGGCTGAAAACAAGCCCTCTTGTTCTTCAACTGGCAATACAGCTCAGAATAACCAAAATGAGCCTGGTAATATCCCTGATATTACCACTAGTTCACAGCATCCTGTGACTAATCCTTTTGATTCTTCCGATTCTGAGGAAGAAGGTACATACTTTCCAATGAAGACCCCCCAGGACCACATAGCCTACTACTTTGAAAATTTCAGTCTGGGACTGTATACCTTGTACAATAAATGGGGTCATCTCCATTGTTTTTTCTGCAAAGAGACCAGTAACGGAAACACCCCAACCTGGTCATGGGAAGCTCTCGTTATGCATGCAAATGATCGTGGGTCTACCCTTGCACACTATGGAGCGACGGATATGTACATGCATGCAGCCCTGCACAAGTTTATGACCATAAATTAGGTTTAGGAGCCTATATTTGTATTGTGGTCAATTAAGTGTATTTCCTGATGTCCTAATGTTTAATATTAATTAATAAATAAGTTCCTTTTTAATTGTTTTTTTTTTTAAATGTATCTTCAAATATAAAAAGCAAATTAGCTACTGTTTGCGTGGTTATTGTTATGAAACATTGCTATTGGATACAATAGCTAAAATAGCTAGTGTATCTAACTGTATTTTTATAAAAATTGATGTTGGATACAATACCTAATTTCCTAGTGTATCTAATAGCATCGTGTCAACATTGCTATTGGATACAACAGCTAAAATAGCTAGTGTATCTAACTTCCAAGATTTAAGGTTTTCTTGTACTATTCACTTATATTATTAGTGTCTTTACTTCATCTCAAAATATATATTAAAAAAGAATCTTTTTTTATAATTTGTCTCAGAATTTTATTTTCACCTACATATACAGGATCAGCCACTTTTGGCTACAGAAGCTCCTCATTCTAGTTCCTTTGAAGTTCCTGATCAAGAGCAGGTAATAAATATGAATAAAAAGACATGAAAAAGAAAAAAAAATGAATGTTTAAACTATTTAACAGACCATTTAAAATAAAAGAGGTGAACATTGCTGTTGGATACAATAGGGAATTGACTAGTGTATCCAATAGCAATGTGTGTGAACATTGCTGTTGGATACAATAGATGTTTATTTATTGTCTCTAACTGTATTGTTCACACACATTGCTGTTGGATACAATAGCTGTTTGGCTAGTGTATCCAATAGCAATGTATGAACATTGCTGTTGGATATAATAGGGAATTGACTAGTGTATCCAATAGCAATGTGTGTGAACATTGCTGTTGGATACAATAGGTGTTTGGCTATTGTATCTAACTGTATTGTTCAGAACATTACTATTGGATACAACATGGAAGTAGCTAGTGTATCCAATAGCAATGTGTGAACATTGCATTGGATACAATAGGCAAACATCTAGTGTATCTAATAGCAATGTTTGTACGAAACATTGCTATTGGATACAATAGATGTTTGCCTATTGTATCTAACTCAATTGTTAAGAACATTGTATTGGATACAATAGCTGTATAGCTATTGTATCGAATAGCAATGTGTATGAACATTGCTGTTGGATACAATAGCTATATACCTATTGTATCTAATAGCAATATGTATGAACATTGCTGTTGGATACAATAGCTATTTAGATATTCTATGTAATAGCAAGTGTATTCAATTGAATTGTTCAAACAACTACTATAAAATATATTTTTATTCATTACAGGAAGGTGATGGTCCTATCAAACAACTAGAGATTTTTTCAGATGAATTGAAGAATGCGTTGGATAGATATAAAAATGCATATGTGGTTTGTATGTCAGAAAGCAAAGAGCAGGAGAAAGTGGTACAAATCCACCGTACAATTGCTCAATTGTTCAATTCAACCTTTCCACCCACATCCAATCCAACAAGTTCTTCTTTTCATAATGATGAACAACAACATGTCCAAACTCCTCATTCCCCACAAAAATCAAAATTTGCAGAAGCCAATCCAGATGAAACGCATCAAGACTCTCAACCATTTGATTTTTTAAATCTTACAAGCTCACAAATGGACAGAATGGAGAGAGAATCTCTTGAAATATCAGCAGCAAAAAAGGCTGCTTCAACTGAAAAATCTGCAAACATCGATCCAATCTGTCTACAAGAAGAAATACAAGATTCAGAAATGGTTGACAGTTTTGAGTTTGACAGTGAGGGTCTGAGAAATATTGCAGCCATTGAGGAGCTGTATAACAAAGAAAAACAACCACCACGAACAGAGACAAGATATGATGATTTATTTGAAGGTGTAGATGTTTTGTTGATAGCAAAGGAAGCTGAAGGTTTAGGTGAGGCTGAAAAAGAAAAGGAGATCAAGGGGAAGAAAAATGTTCAATCTAAGAAGCCCCCACTGCCTAAGAGAAGGACAAGAAGCATTACAACGCCGAGTTTTAAACTGTTAAGTTCTTCCGATGAACAGGATAGTCAACAGGACCAACCAATAGAAAAACGTCAACCGCAACCATCTGAAAGTAGCAAATCTCCATTCAGGAGTAGGGTGGTTGAAATAGAAGGCAGGATACTGGCTGATGAAAAAGCGATCTTCCAATGGATTCAGCATGTGAAGCCAAACACAGTGATGTAAGTAATTTTATAAAATTCACTTGGATACACTGCTTAAAATTGTTATTGTATCCAATTAACCTAGAGTGTATCTGATCCAATATATTTGAATTAGATACAATAGATACATTAGCTATATACTTAGTGTATCCAATAATAATATAGTATTTCAATTTCACACAATACCAGTTATAGATACAATATTTAATTAAAAGTTACACTATGAAATAGTATTTGTTAATAATATATTGCTGTATTTTCTACAGATTATTCCTTTATCAATCCGAGCATGCATTTACGACTATCGAAAATTTTAAGAGCATGCTTCCTGGCAGCACAGTGGAAGCAACTATCATTTGTGTTTGGTGTGATGTGCTAAATGATTTGGAGAGGTACAAGTCTCCAGCATCGCCATTACGTCTCTTCTGCAGTCCACTTATGACGGTAATATATTTATATATTAATATTTACTTCCACTAACATTTTTATATGTAACAAAAAACACTAACACACACATTTCCAATGTCAAAAAACAATATTTCAGATGATTACTGCTGGAAAATCATTTGATGCACATTATGAAGACTTTTCTGATGACATGGATAGATTGTTGAAACAGAACACTAAATACTCGCTCAATGATTATGACATAGTAATGAAACTTAAACTCAATTATATTTTAAAAAACTCATCTTAAAAGTATCCAATAGCAATGTGTATGAACATTTCTGTTGGATACAAATAGCTATCTGGCTATTGTATCTAATAGCAATGTGTGTATGAACATTGCTGTTGGATACAATAGGTGTTGGCCTATTGTATCTAACAGTATTGTTATGAACATTGGTGTTGGATACAATAGCTATTGTATCCAATAGCAATGTGTGTATGAACATTGCTGTTGGATACAAGAGGTATTTGGCTATTTGTATCTAATTGCAATGTGTATGAACATTGCTGTTGGATACAATAGGTATTGCCCTATTGTATCTAACAGGATTGTTATGAACATTGTATTGGATACAATAGCTATTGTATCCAACAGCAATGTTCATACACACATTGCTGTTGGATACAATAGGTATTTGGCTATTGTATCTAACTGCAATGTGACAACATTTCTGTCAGATTCAATAGCTATTTGGCTATTGTATCCAATAGCAATGTGTATGAACATTGCTGTTAGATACAATAGCTATTTGGCTATTGTTTCCAACTGTATTGCTATCAAACATTGTATTGGATACAATAGGTATTTGGCTATTGTATCTAATAGCAATGTGTCAACATTGCTGTTGGATACAATAGCCAAATTGGCTATTGTATCTAATTAAAATAGTGTATGTAATTAAAAGTATTCACATACACTTGATATGTTTTTGTTTTTGTGTCTATCAGGTGTTCTTTCCAGTTCTTGCTAGTGAACATTATTGGCTTGCTGTGTTTGATATAAAAGGCGGTGCAATTAATATACTGGACAATAGTTTGGCAGGCACAATGGACAAATATAGAGAACCTCTAATACATGTGGTATGAATTTCTTAAACTTGTCCTGCTTATATCTGTCAAAATTTTTATATATATCTTTATAAAATTGATACATAACACAATATCTGCAAATTAAACTTAGATACACTAGATAATTTAACTAGTGTATATAATGAAAATTCAAATTGAATATGATATTTGCAATGGATACGATAACTATTTACATACTGTATCCAACAAGTCAAATATGTTTCTTTTGAATTATATAATAATGCACCGTTACTTTCATGTTATTTTGTGCAGCAAAAACTTTTTTGTCGGTATGCCCAATCCAAGAATCACAAAAGAGCAGATGAAATTAGATTATTTAAACCTAAACGAAAAAGATTCTCTTGGCAAACAAAAGAAAATCATACCGACTGTGCAATTTTTATGATGAGGCACATGGAAGCATATATGGGATGCAGCGGCACAGTAAGTGATGTTGGACTAAAGGATGAAGGGGTAAGTATAGTATAGTATATAATAAAATGTTTGTTGAAGTGAAAAACAAACAAACTTCTAAATTTTTTTTAATTTTTTTTTTTCATTTCTTACCAGCTTGAACAAAATAGACAACTTCTGAGGCTGCGAAGCCGGTATGTGCACAAGATGATATGCCATGAGACAAACAAAAATAGAGATGAGGTTATACAAGAAGCAACAACTTTTTTAAATGAGAAGAGCAAGATGGACAAGATTGAAGAGAAGGAGCAAAAGAAGAAAAAGAAACAAAAGTTGTAGAGACTGATTAATTTGGGGATGTTAGAATTGTGTATCTTTATATGGTGTTACAAAACTTGTTGTATTATCGTTGGTTGATACTTGGCATTTATTTCGAAAACTTGAATTTTAGAAAACTTGTAGTCTTGTGGTTGGTTGATACTTAGCAATTTAAAGGTAGGTTGGAAATCATCTAATGTTGCATAATTTTATTTAGAAAACTTGTAGTATTTGTTTTTTTTATGTTGGATAATTGATATGTAAGTAAGGATACTTTTTAATCGTTGCTTAATTCATTCAAAGAAGCTCTACTTGAACATTGTATCTAACTGAATTGTTATGAAAATTGATGTTGGATACAATAAGTGTTTGCCTATTGTATCTAACTGAATGAACATTTTTGTTGGATACAAATAGGTGTTTGCCTAGTGTATCCAATGAATGGGTTATGATATATTTCAATCATTGGATACACTAGTTATGCGACTAGTGTATCTAATAAGATATCCAGATTCCAGAATATAAATACCATATTAACATTAGATACATAATGTTTTGTCCTACTGTATCCAATGAATGTGTTATACTATATTTCAATCATTGGATACACTACTTATGTAACTAGTGTATCTAATAAGAATGCAACTAATTTATTTCATTTATTAGATACACTACCTATTTACCTAATGTATCTAATAAAAATTACAGATATCAAATATGATATTAAACCATGGATATTGAATCTGTTCAAACAGTGTTTCCAATAAACTGAATCATTATCCAAAAATATATAGTATTACATGAAAAGACTATATAATTATCCAACAAAAATAAACAAAATCCTAATCAAAACCTAATTATTATCTTTGAATAATAGCGGACAATTTCGCTTGTCATGATGCACCATTTGGTTACATGACCTGCATAATCTCTTAGCCTTTTCCTTTTGAGCTACCGACTTCTCCGCTGCACTCAAAATCCTCTTCCTCCCACACCCTTTGTTACGACCTTCATTAGGGGGCTTGACTGTAATTTCATCAGGAATATCCGTACCAATTAAGTTTTCAATAACAGTTTTGTTCTTCTGGCAAATATTTGTACCGCTGTGTTCTCTTAATTCATGCTTCAAGTCCTTCAAAACCTTTGCGATGTGATCCAAATCCTCACCATCCTTACCAACTAACCCCATACATGTGTTGAAATCAAACCAAATCTCATTCACTTTTGCCCCAAACGCCTCCATTCTAACACAATCTGTTGATATGCTATCAACCACCGCACTTGACCCACGGCGCTCTGCATTCTTCGTCCACCGATTGAGGACATGGTCTCTAGGAATCTTAGCTGCATTAACTAGCTTTAAGGCAAAAAAGCGTGTCTGCACAAATTCCAATTCTTTCAAATAGTTTACACGAACACTGCACGTGATTAGTTTCTAACAAGTGCTTTACCTGTGTAATATTCAGAAGCTAAATTAGTACAAAATACAGCAGCTGAACATTGCATTGGATACAATAAATAAATTCCTAGTGCATCTAATAGCAATGTTTCAACATTGATGTTGGATACAATAGGGAAGTAGCTAGTGTATCCAATAGCAATATGTATGAACATTGCATTGGATACAATAACTAAATAGCTATTGTATCCAACAGCAATGTGTGAACATTGCTGTTGGATACAATAGGGAAGTAGCTAGTGTATCCAATAGCAATATGTATGAACATTGCATTGGTATTGTATCTAACTGTATTGTTATCAACATTGCTGTTGGATACAATAGCTAAAATTGCTATTGTATCTAAGAGCAATGTGTAAAAAAAAAATGTTATTTACATAAAAAAAAATGTTACCTCAAATTCTTCCCCTTTTGCTTTCCCATCTGTCAACACCAAGTTCTTAACGGAATCGTCACCGGCCATAGATTTCATCCACAAACTGTAACACGCTTCTTTAATTTCATCCTGAACCATATAAAAAACCTCTCGTGTGTAAATTTCTGCTGCATCTTTCTCGATCAACAATGGAGTCACAGTCTTGGGAAGTTGTGTCAAACACTCGTGGCTCAATCGTCTATTGGTCTGACACTGCTTGTCCATTGCTGTCTCAAAACGTACGTAAAACTCCGTCAATGTGTCCTTCTGCTTCGTGTACTTACCAAAAAATGCATTGGCGCTTTCTGACAACGACGTTGTACGCAATATCCCGAGCAATGGATCATCGCAAAAATATGTAGGAATCCAGCTACTCCTATTCTCAAACATAGTCGATAACCACTCATTCTCTTGTAAACCAAATTCTTCTATTACTGCTTTCCATCCCTCTTCAAATTCTGATGCATTTAGGCAATTGTCCCAAACGAAACCTTTAATCTTTGACATCAAATCAGCCTCCTTGCACAAATGAGGACCAACCTGCACAAAAAAAGTTAATTACCTACTTCATAGAAGCATAATATTATATTTAACAGTTGGATACATTACATAAAATAGCTAGTGTATCCAAGTGCAATATTCAACAATACACTATTCTAGATAATATATGACACTTTGATTACCTTTGTTGGAAGTTTGTTCATGATATGCCACATGCACCAACGATGCCTCGTTGAAGTGAAAACTGCAGGTATTGCCTGCTTCATAGCAGGGCATTGGTCCGTAATTAAGCAAAGTGGTTCCCGACCCATTGCATTTAAAAACGCTTGAAAAGCCCAAGTGTAGTGAGGAATATCTTCTCTTGAAAGTAACCCTGCTGCAAATGTCACGCATTTCCTATGATTATCCATACCGCAAAATGGCACAAATACCATATTGTACCTGATTTGAACATACATAAAGAAAATCATGAAGCAAATAATAAATATCAACATAGATTCAATATTAATGACTCAACATTGATGTTGGATACACTAACATTGCTGTTGGATACAATAGCTAAATTGCTACTGTGTCCAATAGCAATGTTATAAACATTTTTGTTGGATACACTAGGTGTTTGGCTAATGTATCCAACATTTGCTGTTAGATACACTAGTTAAATTGCTACTGTATCCAATAGCAATGTGTCAACATTGCTGTTAGATACACTAGCTAAATTGCTACTGTATCCAATAGCAATGTGTCAAACATTGCTGTTGGATACACTAGCTAAATTGCTACTGTATCTAACAGCAATGTGTCAACATTGCTGTTAGATAC